>JAQJVL010000513.1:0-230154 GCA_035578905.1 Stictocephala bisonia | reverse complement strand
TTGAATGGTTTTTTAAAATAAAAATTGATCAAAGCTAACAATATTTAGCAAACATATTATAATTTATTTACTTTAATCTTATTTAAAGCTGTCATATTTAATTCACTTTCAAAATGGCGGCCATTCAGATTTAAGTTTTTTAGAAACTAGCAAATCTAATTGAGATTTATAGCTTCCAAGCTAATGGTAACTATATTGAAACAAAATATCAATCATTAAAATATATTCTATTAATTTTTATAAATTTTGAAAATACACGTTAATACTTTAAAACATATTTTCTATATTACTTTTTGTATAAAAAAAAAATATAGACCATTAGAAGACATATGGAATGAAAATGATCTTAGTTTATGATTAATTATTATCAAACCATTGCTTTAAATACTAAAGCATTACTATACTAACATTCAAATACTAAATGAGTCTTTCGCACAGTACAGACCATAACTCTTTAAATAAGCTGATATTACTTGAAATCAAGCAAATACTGAATGTTCTTTCTGAATTAAATAATTAGGATTAATTAAGGATAGACAATTCTGATTTATTTTCAGGATGTCTAATATAATTGATTTCCACTATCTTTATAATTATTAGTTAAATAGGACAAATGTATTCATCCCTTGAAAAGCTCATTATACATGGAATTGCTGATATCCAATTTAATATAACAATAAAAATAAACTATTTTTTAATTCATGATACAACTTGAGTTTTGAGTAAAGCTGTTGGCACAGTATAATAACATTCAATAGCTGTGGAGCTAGTGCAACACTAGCGCTCCCAATGGCAGGAGCATGCAACTACACCACATTAGCATTGTGTCTATTATTCGACCACAAAGAAAAAAAACTAGTAGCCGATTTACTGTGCAACTATCACATGCAAATAGGAGAAATGTGTCATGACAGCTGCTATACAAAATAAACAACAGCTGATGTTACAATTTACTTTATCCTGTGATTCGTTTTATTAAACCGTTTCTAAAAATAAACTGTATTTGTTTTATATTACTGCCATTTTTATACTACTGAACTTACAATGTGTTTGTAATGTACATTCTTAAGTATAGTGTACATGTATATAGTGTTGTTTTTTATTTTATTCCAATCCTGATTATAAGTATGTATTTATTATTATTGTTTTTAATAAGTATATTTTTAATAAGGATCGTCAGTATAGTATTATTTAAGCTGTTTTTGTCATGGATTCAAGTTCAAAAACTGTTTCCAGTAGGCCAGTTATTATTTTTTTTAATTTTTTTATTTATTCATAAGACGCCGATCGTCAAGATATGGGCGAATATGGATTTCGAATGAGTGTGATGAGTGTAGATGAGCGAATGTAGTCATTGTTACAAACTAAGGCCGACTATTCCTTAGAAAGTGTCATTAATTAATAGCCCAATGACAAATGAACAGCCGGTGATTATCAGCTGATCCTTCTCGAAATGTATTGACTCTGATTGGGATCGAACTGAGAATCTTTAGCACATGAAGCTGGGATTTAACCAACTACACTACCGACCAATTTGTTTTGTCCAACAGCTGACGAATAATTGATATAAATACACAATGTTATTATTATAAGGAAAATGGAATATCAATTTCCTGTTTTGCCATTAGAACTAAAATTGAACTAAACTTCTTTTTTAGTGAGTTATTACATATTTTAACCTATCCAGTTTTACATTATTGCTCAATTTTGCCACTAGTATTTTCATTACTAGTTGTTACAGTTATTTTTAAGTAACTGTTACTGATGTCACCGATTTATAAAATACGCTGACTTTACGGTGTGTGGAAGGGAGCAGTAAGAGAGGGTGAGATGCGCAACCTGCTTTAGCTGAAATGTTTTTTGTTTGTGGTCAAGTAATAGCAAAGAAAATTAATAATAAAAATGGAAAAAATAACATGACAGATTATAAATATAAATTATTTGACGTTTACTAATTACAGCTGTGGATGTAAATTGTGCAAAAATATGCATATCTCTGCTCCTGCCGCTAGGAGTGCTAGCATAGCTTTTCACCAATGTTCAACAGTGTGTTGCTACTCTCTTTTTATACTGTGCTGTTAATGCGCATGATACATTTAAAACAACTAATCAGTTGATATTTAATTCTTTGTATTCAGAGGTGCTTTTCTAAAGTTGGTTCTGTTCAAAAATAAGTTAATATTTGATAATTAAACTCAGTTTAGATCACATTTATGTAGTATTTAATAAAAGAGATTAGTTGGGTACAAGTCAGACGAGATTGTTGAATTTGACCTGAAACTGTTTTGAAGTTTTCTAAAACATATAAAATCCTATATTCATTTCTTATTGGATATGTATATTAAATAATAGTAACATCAGCTCTCTGTTGATTTTAATTGATGACACAGGGAGCAAATTTTCACCTTTCACGGTGACATAGTGATGCCGCCTTGAAATCTTATCAACTTAATAAATTCATATTTTACAATTAAAAGAAAACTTGTCTCTTTCGATACAATATATTTCATATTTAAAAAAGATACTTAGTCTTTCTGTATTATATTTTAGAGTTAGGCTTTTACATAATTAATTAATAAACAGTTTAATAAGTGTAGAGATTGTTGCATGAATTTGTAAAAGTGTTGTTAGTAAACAGTGGACCAAAATGTTACTTCACATGCAGGGTGATTAGAAAGTATAAGAACAGCCAAACAGCGATATATATTTTTTTTATTCAAAACTAAACTCAACATATCAGAGTGCAGAATATTACTCAAAAGAAAATTCACAAGGTTCAAAAGAATACAAAATAAAATTAAACTTATGTTTGCTGAAATAAACACTTTAACTTGTTCCACAGTTTTAGATTTGTTCACTATTACAGCATAACCTCTCTTCAATAAATTCTAAAAACTGTTCTCTTCTGCAGTTTGACAGTGTGCGAGGTGGTTATATCTATCCAGAAAATTTGTTCTTTAAATCCAAATTGCACTGTATGAGTTTTATTTCTATTACTCATAAAAAAAACTATAAAACTGTTTCTACAAATTCAAATTTGTAAGTTAAAATCGCTGTAATTTCCTACTGCAGTATTTTACATACAGATTCTGTATGTTGAGTTTCCTGTTTGATTTCTAGTGGTTAAAAAATATAACGTCATTCTGATACTTCTCAAACACCCTCCATATTCACTTGGTATAATAAATAAATGTTCCCCAAACATATTCTAAATAGGTACTAGTTAACTACTTTGCAATAACCTTGCCTTAACTTATACTAACATATCTTCTAAATATTGAAAAGGATTTTGAAAGTTTACTTCCAAATAATGCTATAAATTGAAATGTTTATTTTTTCTTGAAAAAGAACAATTTTATTAAGTTTAAGAGTTTTAAGATTTTAAAGGATTGTACTTATAAATAAAATCTAAATCATAACTGAAATATCCTTGCTTCAAGACTTAGACTCCTGAATTCCTTGCTTTGTTAAAACTTGTTAATATTTGGTATAATTCAGTGTCATAAGAACTTTTTCTGTTGTACATTTTTATATTATAGAGAATATTTAAGATGTTACGCTATATGTTTTGTAATGAGCAAAGGATTACCAAAATCAAACAACAATCAAATTAGGATATTAACATTCATTACACTTTGAGATAACAGTAAATAAATTAGAAAAACAAAATATATTTGGGTCCAAAAGTGATAAATGTTCACTTAATCAAGAGTGGCCTTTAAGTATTTGCAGTGACAGGTGTACCATTATTCAATAAATAAACTTGTATGTATGAAAAAGTGATTATCCTGTTAAGCTAAGTAAAATCAAATTTACAACTAGTGGTAACTTGTATTCCAATATATGTTTTGCTTTATTCTGTTTATTGAGAAGATGAATTTCTCGAGTTATCCATAATTTGTTTCATATAATCATTCACCAGACTATATCACTCAACAGCCAAGTCCTTAATTATTAATGTGTACTGTTGTTATAATTTTTAATTACTCTAGAAAATTACATTTTAAAAAATTACTCAATTACTGTTAAATTACAAAAATTAAAACCTACCTGAATATTATTTTTAAATCTCAAATTTACCACAAATCTGGATCATCAAAAATGCTCAGTTGAAAAATTGCTATAACAGAATGATTAAATTAAGATTCAAAACAAAATAAAAACAAAAATGTTGACTATGAGAATAACATGGTAATTTTGACAGCATGTGATTTTGAACTAGAACAGAGCATTAAAGTGAATTCCAAAGAACAAAATAATTTATAGTCTCATCATACCTGTACAGATAAAAACCCATTTCATCAAAACTGTGTTCTTGTTTCTAATTTAAAGCAAACAAAAACACATGTTACTGACTTTTTGCAACTGAACAGGTGGTGGGATAAGGCTTTCTCAGAATCTTTGGTCTACAAAACATGAAGTTATGCTATGCAGACAAAACCTTAAATTGTTATAGAGCTATGAAATCAAAGAACATGTTTACAGTGAACCAGAGTAAGAAATATTTTTACATACCTTTTTTCTATGTCTCATACTAACCTTGTCTATTTAAGTTTTCTTCAATATGTGATGCATGTTGTTGCCTTGTCACTCTCTAGATCATTAGATCAACATTGGCTATCTTATTTTGTAACCTACAGAAACTACATTAATCTCTTCAGTTCATCCCAATTGTATTAAGAATTCTCAATCAGGAAAAGTTGATGAGTGAATACCATAGTCTGGTTGAACACTAGACTAGAAACATAACTTGAGTGACATTCTGTTGAGATATAGTGACCATTGGTTGAACTTCACACATTGCTTCCATGCAACATGAATCTGAGAATATACATTTATTAGATATTTGCTAGATTAGACATAGTACCCAGTTTACATATGTTTAACTGATACAATCTATTAAGAATTCTGATATATCATTCAACTGCCCATTTTTAGCTGGCTGTAAGATGTAGTCGTCCTACGATAACAACTCCACAAGAGTTCCCATAGACAACCCAGAATAATTTCAATAATTTATCCATTATAACCAAAATATAACAATATCAAGTTGTAGGAGGACCCTTAAAGATGTTGGTCTAAGACATAATTTAAGATAGACAAAAATTGTGCAGGAAGTTATCACACATTATATTATCCTGCTCCGCAAAAATGTACCCTTACCAAAAAATGAAAATTAAATTAAATGTTGCTGCTATGATGATGTATTTAGAAGCATTGCTCTTACAATTCGAGGCATTAAGGATTCATTCAACTCTGCATATTAACATCATGTAGCTTTTGTTTGGTATCCCTAAAAATTACAATATGATTTAAATACACATGAGACACGTCGAGGGCATAAGTCTTTAGAACAATTCATTGTTAATTTGATCACTAAGGCTATTCCAAGATCCGATTGCAAAAAGCACTAAAATATTTGGTTTTTTTACTCGTAAGGGTGTAGTCTAAAGATTATCAACTTAACAACAAAGCAGTAAAACAAAAAGATTTTGCTCAAAATCTGAATAGAACAATCAGTTTAAAAAACTGTTATCCAACGAATGTTACATTTTCAATAAGCCAAGCTAATAATGTATGAATCAAATCAGAAATGAAAATGATCACCAAAATAAGCTTTCTACAATAGAAAATATATTTAAAATTTGGTTACTTTTAGATTTCATCTTCTAAATAACAGAATAATGGTAGTAGTACTTACTATAATAGCCATAACTTTACCTATTTTTATAGATTATGAAAAGTATAATCATGTACATTTGTTATATACTATATTTGGTTTTATAATTAATTATATGATAAAATATTTTATATTTGTTCGCCGAATTAATATTATTGCTTGTTTTGTACATAAAGCAATCAGTCTAATTTCACTTAGAATAGTTTTTTACTCCTTCTCACTTCACTGGTCCTAACTAGAACACCATTGTACATACTGTGCTGTAACTTGTTTACTATTCTACTGTCAAATGTTCAATGTATAAACTGATTGATTTTGGACAATTCCAGTCTTAAGTGTACTTATTTACTTCCCAGAATTGTATAAATATGTATAAATAGAAATAAAGAAAATACTGCATTCATTACAAATAAAGAAATCTGAGTTAACTGAAGCTGAAAACTTACGGTCTTCTTCTGATAAGCACACCCCAACGTCATACATGCAGACATATTAAAAAATTCTTACAGCTCAATCACTGTAAGTACAGGAGGTCCTTGTGCTTAAGTTTAAAAGTTGGGAGCACTTAATCTGTATAGGGGATTTTATACGCACAACACGAGACACGGACAAGACTTATGTTATATAAGGCATACTTTGAAAGAAGTCCTTTTTATTTGTTAAAATAAAATTCCATTATCTTTGAAAAGGGAACAGTCTCAGATTATGATCAATAAACAAATCAAAACTTGGCTTTTATCTTAGGCGATATAATCAGTAAAAGAGTTTTTAGAAAAGCACATGTACAGGATGTTTCAAAAAGAATAACCCGATTTTAAATAGCTATGTTTATTAGAAACAAGGACTTTACCCAAACATATTCAACATTAAAATACTCACAAAAGAATGAAGTTTACGAAAATGTATCATAAATGTACAATATGTCCTCCATTTGCAGCATGGATGACATCTAGTCAATAAATGAATTTCTGATAGACACCTAGCACACAGATTGGAACGAATTCAGCTATCGACTAGATGTCATCTGTGCTGCAAATGGAAGACATATTGTACAACAACGATACATTTTCTAAACTTCATTCTTTTAAAATTGGCCCTTGTTTCTAATAAACATGACTATTTGAAAACGGGTCATTATTTTTTAAACACCCTGTATTATAAAGGCTACCAAAGATCGTTCCATATATTTGTTAACTGTACTATATTGCATGTACTATTAATTCTTATCTTTATTGACAAGTAATTATATATGTTACAGATCCCAAGAGTAGAAAGCAAATATGATAACTAAGTGCTTGTTCCATAAAACAGCACATGTTTGTAGTCACAAGTCTTTGTAGTCACAACAGAATTCTTTCAGTACACAATAGAATCATAATCAGTTTTGTCGCTATATTAAATTAACAAATTGAACAGAAACAATTTAATAGTTTAATTTTATCTAAATTAACTTAGTTAGCCATATCAATTAACTCTTGTGGGACAAACAGACTATTTGTACTCCACAATAGAACAAAACTAAAATTTGTTGGGTCACAGTGAACCCGCTTTGAAAGCAAGAACCATTCTTTCTCGAAATGTGAATGTAGGAGGTACACATTCAACAGTTAAAATACATGCAACATATGTATCACTTAAGTACTCATTACCACTAGCATGTACTTATGTATTTTGTTAAAGTGTGTGTAGTTAAACATATTCCTGAATAACGTTGGGTGAGTAAGCTAAGAATTGAGAATTTGATAGTAGAGACTGATGAGTAATGCTTAGCTTTTAATAAATTGAACCTGTTTTTTATATTGGTCAGACATATTGAAATTAGACCTGTGCTTTCACTGGGTGTTCTTCTGGAAATGTATATGAAACTGACTGGTTATTCTTGCAGTATCTTTTCACTTTTAGAAAAAAAATTGATTGTGCCAAAAAAATTGCTTTACTTTGTACCATGTATCTTGATTACTGTTTAGATGCCTAACTTCCAATTAATTCATTCATTTAAATTTGTTATACTGCTTCGCTTTGGGTCATGCTCTATCTTGTTTTATCCTTACTAACCCTTTTGTTGCAAGAAATATATTTCTTTTAACATCAGTAGTATTTTTACTTAAGCTGTAAACATTGTTTTAAGACTTGTTCTGAATTATTCAAACCCTACTAAGTAAATTGTGTTGGATCTCCTTGGATTTGAACCCATAGCCCCTGCATTGACAGTTAATTTTTGTTAATCTTTTCAATAGAAGATCTAAGTACGAGTGTTAGGGAAACTTTGTTTATAAATCAACCAACTTTGGCACTGCCTTCCACAAGAAAAATTGCCCTACCAACCTCATTAGAAATCAAATCCTGTTATTACAGTCCCAAAACCAACCTTATCTAACCCCTGTCATCAACTACAATCATGAATTCAACAACATCCTGAATGATGGCTTGACATAAAAATTCAAATTTTTGTATTGCATGAAGACAATTACATGAATTGTATCGCAATAGTCAATATTAAATAACCTATCCCATACATACAATCTTACAATGGTGCATACAAACATACAAGCTGTCTTACATTCATTCTCTCATTTATACTAGGTTAAAATTCTGAAACTAAATAAATAGGTGCATACAAACATACAAGCTGTCTTACATTCACGCTCTCATTTATACTTGGGTTAAAATATTGAAACTACATAAATAAATACATAACTAAATAAATAGATAGCGGCCACTCCACCTCCCTGTGCCATGCCAATATTTGAGGGTCATTTGGCATTACTAGGTCTCCCAGTTATGTGCAAGGAACTCGTCCACGCTGTAGAAAGAGTTTGATATAAGCACGTTTTTAAGACGAGCCTTCAATGCCTTGAGCACCTGTGCACATTTGAATTCATTGGGTAAACTGTTGATTAATCGAACACCGGCCTGAGAAGGAAGATGTTCGAAAACCACCGTCCTGTGTTGCCCAGTTCGGTAGGTTTCCCTGCCTCTGGTGTTGTGTCCGTGTATGTCGGTGCCTCTAGTTAGAGTGCATTTGGTCATGCAGTAAGTTATTGTTTCCAGCAGGGCAACTGGCAGGGCAGTTATGTTTTGTAAGCAGGGCAGGGTCAACAGTTTTAGGTTCTGAAATGCAGTTCTGCACGAATCTCTGCTTTTTAATTTTAAAATAATTCGTACTGCTTTTTTCTGCAGTCTGAATATTCGCAAAAATTCTCTATTTGAGCATCCACTCCACAGTATCACCCTATAGGATAGATGTGGGTATATGATCCCATAATACACTGTCATGAGAATTTTAATCGGGCAGTATTTGGACAAATATCTCAAACAATATATATACCTGATGCTAATTTAGAACAAATCTTGTTTTTGTGATCGTTCCAGGTATATTCCAAGAAATTTAGTTGATTGGACTTCTTCGAGTTCAGTTTCTGACAACATAACGGTTAGAGTACCGTCTTAGTCGGTTTGGCGTAAGTTAAAACTGATGTAATTCGATTTTTTGAGATTGACTTTTAGATTTGTATTACTAAATACTGCATTACATTATTTAAGTCAGTGAATGTTTAAATTTCCAAGTCTGATTTTGATTTGTCACTGAAGCAGAGATTCGTGTCATCAGCATACTGCACGAGTTTCGCGTGTCGTAGTGCTGAAGATAAATCGTTTATGTGAACTAAGAAAAGGAGAGGACTAAGAACAGATCCCTGAAGAACTCCAAATTTCATTTGATTTGACTTCGATAGTTGATTTGCTAACTGAACCCTTTGAGTTCGACCTGATAGGTATGATTTGATCCACGAGAGTGGTACTTCTCGAATTCCGTAGTGATGTAGTATGCTGTGGTCAACACAGTCGAACGCTTTAAAGAGGTCAATGAACACACCCAAAGTGGATTCCTGCCTCTCCAATTTCTCCACTACCTCTGCAACGAGGCTTACTACAGCGTCTATTGTTGATCTACCTTCTCTAAACCCAAACTGTTCATCCGCAAGGAGATTGTGTTTTTCCAAGTACCCTGATATGCGATTTAAGAATATTTTTTCGAAAATTTTGCTCAGAGAAGGAAGAATCGATACAGGTCTGAAATTGTTTATATCATTCCTGTCGTTTTTTTTTTTTTTTTTTTTTTTTGAAAATAGGTATCACCTTGGCTAATTTAAGCCTTGATGGGAAGCAGCCTGCTGAGAAAGAAAGATTGGTAATGTGTGTTAGAGGCTTCAGTAAGTATTTGGATACTTTCTTAATGAGCCATATAAAAATGAGATTTATGTCGTTAGTTTTTTTTTGGAGGGTAGACTCTTAATTACTTTGTCAAGTTCCTCTTCCGTAGCCGGCCTCAACACCATTGAAGACGTCTAGCTGTTGCCACGAAGAGAAGACAGGCTCGGGACCCTGAAAGGGCTGAGCAACTGAGGAAAAGAAGTAATTAAAAACATCCGCCACAAGCCTGGCGTCTGTGATTAAATCCTCATTGATTTTTAATTCAATTTTCCTTGTTCTTTTAGTTGTCTTTGTGAATTTATGATACCCCACACAGTTTTGGAAAATGTTTTGGACTTTATGAGTTTTTTTCGAACGTCATAAGCCTTTGCTGCAACTATAACTTTTTTGTAAATTTTTTATACTCTTTAAAAAAGTTTTGAAATTCCAAATCGACAGAAGTTTTTGAAATTTTCCAAAAAAACCATTATTTTTGTCTGGAAATTAATACTGTATCCCTTTTGTGATCCAAGAGCCAACTTTTTAAGCTAGCTTGGCTTTTTTAGTTCTTATAGGGCAACAAGTATTAACATAAAAATTGAAAGCATCGTCGAATTTAGAAAATTGACTTTCGCAGTCTTCATTGGCATTTAAAAATTTCCAATCTTCCTTTGACAGCAGTGAGTTAAGATGACTGATATTGGAAGACCTTGTGTCTCTTATCTACCACAGTGTCAGGTATGTTCGTGATTACATTATCTATTGCAGTTTCAGTAGTGGCTGTAATTCTCGTAGGAGAGTTTATTAGCCACTTTAGACCAAAGGTCTTTAAACAATCTGAGAATCGTTTTGTCAAATAATTGTTAGAATAAAGTATATCTATATTAAAGTCCCCCATTATAACAAAAGGTGAATTTTTTGTTGTCAATTCGACCAGACCAATTTAGAAAAAAATTATTTACATTCCCACTGGGAGACCTATAAATGCCAATGACTGATATGTATGTGTGTTCAGAGGGAAATTTAATGCCAACTGTTTAAAAATCTTTGTCTAAAGATTGTTTTAATTTAATATTGTTAGACTTTAAATTGTTTTTTATATATATGGCGATACCTCCTCCTGTGTAGTTTTGACGGCAATAATAACTAGCCAGATTATAGTTGTTAAGTCTACATAAGGAGATGTTATCATTGCTAAAACCGTTTTCGGTTACAATGAAAACGTGAGGCTGCAGTTCATCACACATGGTAGAGAGCTCATCTAGTTTGTTGGTCGCCCATTGTGAATTTTGATGCAAAATGTTTTAGTGAGTTCACTGGGTGATTCACATGATTTAATTTTGATTGGTTATTGGAGTGGCTTTGCCTAAAAAGCCCCTTAATATCACTTTCGGAACAAATAAACACCTCTACAATATCTTGGTCCATTTGCAGTTACCTGATCTACCCCAAAGACAAGTTATAAACCTGGTTCTAACCCTTGCAAAGTAGTCACTGTTACAAAATAAGGCCATCTGCTGTACATACTAAATTAATTACTGTGTTATATTTGAGGGCAACTAACTTTAAAACATAAATGACATAATATTTAAATTCCCTGTTAGAGGTAGTTATTTTGAAGACTCTGAGTACATGATAAAAAAACTGTACCTTAATAAATTATATTGACCTTGAAATGACAAAGATGTATTTCTATTTCATTTACAAAAATAATTGCTGCACAATATTACTGCATTTTGAAGAGAAGTGTTCCTTTGTATTTATATGTTTTGTTAGATTTGTTGTTTTACATAACTGTAGTATACGAATAGTCTAATTATTTCTGTTATACAAAATGTAATTGGCCAATTTAAACTTTCATTAACCATATAATGTCCTTAAAATCTATTAGACTTTACTTTTAGGCTATATGTAATTAAAGAGTTTTAATAGAAGTTCAAATATTGTTATTTTAACCTCACTCTATAGACTAGACACTTCAGAAACACAACAGCCTTACACTTCACGTTGTGTCGAGTTTCTAGGTTTCTACATATTCCTCCTCCTACCATATTTTTAAACGCTTTAAACCGTAAATTCATAGTTAAATCATATCTGTACTTTACTTACAGAAGAAAATTTAATTTGAAGGTAAAAATATGACAATACTTATCCTCTGTATGAGTTCAATTTAAGTGCTATTAATAAAATGTGTACAATCTGGATTAATATGTTATTAGTAATTAAGAAAGAGTTATTTTCTTAACGGAAAGCCCAACTTATGATAGTTTCTTAAAGATGTAATTATTATAAACCTAATATAATTGTGTAGTTTTATAGCAAACTATATATATATATAAAAGGTGTAATTTCAATTACTACTGAATTTATAACGAAATATTTGAAAAAGGAGTGATCAGTGGATTACACTTTATAATTTGTCAATAGAAGAGATCAACCAGAATAAATGTTGTGTTCTATATTATGATCCAATGGAAAACAAAACACTTAGATAGTCACAAAATGGAATATTTTTATGATTTATTACTTATAATACAGTAAATAACATTATCTCAGAGAATGTGTTTTGATTAGATTGATCTAACAACTAAATATCTTTATATAACTCTTTTTTAAATATGTGGCCAACTAAAAGAAACAACTCGTGATCTGAACAATTTATTTATTTCAAATAATACAAAGTGTTATTTACATTATTTATAGTAAGGAGTACTACAAAAATATTTGGATTTTAAAATGTCTGGACAGCTTTGTAATGCTCCAGTAGTTAGTAAAATGTCTGGACAGCTTTGTAATGCTCCAGTAGTTAGTAAAATCTATTTCACATCAAATAATATTCCAAACATTATTTTAGAAGTATTCTGTTAGTCACCAAACAGTACTTTAATTACTAATAACGATTTACCTAAAAATTTTTTAACAATTACAAGTATTTTTTTTAATTACTTTATTCATTTTTCAATCAACGTTCTTAGTTTTTACAATGATTTTTCTCTGATATTAAGGCAAGCACACTGAAAAATAAGGCAAAAAGAATCATCTACATCTTAGATCATTTACATCTTAGATGATTTCTTCAAACACAAGACATATCTCTTATTGAAATAAAAAGTAAAGTTGAAAACTAAACTTCAAATATTAAAAAGTTGAAACTAGTAAAAATATTCTATCCTTGATATAAAAAACTGTGGCATAACACTTTAAGGGTTCCAGGGAAACATAAGTCAGTAGTCAAATGATAATGTCAACAAATCAAGTCAAATCTTCTCAAAGCACGTGACTTGTCTTCACTATTCAAAGTAGCACATCTGTTGTTCATGATGTGGCCAGCACTAGATATCATCGTCCTAAGTGGCAAGTCTTAACCGCTGTAAAAAATAAAATCATACAGTTAATATTAAATATTGTTCTACAGAATATTTTTAAAAATCAATTAAATTTTAACTTTATTTGTTCTTGAAAAATGAAAATTATTTAAACCAAGGCTACAAAAAAATCAAAATGAAGTAGTATATTTGATAACATGATATTTCATATGAGAGCTGTTAGATAGGTCAGTGACTTTTGGAATTTCCTGTCCAGTAACTTTACATACCACACTGCTTCCATCAATTGTAATAATCTATGAATAGACAAGTTTCTAATTCTGAGCAAGCTGCATTGTCAGTTAGTGCTTGATAGCTATTGAAAGCAGAAAACTTTATGAACTCTAAAAAAATTGGAAAAAATTAATTTCATATGCTCATTAAGCATTTTTTTATGTAAATAACACCTTAACTGAAACCAAGGGAAGACTTGATAAATACTAGAGGACTCTGCACCATCCATTTTAATGGTTAAGAGGTGGTTTTGTGAGTTCCATTGTGGTTGTACCAGCACAAGTGATAGTATCCAACCAGAACGCCATCGTTTACAATTTTTTACAAAGAAAACCTGACATGCTAGAGTTAAGTTTCTCAATAAGCTACCTAATTTCGTCAAGAATGTATGTATGTACAAGCCTTCTACAAAATGAACCAACAAACATACGTTTAATATTAGTGAAATTATTAGTGCCCTTGGTTACATAAAACACAGTCTTGGCTTCTGTAAGAATCAACCAAAGACATATGTTGTGCAACAATGTTACATATGTTAAAAGGAATAACGTGCATTAAAAGGAATTCATAAAAAAGTATATAAAAGATGTTACAACAAATAATTGTGAGTCTTGGATGAAAAGTTGCTTTCACTCGACCGTAAGCGCAACCATGTGACCACTTAAGAAGTGTTACGCGATGTTCAGCTGTAATCAGGATGAGTTTTGGCGCAGATTTGTAACCGTGAACGAAATATGGATCCATTACAAAACATCAGAGACTAAGGAACAATTGAAACAGTGGGTTCCACCTGGTGAACGTTGATAAAAGAAGGCCAAGGTGAGACTCTCAGCCACCAAGGTCATGGCCACAATTTTTTTAAAAGCACGAGGTGTCACATTGATTACCTTGAGAAGGGTAAAATGATCATAGAGGAACATTATTCAGACATTATACTTCCTGTTTCCAAACCCAATGGCTGACCAGTAACAGATTTTGGTTGAATAAAGAGGCTATTGCTGAAACAAATACCTATTTTAAGGTCCTTGAGAACATTAAAAAATATACGAAAAAAGAATATCTATTGATTGGAAGGAATAAAAAATTTTAAAAATGCTGGACTAAATGTATCGTGCTAAAAAAAAAGCTTATTTGTCAAGAGATTTTTCTATTCTATTAAAAAATTCACTAACTTATCAAACAGCCTTTGTATTTGATTAACAATATGAAAACAGATGAATGGAAAGTGCCCAAATTCATTGAATTGTTTAGAAGATTGGTGTTTGTTTTCCTATTTTTGTACAGTATTAATTATTCTCCTAAATAGACTGGACTTATATTTTGGACATTAACACATTGGATGTGGCGCAATGGGTATACCCAATGTATACACATCGCTAGTCAGTTGAATTGTTATTTACTCAGCCCGGCTCTCATTGAAGAAGGGTATTACACCGTCAGGGTCTCACAAAAATTGCTATTGTTCTTTGTGCGTGTCACTCAAAGGTTTGCACTTTTTTTTCTCCACTAATAACATATCGTCGATTACTCGTTTTCTTTTATCTTTTTTGTACTCGGGCAACAAAAATTACTGGTTTGAACAATAACATCAATACATTTAAGTGATAAAATGTTTTGAGTTAATAATTCTATACCGAAGAACTGGTTTTGGGTATACCGTCACTGATTATGATGTCATAATTATAACGGTAGAACTTTACAATGGACTTCTCTCATCATATCTGAGGTCTATTAATCTCAAGGGAAGACATTTATAAAAATAATGTTTAGGCCTTAGGGATGGTTTCATAATTTAGCCTTGTGCACTCAACGTGAACACGTTAGCTGCCATCCTTAAAATTAGTATTTTTGCTCTAAATTGCCTCTTTTATGCAAATATTTAAAACAATGATGCATTATATTTACTATGACACCATTTCTGAGTATAGAAATAGTACATACATAGGCATTATATGTATATAAATATGCCAGGAGTATTGGCCCGACAGAGTTTTTTTAGTAGCGTATACGGCACATAAAAAACTCTGTCGGGCATATCGGCCTGACACATTCTGAGGTAAATTTGTTTTCATGGTTTGGCTACACTGACTGCATGATGAAAGTAATCCAGTATTCAATATGTATTACGTTATTTCAATACCAACATTCACTAAATAAGTCTGTCGCCTATACTCCTAACAACTTGCCCATAGAACATGCCAAAATTTAAAGTTTTATGAACAACTTTGTATACAACCAATAATTTAGAAACTCGCTCTGTAAATATATGCTTGCAGTACAATAAAGTGTGATCGGTTTCTATAAGAAAGCAGGACCAGTCGACTAACAATAAAATAACCAAACGGTTACTGAACAACAACAATGTCGGACGAAGTAACCCGACGGCATCTAGCTGAGACAAAGAGCCGTAGGGCGTACTGGACTGACACGGCAGCTAGTGTCAAGGACGCTTTGAATCTTTGATATAAAATTTGAAACAGCAAGGAATCAATCCAACCAACCGCATACAGGTAGGTAAAATGTTATACAAGCCTGCAAAGGGACAGAGGAGGACCAAACAAAGTATTTCAGCAGAGGGATATACTCTCATCTCTGCTTAGAGACCATGAAGAGAGTAATCTCTTAACTCTTCACCACATTATGTCATATCCTGTATAACATACTACATATTATTTATTTCAATTTGTTCCGTTCAAACAACAAATTAAAGCTTTTAATTGGAAACCTAAATGAACATAAAGCTGACATGTAAAACTGTTCCTGAAACATATTAATTGTTGTCATGAATGATACAGAAACAAACTATAAACACAATATTGAATCAGCAAATAGATGTTCTTACAGCTTAGTAATCAGTTGAACATCTGATCTTAATTAGTGAGAAACAATTGTACTCCTACCACTGAAGCAGTTTAAGTAGTGTGAATCAATCAAGGAATCAATAAAAAAATAAACTACTGTATTTATTTCTTGATACAATAAACAATACTAACCATCATCATAAATATATTTCAAATATTTGTTACTTTATACAATGGTCATTGTTTCACTTCTTAAATCAATATTGAGATATAAGTGAATATAAAATCTAGTTTATATTTTCAATACTTTGAACATTAATTGATAAAACTGCCAAACAAAAGCTAGACTAAATATCTGAGCAATCTGAATGAGTTTGATGTTAAAACTTTAACAAATAATTTTTACCATATACATTTTTTAGAAGACTATTTTTAATATCCCCAATCAATAAGGCACTACATTTTTTTTTATTTTAAAAACAAAGGCAAATAAAGCACTAATATCAGGTTGATGACAGTCACAATTAATAATCTATGTTTATTGTTTGTAAAACTTATTTAGTATTAGGCACAGAGAACTAGCAATAAGAGGTAATTTTCTTATTGAGCGGGGAGTGGTGACCTATGGAGACTAGCATTTGCTTCAAGCTATTGCCGCGATATTGCAACAACAGCCCTTGGTTATCACATTCGTGCCAAATTCAAACTGAAGTATCTGTTGTAACCATGGTGTCTAAATGAGAATTCACGTTCTCCATCAGTTCATAGAGATGATCCCAAAATGCTTGTTGGATTTTTAACATAGCATACGATTTCACTTCATTTACCTTTTAATAATCTAGTTTCATATTTGATCAATTTAGTACAGTAAGGATGACGGCAACATCAATTCAGCACTGTGGATTATTTTTAATTTTTTTAAAAACACATTTCATGGTTCTTACAACATTATCTTCATCAAATTCCTTGACTTTTCCCTGACCAGTGTAGTCCATTTTCTCTGACCATAGACATATTTACTTAACGTTATGAATTTATCAGTTGCATTATTAATTTAAGTTTGAGAATTAACTCAGCTCATTAAACAAAGGTTTTTATTTGGGAATTCAATTACAAAAAATTTGAAATGTTAAAAATGTTTTAATATAATGTGTGATATGGAATCAAATTATTGTTTTTTTTTTTTAATTGGCCACCCATCACTCCAATGAGCAGCTGTGTGCATTGTTTTGGGAAACTTAAATTAAAAAAAAAAAAACAACAAAAAAACGTTGAAGACATATTGATAAACTGAAAGCAAATTGTCTTATTTCACAGAATTAAGCAGCTGGTGTCATTACTAATATAACTAAAGCTTCCGGTAACGACCACGTCAAGGTGTTATTTACATAACCACACGATCATAAAAACCATTTACAGTGTAACAATTTACAAAAAATAGTTATTTACTGTAAACCTACTTATATTTAATTTGGTATCACTATGTTCACAAAGATGTAGGCTATAATTTATACAAAACATCACCAAAAACTATTTCTTTCTTTTTTATTTTGCAGTATGTAAATATTGTAAATTCTTTCTCATAAATCACAAAAAGGTGGGGTTACCTCCTGGATACAATGTTGTGATGGTAAAATAAGAAATGTGGGATATCCAAAAAATATTCTTCCTTTGACTTGATTTCAGGAAATTTATACATCATATATCATATATGAAAAAATAAAAGTACAGTACCACGTTACTACAAACAATACAAATAGCTGATAAATACCATAGAAATAATCATCATCATCATCGGTTTAGCAGCTCCAGTCTCCAGGGTGTGCTGACAAGCAGCTTCCATCTTCTCCTGTCCATGTATATTCTGTCATCCTCAATTTGCCCTGCTGTCCTTTGAGTATCATGTCTTCCTTATAACGTCCATCCATTTCTTTCGTGGTCTCCCAACTCTTCTCTTGCCATCAACATCTCTTTCCAACCACATTTTTGCCACTCTTCCTTGCTCCATTCTTCTTACATGTCCAAACCATCTTAACATTTCCATTCTGATCTTTTCTCCCACTGTCCTATTACACCCAAACTGGTCTCTTATGTCAGTATTTCTGATTCTCTCGTCTGGTCTTCTGCAAAGACGTCCTTAAAAATTTTATTTCAGATGTCTGGGTTCTGCTACGGTCTTTTTTATTCTGCTACGGTCTGGATTCTGCTAGGGTGCAAGTTTCTAGGCTGTAATTTAAAATAGGCATAAAGTATGTGTTGAACATTGTTGATTTGGCTATTCTTAGTACTTTATTATCCCATAACAAACTCCTGACTTGGTGAAAAAATTTGGCTGCTTTATTTAGTCTGTTGGTGACTTCAAGTGTATCTGTACCATTGATAGTTAAAGTGCTCTACATTTTTGAAGGTGTAATTTCCTTGTTTTAAGGTTACTGGATTTAGGTTATTTCCAACTGTTATTACTACTGTTTTTTTTTTTTTTTTTTTTTTTTTTTTTTTTTGCTGACTGTAAGTTTGAACTCTTTAAACTGGCTGTTCCATAAATTGAGTTTTTCCTGGATATCCTGCTCTGTTTAATCCCAAATCACCACATCAGCCACAAACATTAGGGCACTAAACTCTGATGTCATTTCTCTTTTTATTTGTTTCATCATTTTGTCCATAACTAAATGAATAGAAATCGAGAAAGTGCACTCCCCTGTTGTACTCCTCTTTTAGTTTCAAACCAGGATGAGGTGTTAATTCCAATCTGGATACAGCTTTGGCATTCTTCATACATTTTTATTTTCTGTATAAGGCTTTCTCTAACTTTTTTCTGTTTTAGGCACTCCCATATTTTACTTCATTATTCACTGTCATATGCCTTTTCAATATCCAGAAAAACCAAATTTAGGGTTTTATCTTTTTCAATATGTTTTTCAATTAGTCTTTGAAGGGTAAATATCAGGTCTGCTGTTAAGCGGTTACTTCTAAAAGCATACTGTTCTTCTTCTTGTTGATTTTCGGTGGCCGTCTGTAGTCTCTTTTCTATGATCTTTTCCATTATCTTTAGTCCATGAGAGAGCAAAGTAATACCTCTGTAGTTTTCACACCATAGAAATAATAATATTAAAAAAAAAATACCTATAAATTTTTTATAAACACAGCAGAGTCCATATAAAAATTGTTACCTAAATATAGCCTAATCAAATTTAGGTAAAAGCATTCCCCATCAAATAAATATATCAACATATAAACACTCTAAGACATGTAATTAAATAATAAGCACAAATAATTTAGCGTGAATTATTCGCTATAGTACTGTGGGTTATAGGGCAAAGATGGCGAAGGAAGAAATGTTTGAGAGTCAAAACTTTCTTTATTCAAAATCACTATATCGAATTGAAAACTAGATATAATTTATGCATATATATCACTGTCACCGGCAACAAACTAGAATCCATCGATACCTGAAACTTAATTGTAGTGTATTTGTTGTATACTATAGTGAAAGTTGTCCATGGGCCTGTCTCAATAAAGGATATCTGCACTGTATCACTACATGAGTTAATTTCCAATGTGGATATCCACACTATGTCAGTACAAGAGTTAAAAGACCATTGGGAAATCGATATAACAAAAATTGTAATGTACTAACTGACACCACATAGTTTTTGTAAATACAAAATATATCTACAGTAATGAACCTGACAGTGAATTAGAATAAGTAAAACATGCCGATAATGTCCACTTCTAATTAAAGGTTATGGTATAAGAAACTGATGATACGGATAACAAATTTATTTACACTTCATACTGCTGTTAAAAAATTAGATTATTACAATATTTATATAGAAAATTTGTACAAACTAATCATGTAAATAATTGAAAATATATTTCAAAAGATAAAAATATTAAAAATAAATTACCTACTAATTGCTGTTTTTAAAAGAAGAGTCTTTCCTCAAATTCTTCTATGCATATTTCACATCAGTACAGAAAATGTGGTGAGCCATATAAAATTTAATACGACAATTTGATACAAAATACTCAGAGATTGTAACATTCATCTAGCCACAGAAGAAACTTTTCTGTGACAGCCTCCACAAATTTGTTAAACAATCCATAGTTTAATTGAGACTAAGTGATAAATATTTTGTTCAAACTGTCAGACATAATTCATAACTGTTCTGAATTTTAAGAATGTAATTTTTAAATGTACAAAATTGTAATCTGTTATTTGGATTACAATCATATTGGCGTATGATTTCCCATCTGAGTCTAAAATTTTAATTTTATCAAGATAAAGCTCTAACTTTATATCTGAGTTAGGAAAACAAAAGAAGTTTTACCAGGAGAGTCTTTCTACATTCTTGCAACCACTATATGGGCATCAACGAGATCCTAGCTGATTTTGCATTTTACTTAAGTAATCTTACAAAGTGAATATGACAGTAATCCAATTTTCGATGCACAATGTCACTCGACCACTCATGAAATCTCCTTCCAAAATATGGAGAAATAAAATTCCGTCACTATAGGAGGAATCTAAAAATAATTTATCCTGATATAGGGTAAGTCCCAGGCTTCCTAGGAAGGTATCCAATTATTTCAGAAAGAATTCAAATTAGTTTTAAAATAAGCGTCCTTTGATCCATTGAAATTTAAAATCATTGCATTATTGTCTACTGTGGCACACTTCTGCATTTTTAAGATGCAAAAGAAAACTTTGGCCATTTGTTTACTTCTTTTATGAATGCAATCATACTTAACCCTTAAAACGCTGAGTAATTTTCTGTAATTTTTCAATTAACGCTTAATTTTCTTGAATATATATAATTTTAGTTTTTGTAAAGTTATATTTTTTTTTAATCTAAACCAGGATAGTACAATGTAAAAAAAATAATAATAACGATATTGTATTTTTATATTCATTTTTTATTCATTACAAAGTTTTGTCGAAACTGTAAAAATCGAAATATTATTGGATGCAATTAAAAAAATTGTATACTTGCAAAAATAAATTTTTCAATTGAAATATGATTTTAGAATGACAATTTCTTCCTCAGAAAGTAGCAGCTGTATGAAAAACTTCAAAACTATAAATTGTATAGCCATTATAAAAATATATACAATATAACTCAATAAGACAACAGATTATACAAAGTTTATTATTTTGAATTTACTCTATATTTTTCATTGTGAAGTCTAGTTTTATTTTTGTTGTAAATAGTGTTTATTTTGTGTACATAATCTGTTTGTTTACACACCGGAGGTTAGTAAAATGCACGAGACAGACAACAAATAACTGCAGACTGACGAGCGCCAGCCGGTCGCCGCGTCATGTGACTAGCAGATGCGTATATATTCGCTGCGAGCGCTAGCGGTTACCTCGATAGAGGCAATAATGAATGAAAACTTCATATTATTTACATTCGTTGCCTAGTAACCAGTCCAAAGGTCTCGAAAATGAATAATAACCTGAAAATAGTCTTGACCTTGAATCTTAGAACTCGCTACGTTGTATTAGGCCTGATCTAGGATTATTGTTATCAGCTCGCGAAATATTACGTATAACGCGTTACGGGCAATTGTAAACATGCGTATATATACGGATGCCGCGTTTTAAGGGTTAAGTAAAAAGATTAAAAATATATGAAATAACAACTGATAATGATATATAACAATATACTTATGAGGTAGCATCGTGGGAAACACACCTGACGAACGTGTCAATAAGTTGCCGGAATCAATGTCCAGAGACACACAGCGTGGTTGCCGATGGGAATTTCGTTGTCTACCAGTTAGTACTACTCCTGGAGAAGGGATATAGATAGCGTATCGCCCAGCCGCTATTGTTCCTTCGTGGAGAGCATTTTTCATCTATTTGTATGTTTAAATTGTCGCGTTTTGAATATTTATTTAATAAACAGCTAAAAAACATTAAGTTGGGTTTTTTACTTCAAAAGTTATCTTCTGGGACACTTAAAATGTCAATTCAAGCATACAGAATTAAGGCGATGAAGAAAAGCCAATTTTACGAAAGGCACAAACATTTACGTGAAGGTCGCAAAAACATTGAAGATGACTCTTGTAGTGGACGCCCTTCGACTGCAACCACAGATGACAACATTGAGCGAGTTCTGCAAACTGAAGAATAACAATTGATGATATCGCATATATCCACACGAGATGCCATTAGGAGGCAACGGCCTAAAAAATGAACTGAAAACAATTGGATTTTGCTGCATGACGATATCCCTGCACATCGATTCTTGTTAGTACGTAACTACCTAGTCAAGCACCATGTTACCATATTAGAATATCCTCCATATTCGCTTTACCTCATGCTGGCCGATTTCTTACTGTAAAAACACAAATAAAAGGAAATCAATTTGCAGGTGCTAAAGCTCAGTAAAAATGCGATAAAAGTATTGAAATACATCTTTTTAAATAAGTGTCAAAAGTGTCTTGACCATCTGTATGATCGTAGTATGGACAAGTGTTTTGCTGTAGGAGAAGAGTATTTTGAAGGAATATAGGTTTGTAATATTTTATCTTTGTCCAATAAGCATAACTTTTTGACTATACCTCGTAGTTAGACCCAAGATATTACTGTAAATAAACATTCAAGTATTATATCTTCGCAATTTAGACCAATTATATTTTATTGAAATGTACATAGCAGTGAAACTGAAATTCACTTTAAAGAAAATTTTTTAATGTTAACAGTTTTAAGAATTACCTAATTTCTGTCTAATTTGATTCACAATAAAATATAAAACAAACATCAACAAATAACTTTAAAATCATAACTGCTAACAACTTCTGATTACTTTTGCTTTAATTCAAGTTACAATAAATTATTTGTGTTGTAAATCATAAGTTAAGATGTTTATGGCTTGAAGGCTTCATATATAATGGGATATATTTGAATGATAACTAAAACAGTACGATAAAAGTGCAAGAAAACAATAAGTGTCTTTTGTCAAAATAAATCACATACCTTATGAAGTTTTAGTTGTATTAGGATTTTACACTAACTGAAGCTTGAGCTGCTTTCTTAGCTTTCACAATTTCTGCCAGTTCTTTGCAACGTAACATACAATCTTTCTTACTCCTAGATTTTACACAATCTGCTATTCGGTCCCACCTCTCAGGTGTCCCACTCGGATATGACTTTAAAGCTTGTTCAAGAAGTTTCTGCTCTTCCGATGTCCAAGGAGAGGAAGAATTTTGAGTTGAGGATATACTGTTTTCTACTCGTTCAGAAGCTTGACTAGTAACATTCAATGAAGCTTTTTTTTCCTTTTCAAAACTGTCATATGCATTTTTATTTATTGTTTCTTTCAATTGATCACTGGCAGTATTTTGTAACTCTTTTACCTTTGAAAGTACTTCTTTTTTATTTCTAATTACTCTTGGTTCAGCAGAACCATTGTGATGCTGGTTTATGAAATTTGTTACTGCATCCCAGCGTTGAACAGTACCAGCAGGAAATAAATTTACAGCTCGTATAAGAATCTGCACATCTTCCTTAGACCATATACTAACTGCTTTAGAGTCACTTGACTGAGAGGAGTTCTGTTTATTAGCTAAGTTTTCATCTAGCTTTCTTTCATTTTCTGATTTCTTTTCAACTGACGCAATCAATTCCATAAATCCTTCTTTACCCTTACTTTCTAAACTTTTAGTTAATTCTATTAATTCTAATTTGCCATATAATGTAAGGGCTTTCTCTAATATAGTCATATGGTATACTAAATCATTATCGTTTGAAACAAAATGTTGATTGGCTTTACATATATCTCTAATTTTCTTTCGTTCTTTCTTAATAATGCGTTTTTCAGCCTCTCTTTCTGCTTTCAGGGCTTCAGCCTTAGCTCTTTCTTTAGCCTCTTCTTCTTCTCTTTCCCTACGCAACTTTTCCTCAGCTTCTCTTTCAATTCTTTTAATCTCTTCAGCTCTTTCTCTTGCTGCTTCTTGTTTGGCTTTTTTAAATGCTAATTTCCGTTCTCTTTCTTCTGTTTTAAACTGGGCAATTCGAGGATCTAGGCCATAAGCAAGGTCTACTAACCTACGGATTCTTGCCATCTCATCTTTTTTTTTCTTGGCTCGATCAGCTTTATTTTGTTTTTCAATCCACCTTCTTTCATCACGATCTTGACCTGATTCTTTAGCTTCAGAATCCCAATATGAGAATTCTCTCCAAGACTGGAAATTGTACCAAAAGTTATAGAAATTATCAACTTCTTGCTTTGTAGATGATGGTCCTCCTAATTTTGGAACATTTTTTTTCTCTGACCATCTTGAATTTCTCTCAAACACTTCTCCAAACACCTCAAAAAAGTTTTTCCTAACATGTTCATTATCATATGGTATAGTGTTTTCAAACTCAGGATCTACTGAGTCAAATGCCCTTCTTCTCTCTTTAGTTCCTAAAGTCTCCCAGGCCTTTGTGATACACGTAAAATAATCATTATTGATATCTATTTTTCCTGATGATGCTCTTTTATCAGGATGATGTTGTAACACTTTCTGTTTGTAAGCTCTGCGAATTAGAGCATCAGATGCACGGTGACGAATTTTTTGCAATCCCAATACTGCATAATGATCCTGATTCTTCCATAACTTTGGATCTAGACTCTTCAAATAAGTGTCATCATTTTCAATGACAAATTCCTCTTCTGCCACTTCTTCAACCTTGCAGTGATGAAACTCAGCATCTTTTTCTCTGTAGTAACGGAAAAACCATTTGCCAACACATTCTACACGCCGTTGTTTCACAGCCAGTTGTCTCTCTTCTAGCTGGCTGCCTTTCTTATCCTCAACGATAGTTGTGTTATCAGCTTTGGGTGGATTACCAGGTGTAACAAGCTCTTTATTTTCTCCCATTACATCAACCTGGAAAAAAATTACGTTAGTCTTACACCTAAATGATACATAAAAATAATATTATTATTTACTAATTTCACAGTAAATTAATTAAAAATTTACATTGACTAATAGTGACAATGGCTTTAGTTTATGTTCTCCAATGTTTTATATATATATATATTTATACACACGATTTGTCTCTGGTACAGTTGAAAAAGAGTGAGACGACAATACATACAAGTATAAAAAGCGTAGAACTGTTTTAACCATCTACATGGTATAGCCCTTTTAGTGCCATGCTCTGTTCAAACTTCCTGCAGAGTGCCAGGCCATTTTTGTCAAAAATGTAAGGTTCGTATTAAATTAATGTAGCATGCATGGTTTTGTCAATTTTCATAATTATATTTTTTAATTGTAGGGAAATGACATTTTACTCTAAAGTTTTATTTATAAAAAACATATATATAAAAACAATTTTTCTTTTTTTCTTTGAACTTTGGAAGGTGCATGTCTTACTTGAGAAATGTTTGTCGGATTTTTCTTTTGATACTATTTTATGGGAATTTTAAAACTGAATAATTAAATAAAAAGTCATTTGTCACACAAATGAAATGATAATTTAACAATTATAAAACTAAAAATTAAACAATTAAGTTAGCAAACAACCAAATTAGTATTTCTGAAAAATAAAGTTTGAGTAATTCACTTATTGTTGTATTCTTCTTCTAAATATAGAACTATAATTTACTCAACATACCACCTTGGTAGCACTAACATATTCCTGCCGGCTGCCTATTTTTGTTCGTTCAATGAGTCCCCGCTATTTCCATCTCTGTCACCAATCGCTGTGTGAAGAAGCCTCAATATAGCAAAAACGACAACAGCAATTATCGTAGATTTGACTAGTATTAAAAATAGCGATGCCCTGGTAGAAATACTAAGTGTCTCTCACAGCGACGATGCCAATTTTCACACTTGTAAGCCACTTTGCTCACATCGACTCTTGGCACAGAGGTTAAACCAAAGCATAGTTTAAGCCAAGTTTAGCATTTGGAGAAAGTTGTCATATTAAACTGAGGGTTGAACTCTGTTCAGTATTTAAGGTGGGGCAGCCTTATTTTTTATAAGAAATAAATAATTTTTTGTATGAATGGTTGATCTAATGTCAATCCCAACTTATATTTCTAGTAGTTACATCTCTGCAACGCCAGACTGGAAGCGATTCAACAGTGTCCGTTCCTTACAAGGGAGGCTCATCCCACCTACTCCTCGATAATAAGTAACTTGTTTTGTTCATCAAAACTGTTCCTAGCTTAAATCCGCCCATGCTTATGGTTAATATATTAAACATATTTTTCAATATGTTATTTTTTAGAAAAATAAGTTGGTTAGAGAATATATCTTTTATATCTATATAACCACATCGCCATGACCTGAGGGACCTGGATCACCCCATCCACGAGAAGACTAATCTCGTGAATTCTTTCACTGAGGAGCTAGCTGCTCGGCACAATTTCTGGGTGCTGAACCTCGATGGAATAAGCCTTAGGTACTCCACGAGACATGGTCAACACCTATTTATTCGTGGCAAGTGGCGTCTAGCTGAATTGCAAGACCTGCGAGACTTGCTTCTACGCCTACTGCATTTGGCTCAATCACTACACCTGGACAAAAGACCTTTGCTGAGGCTATCTCCAGCTCCCCTAATATCACCATATTGTCTTTAATGTCAAAGGGGATCTTTTTTTAGGGAATCCTCTTACCAACAACAGATTAAATTAACTGACGCAACAATCACAGACAAATTCAACATTTCCAAATCACATTTGTATCTGACTGCATCGTCAAAATGCACAATTCGCCACCAACAAACTAGACGAACTTCAATTCATGTGCGAAGACATGAAAAGTGACATACTTGTTGTAACCGAGAATGGCTTCAACAACGATAATATACATCTGTGTAAAATTCCAAACTTCAAATTAACAAACTCGTATTGTCGAAAACTCTCCAAATCAGGGGAAGTAGCTATATCTTTAAGACAAGATTTCACTTTAATACATTTTCACTCATAGACACAGTTGATAAAGATTTTGAAGCAACCGGGATCAAACTTAATTTGACAAAATCTAAATTAATTGTTATTGGAATTTACCGGTCTCCCACTGGGGACGAAACACACTTTTTCCCTAACTTTGAAGCTTTATTGACTGATCTAACAGCCTGCAAACAAAATTATATTTTGATGGGTGATTTCAACATTGATATACTGGACAGAAATTACCTAACTACTAAACGGTTGGTTGATTTGTTGAGAATATTTGGCCTGGGGTTGCTGGTCAAAACACCAACGCAAGTGACAGCAACAACACAATCAGCGATTGATTTCCAATCTTCCAAATGTTGCAGTGGCAGTGGTCAATACAACTTTATCAGGCCAAGAGGCTATAATTAGTGGAGTAAAACTGGAAAGGGACTCCAAAATTAGTAAACTAATAAGAGAGACTAGGCCTGAAAATACTGCCCTCCTCAACACTTCATTTTGAAAAGAAAACTGGAATTTCTCGGATCATTAAAATCTTTAGACCAACATTTCAATATGTTCAGTGATTGTTTAAATTTCCATATCAATACGTGCTGCCCAGTAAAATCTAAAATTTTTATCTGAAATTTAAAAAACTAATTCCAATGAAAAGTTTAACATTTTTTCCAAAATTATAAAAGGATATATATATATATATATATATATATATGTCGTATAAGCCGCGAAGGCATACGATGTCTCAAAATCAATAATGTCTTCTACAAAAGTTACTAAAACTGTGTAGGACATAAACAACAAACAAACCCCCACTAAATAAAATAAAAATTGGAGATAGACTTGTGGAAGATGCAGCGGAAGTTGAGAATGAGTTTAACAGATTCTTCGCTTTATGTTGCTCGTGAGGAAGAATAGAATAGAATATCTTTATTGTCTTTGAACAATTACAAGAATTGCAATCGACATTGCCAAGTTATTGCTAAATAGACTAGAGTACACTAAAATTAGTTAAAAGTGAACTACATACTTATCGCCTAAAACAGAGAATTATAAAAATGACTACAGATTACCTACTGAGATGACAAAATTAGGTTAAGCACTGCAGTCTAAGGGAGTGAACAGAAACTTCGTATTCCTTTACTTCATAAAAGGCTTGAGTTGTCAGCCATTCTTGTATTATAGTTTTAAACTTTTTTCTAGGTTCACTTTTAACATTTTCAGGGAGCATATTGAAATATTTTAAGCTGATATGAGAAAAGTGGTGTTGAGATTTTGCTAATCTTACATGGGGCATATCAATGTGACTTTTTTGCCTGGTGTTATAAGAATGAATGAGGTCCCTAGTAACACAGTTAGTTAAGTTGTCCTTGGCATGTAATAAACAATGTAAGATAAAGATGCAAGGAACAGTTAAAATTGCCAAGTCAATGAAATATTTTTTACAAGATGTGAATTTGTTTAACCCCAATATGGCTCTTACAGCTCTTTTCTGTAGAGTGAATACACGTTTTGCGCCACTGTAATTACCCCAGAGTATAATCCCATAATTTAAGTGGGAATAAAATAGACTATGATAAGTCATTAATAAATAGTTGTGGCTGATACATGTCCTAAGTTTCTGGAGGAGGAAAATGACTCTAACCAATCTATTACAAAGTAGATTGGTATGTTGCTCCCAAGTGAGTTTACTGTCCAGATTTATACCAAGAAGCTTAACACTGTCTGGCCCATTGTCATTTTGTTTGGTGGTTGAGAAAAGAAGATGTTCAGTTTTTTCTGTATTTAATTTTAAATAATTTGTATTAAACCAATTAATTGAGGCTGTCATCGCAGATGCAGTCATTTTCTGTAAGTCTTGAGAGTTATTACTTGATGTCAGGAAGGTGGTGTCGTCTGCGTACAGTACAGATTTACAGGGCAGAGAATTGGGAAAGTCATTCATGTAAATAATAAATAGGAAAGGAGAAAAAACAGAACCCTGCGGAATGCCTCTTTCAACCCTTAAAAGGTCAGATATTTTGTTATTTGAAATCACAGCTTGGTATCTGTTGCTAAGGTAGGAGTGGATAAGAGCCAGTTCAGAACCATTTATATTGTAGGATTTCAGTTTGTTAATTAATCGTTTGTGATAAATCGAGTCAAATGCTTTGCTGAGATCGATCAGCGTTGCCTCAACATTGCATTTATTTTCAAAAGCTTCGAGTGTGAAGGACACAACATCCTGGACAGCTTTAATGGTGTTTGAACCATTTCTGAAACCATATTGAGCAGGGTTAAGGAGATTATATGTTTCAAAATGTTTACAAAGCTGATTATGTATGACTCCTTCAATTATTTTAGAGATACTGGAGATTTTTGAGATAGGACTCTCGCCTGTCCTTATGTCTGTACTCGGATTTTGTAGGAGACAAAGTCCAATAGCGTAATTTGCGCTGGCATAGGTTGTTGAGGAGGAGCTATAAAAATAATTCAGCAGGTCCTTGCAAAAAAGTCTAACGATATTAATTTTTTTGTTAATATGGCTCATAAAAAATGCATATTATAGGACCACTAACCCAATTAATTAACCATTCTTTTAATCAAGGAGTTTTCCCCTCACTCCTTTAAGTAGCTAAAGAAAGCCCAATTTTTAAAAAAGACGATCACTGTTGAACAAACAATTATTGGCCTGTCTCAATTTTGCCAGCTCTCAGCACAGTATTTGAAAAACTTTTTATGACTAGAATTCTTCAATCTATTAACAAACACAACCAGATTTCTGAAGACCAGCTTGGTTTCAGAAAGAGAAAATCGACAATAGACGCTGTTGTAACGTTAATCGATATGGTTGTAGAGGGGTTAGAAGGTCGAAATTCCACGTTAAGTGTGTTTCTTGACTTATCTAAAGCATTCGACTGTGTTGACTACGTAGCATTGTTAGACAAATTGGAATCATATGGCATTCAAGGCGTACCTCTCAATTGGCTTAGTTCATATCAAAGCCACAGAACTCAAGTTGTCCAAATGTCAAACAAAATTTTCGAACCGATTCCACTTAGATATGGCGTCCCGCAGGGGTCATTCTTAAGTATGGTTTTTAAAGACATAGGATCATCACTGCTGCACGGAAAACTGGTGCAGTATGCTGTTGACACAACTCTCTGTTTCACTAGCAAATTAAACTCTATTCTGGAACCTCAAGCATTAGTTGATACCAACAACTGTGTCCAGCATTTTAATAGCCTTAATCTCAATACAAACTCATCAAAATCCAATGTGTTGAATTTCAATTTACGTTCAGCACACTCAATTGAGGAATCATCCATTATGTTAGCAGGAGAAATTAACACATTGCTCATATTGCCCCAGTCATGTATTGACGATGGCATATAATGGCATAATTTACCCACATTTCACCTACAGATTGGTGTTGTGGGGGGCGTCTGCATATCATCAATTTTTGAGTGTTTAAACTAAAAAAATGGTGATTTGTATGGACGCACAATTGAAGTTCAGAGAGTCATGTAAACAAAAAATTTCAGTGTTGCAACTTTCCGTTTGCAACTTTTGACTTTGCCGTGCCTTTAAATTTTGGAAACTACTTTATTTTGCTTGTCTAAATGTGCTTTGACAAGTGGCTGAGACATACATCTCACGAGACAAGATACAGAAATAACTACCTAACGAGATCTCACAGAACGGCAATTTACGAAAACCAGCCATTTATACAGAATTAATTGGTTATGTGTATAGTAATCAGTTTTGTGAATCTGTTTTGAGGGGGGGAGTTTTCGTGCTGAAAAGAAACAACTTACATCAAAATGTTCAGTATTCTCTTTTCTTCAATAACATGTATTTATATTAACATCGCAGTATTTATAGTTGCCCAGCTGTTTTTTGTTCCAACCATCTTATACAGAATGCTAGCATGGCAGTCAACTACTGGCAGTAGTCGATTACTTACCTGTATATAGTTTATTCTAAAAATAAATATTGTTACATGTTCGATATGTCATTCAATTGTTCATAAAAGCTGATTTACATTTATGCTAGTTTTGATTTATTGTAAGTGAGATATATATATATATAGGTTTCATTTACCACATTGAAAATACGATTGTGAGTGACAACTGAGCCAGCCATTTTGTGTTTTGCTTTTGTTCTGAGCCATGTTGTTTTTCACGCTTCATTTTACATTTTCTATTCCTTTATTTGTATAGTATTTGCCTTCATTTCATTTGATTCAAATATCAATCCAATTATATTGTGCTGTTATACTTCGAACTAATTTTCTAATTTTTGAAAATAACAAATACAGAATAGATATATTTATTTTATAAATATTAAATATGCTTATAATTGTAGGTTTTCTTCAATGTAAACCACTGTTCTATAATAACACTTATCTTTTGCAGCTTACTTTTAATGTAACACAAAAAATATATGTATACTTATGTAATTTTTATATTTTTGTATTGTTTCACTATTTTTGTGAAAACTTTGGAAATAGAAGAAATAATTTTCAAATTTATACTTATGTAAAAACCTTTTTGTCCAGATGTTGTATATTTTGATATTTTCATAAAGCAGTTTTCTATTTTTCTCAAGGCAGTGAAAAAAAAATTTCTATTTTGCAGAATGTACGCACTTATATAAAAATATAGTAAACAAATTTCGTTTTTCATAGGATACTAATTTTTCTATATAATTATGTTCGGCATACTTTTCTAAACAAGAAAATATATAATAGTACAGTGTAAATAACAGTACCCGTCACCCTATTTTCCGCCAGGTTCTGTTATCCGTCAGTGTCTAGGTTCGTCGCGCCATGATAAGACAGTTGCCGTATGACTTATCCGTCTGGAAGATGACAATTTCCCGATAACAGGTCGTTGGAACAGCTCGCCTGTATACGCCTGACGTACGGACAGGCCATCCGAGGCTGCCTGAACAGATCTCGTACAACATGGGGAAAAGGCATACATACAGAAGCCTGTGGTCGGAGATGGGAGTTTTAAGCTGCGACGCCTACACAGGTCACGGGCCGTTGGAACGGTCATGTCTGATGATCATGGGTGCCTGATGTCTGTGAACACTGGCTGTGGGAACTGGGCTTTAATATATTACAATGTACTGCTGTTTAATTTTAAGAATGTTGATAGTTAATTTGTGTGCTCATTACATAATGTAAAAGCTTATGTTTTACATTAAAACTAGGCCTACTGTAGTAAAAGCGTAATTGTCACCTGCAATATATACATTTTGTAACATATCTTTTTTCTAACCTTTTCATTCTCATTTCGTTAATCAATATGTACAATACAGCATTAAAATTTAACGTGCGTAAGCACTAATAATAAGTTTCCAGCGATATAAGTATGAGTGGGTGAATTCTCTATAATCCGTCACGGCCGCGGTCCCGAACCCTGACAGAAAATAGGGTTTCTACTGTATATACTTTATTATTATGGTTATTACAGCACAGTTTCAAATTATATAGTGCATTGATGGCCGGCCAATATTGGAATTGGTAACAGCCAGATGGAGGGTTAAATGACTGTGTATGCCTAGGTTTTGAGTATTTATAACATTTATAGCCAGCGTATGCACATCGTCACAATCTGTGACGACACTGCAAAAACGATCCAATCGTCACAAACTGTGACGACCGCCAGCGCTAGGGTTAATATATTCTTTTACAAATTCCATTACATACATGAACATTGTTTGTTCACCTCTAATATTTTGTTAACTATGCACTTTCTTGCCACCTCTGAAAATGTAATTTCTTGTTGAAAAAAGGGTGAAATATGAGTTTATATCTATTGAGGAATTTGATTTCATCCGCTGTAAACTCATTTTATACAGAAAAGTCTAAAAACTAGTTTTAAAATCGTTACTTTTCGACTATTTTTTTTTTTCCGCGGACGTCCGATATATCGGACATCCGCAGAAAATTTTTTTCAGTTACTTAAATTTGTCCGATTATCATGAAACTATAGCAACGTATGCATAAACATACAGGTTACACTAGAAATTAGGTTTTATCGTCTTTGGAATAATAACTTTAATTTTACGCATCTTTGAATTTGAACGTCTGTGACTTACAACTTGAGTTGTTGTTCTGAATCAGTAGTTTACTGCTAACCTTTAGCATATGTGTCCGTTTGATGTTAGCTGTGTTGCGTATTACTTTTAGTTGTTTTTAGAGTGTTTTATTTATTTCATAATTAGTATTTGCTTCTTTATAGTTTGTTTAGTGTTTATATCAAAGTGTAAATATGAGTAACGGTAGACGAAAACGAGAACGATCGCCCATTAGCGTTGAAATTGGGCAAAAATTCCAAACAACATGTTCAAAATAAAAATTCTACAACTCAGACATTTTTAAAGGTAAGACCATACAAATTTGTAAGCATGTTAGCAACAAGATTATCTTTAAAATGTATATCTTGAAAATGTTCTAAGATTTTTTTTGTGCACTGTAGGTTAGTTCAAACTACAAAAATAAAAAAAATTAAAAATTATTTATACATGCATATACATATAAATAAACATTTTTTAACTAATAAATATTACTTTATCAATTATATTTATAGAGAATTTAATGACAAAAACAAAACAAAAATCATTCAATTCCATTCATAAATAAAAAATGTATAGCATATTTCTTAAAACAATGCATTTTCACCAAAAAGGACCTTGGAAGTCTTCGCAAATACCACATAACGGACGTCGGAAGCGAAAGGGTACTGAATATATATATATATATATATATATATATATATATAAAATTGGTTTTGCAGTTAAATTATTTTTTCAGCCCAATAAATGCATTTTTTACTGACCTAACAAAACATTACCTAACTTATCCTAGTTGTCTATTTACTCAACAAAAATTCGTAGTTTGTGTTTGAGTGTTTGGCCTCTGTGGTGGCCTGCCGGCCGTCACTCCAGGGGAAATATAGGTGAATTTGGTTTACGTGGTTAATAGTTGTATATAATGATCGTGTAATAGCTGATTATTTTCTATTATTCTGATCATCGAAATTCGACGCAAAAGTAGTTTTTTCCATTTTATCTCAAAAAATAACTGTATGAAAAAAAAATGGTTAACATAAAATTTTAATTAACGTAAATATGACAGAAGTACTACAAGTTGTGACATTGGTTTTTTTTCGAATTTTTGGTAAAATAAGTGATTTCCACAGAATATAAAGCATATCTCGTTAAAATACAGCCAATTCTACACCCATTTCAAGTAAAATCTTCCAATGTTGTTTGGTGGCAAGAAACTGCATAAATACCAATATTTTTTAACAATTGGTACCTAACACTACAATAGTTTGAGTTTAACCCTAGATTCCTGGTTCAATGCATGTTTCAGCATGAACTTAATAAACATCTATTGGGTAGTATTATGTTATAAAATATCGATATTTTGTAAATTTTTAGTCTAATAAGAACTTAATCGATTGAAAATGATTTGAGATAGGCATTATAACAACTGAAATTGCCCAACCAATTCTAACAAACATAACCTTATTCAGAGAACAGTTCCTTGGCATCATATTTTTAATTCAAATAGGTTTTTCAAACAAGAGTTATATGAAATATCGATTAAATAAAATAACTTACCTAAATATGACTGGCAACACGATGTAATTTAATAAAAATATCTAAAATTTAGAGCAGCATTCTCCATAAGTTTATCATAAAAGTAGTATTTCAAGGGAATAATGAATGGTGAAAAGAAAAAGAAAAGCAATTGATATCAGAATTGGAGGTAAAACTGATGGATACTGTGTCCACAGCTGTTTTACAGGGACAGAAATAAGTGCCTAAAATCCATTATTAAATTAAAATAAACGTTAAATAAAATCCATACTAAAATAAAACGTAATTTTAAAACTATTAAAATTATGTTTTTAAGTATACACAGTTTGTTCGAAAATATAAGAATGATGATAACATTTTTAAATCATTAAATATTAAATTAACAATAAAACTAAAAGTTTTGCTTTTGTATAAGTCCTAAAATCTACTTTCTGAAAGTAAAGAAAAGTAAATTCGATAATTGTTTGACAATTTGATTTTTAAAATATTAGTGTTATTTAAAGTGTTACGGTTTAACTTTACGGTGAAGTTAAACTTCCAACAACTCAAGAAATTTAATGGCAATATTATCGACAGCCCTTGCTCCATTACGAGGTAGTTCAACGCTTGCTTAACCTTCCCTATGTGGTTATCACTCAACGTATTATAACCAAATGGTGTTAACATATTGAAACCTTTAGGAAATTACCGAATTAATTCTTTCCAATGTACTCTAATTCGCCAAAATAATTTCTAAATTGAAGACCCACTTCATGTTTGCATTCCTTATTGCATTTCTGTCTTTATATTTATTCAATGTTTTTATCCCAAAGAACAGGCCTTTCTTGAAATCAGTGAATGAGCAATTCGTTGTCAATGTCATGAGCCATATTTAACAAATTAGAGAAATTAATGTTTGGCACAGAAGTTGCCCAACACAACAACAAAAACAGCAGACGACAACGCAAAATTTGGTGGGCTAGTGGCAATGGTCATCCGCCCAGCTACCGACAACGTTAATAGTTAATAGTTCGATCCAGTGAGTAACTTCTCATATACTCCCTTGTTTCACTGCTGTTCCGGCGTTATCGGTAAATAATCCGATCATTAAAAATGCCATGTGTGTCTCCGGCCTAAAGGTTTTTAGTTCAATCCCAGTCAAAGTCTTAGTAAATTTTGAAAGGAATCAACTGATACTACCGAGTATTCATTTGTTTTCGGCTATTGCTTGATTACAACTTTTAAGAGAATAGTTGGCCTTAGTTTGTAACAATGGCCACATTCACTAATTTTCACTCATGTGAAATCCATTCGTAAATCTTTACGATTAGCTTCTCTTGAAATACCTTATTGTCTTATTATTATTTAACCCCTAATCCAATCATTATAGGATTCTAAGAAGTATAATGCCCCCCTTAATTTCTTTATTCATCCAGTATTTTCGAACTAGGCACACCTCTTCTTTTTTTGTATGTTAAAAGACCAGCCAATTCAAGATTGACTATTTTAACAAATAGACTACCCAAGCCAATGCAAATGATGTGTAGATGCGTACATGGGCTGCCATCTACAGTCGGAGAAAAAATTATGAACTCTAGCGTTTGAAACATCGCTGTAAAAACTTCAGTTACACCATAATAATAAAAATTAAATTATATGTTCTCTTGTTTATTTATGGATATTTTAGTGCAAAGAAACGTTTTTATCTCTTAAACTTTTTTTAATAACGGGTAGAATAATAATTGGTACCAGGACGAAACCGTACCGATAGCTCCATTCCCCCCACTATTGGCCCTTCTTCAGGAGGACTCGTATTCAGCTTTGGTCTGTTCAGAGCAGCATTCCTTCTGTAAGTTCTGATAATGTACAAACAAACGTCACTTGAACGTCGACTGCCCTCCTAATTTTTGTTATTTGTGAAATCGCAAAAAATTGTTTAAGGGAGTTCTGTTTTTGCTCTTTACGTTAAGTGATTACGATAAATCCAATAACTTATTTTTAACATTTATTTTCTTGTATAGAATACCGTTTATTTTTTTCTGGTAAATTAACGAACTATAAAAACCCCCAAAGTAAAACATAATTGTATCAGTTTTATTGTATGAGCTAATACAAATTCATACTGTACTTCTATTATTGAAAATTAATTTTTAATTTTCAATAATAGAATATAATAGAACAATTAATTAATTATTGAAAGTGATTTTTTGAATTTATCCTCGCATTTGAGGATGATTAAAACAAGCTGGAAACTTAAAACCTTACACAATACTTTCGTTAACTACTCTTTTGACTAACCTCCATTATCAACTTTGGTAGTATCCTATAAAAAACTAAGGTAATTTCTTATGATCATCTTGGATAGAACCCTTCTCTCCCTCCGAGATCATATTGGGAGCCCCCTGGGACAACTTGGATAATCACCCGTTATCATCTTGGGTAGCCCCCGTGATCAATTTAGATAGTCTCCATGATCAACTAGGGTAGCCGACATTCAACCACTTCCCTCCCGTGATGATCTTGGATTCTCCGTGATCCCACTTTAGTAACCACTCTTGGTCAACTTGGTAGTCTGTATCAGCTCGGAAAGCCCCTGGTGATCATCTTTGGTAGACACCCGTTATAATATTGTAAATGTTTATATATCTCTATGCTGTATAAATTATACTTACCTCACAAAAAGTCGATAAAGTTGAGTATTTTTGTCAAATACATGTGATTTTTTGGAATGTACCCATTTCAGCATGATTACAACAAGCTGGATACTTAAAACCTTGCCCACTATTTACCTTGACCTCTCCATTTACTTCTTCATTTATCAACTTTGGTAGCATACCGTCATCAACTTAGGCTACTCTCCGTGACCAACTTGCAACTTGTGGCAGATTTCTATGACCAACTTGCTTAGCTGCCGTGATCATGTTGAAAACCCCCTGTTTTCATCTTGGGTAGCCCCCCTGATCAATTAGGTTAACCGGCCGTCAACCATTTAGGTAGCCTCATGATGATCTTTTATAGTCCCCCGTAATCCACTATGGTAACCACCCGTAATGATCTTGTGTAGCCTGTGATCAACTTGGAAAGCTCCTGGTAAACAACTGTCGTAGTTACCTGTTATCATATTGTAAAGCACCCGTGATTAGCCGTAGGTAGCAGCACGTGATCAACTTAGGTAGCTGTCTTTTATCAAAGTGTTTAGCTCCCATAATCAACTAGGGTAGCCGACCGTCCTAAACTTAGACAGTCCCCTTGAGCATCTAACCCCATACTGTTTGATTATTCTCTGTGTGGCACTGTTTTATCCAGAAAATCAGAAATTAAGGACCTCGGTGTTGTCTTCTCATCGGATTTGAAGCCTGAAAACCAAATCAACCACATTTGCAACCGAGCTTCAAAAACACTTGGATTTATTATTCGAACCGCAAGAAATGGCCTCGTTGTATTCAAGCCATGGCATTCCTTTATGTTACCCTCGTCCGCTCTATATTGGAATATTGTTGTGTGGTATGGTCCCCTTTCCAAGTAGGGAACATTGAGCACCTCGAGAAGATCCAAAGGTGTTTCTTGAGGATCATTGGAACCAAACTTGGCTATGACTATTTTTCATCTCCTGTTGTTGAAATTGCATCATACACTGGATTGAGGTCTCTTCAAACTAGGAGGCAGCAGGCTGACGCAGTTTTTCTCCGCAAGCTCTCGCTGGACAAGTGGATTGCGGTGATCTCCTCTCAAGAATTATATTCCGAGTCCCTGGTACTACCCGGTCGCAAGAACTGTTTTCCCGTCAGCATCATGCTACTGCCTATGCATACTTTAGCTGTCTGCCAAGGCTCCATAGGATTGGTAATGCGGTGTCGACTGAATCGGGCTATGACTTCTTCTTCCACTCTGAAGCAGCACTAAGGAAAACATTTGCATGAAAAACTCATCACCATTGTTGTTAATGTTATATAATTAAATATATATTGTTGTAAATATTATATAATTAAATATCTATTGTTATTAGTATTACATAATTAAATATCTATTGTTGTAATGTTATTATGATGCTATTGTTGTTACTGTTACTAAGTTGCTATTACGTTGCTTTTACTTTCAGGAATTGTTGATCTATATTGTTAGCCCTTGTTTTTTTTTTTTTTTTTTTTTATGTAAATTAATGTCTATTGTTATGGATACCTTTATATTGTTATTGTTTTGTCTATTATATGGCCACTTGGTACTTACTTGAATAGTTGTTACAATTGTAAAAATGGTGTAACCGTGAATAAATAAATAGAAGGTTGTACAGCGGCACAAAATTTATATAAATCTACTCACACCAACATTTCTTTTATTTCTTTATTATAATATCAAATACTAAGACAATGACAATTTAGATGGCTATAATGATAATAACAATAAGAAATCTAAAAATATAAGATTTTAGCTAAGTAGATCAATGTAATTGTAAATAACTATGAGAAAGTAAATAAATATTATAACACAAATACCTAACATTAATATAACTATGTAAGGCTAACATTCATAAACATACATAACATTACTGTAAATAATATAAAAACAGTAGATTGGTTACAAATATTAGTATCTATCAACTCAAAAATAGTAACAATATAACAAAGATAAATCTTATATAATATATGTTGAAAATATAACTTATGTTTTGATTAGGTGACGATCTACAAATCCACTTTTTTAAAACAGCAAGCAAAGGAGCGAGAAGATGATATTTTTTTTATTTACGTTTTTGAAGATCTAATTTTTTAGTCTCCACATACAATAGGGATGGCCCGAAACAACATTATGTTTTCTTAATCAGTTTACTTCACGCAACTGATGCGCTGCGAATCTAATTTTTAAAATCCACGAATGTCTCGCATTATGTCGCAACTAGCAACAGCAGAGTAAACCAACTGAATTGTCCACATTAACTGCTTGATTAATGTTTGTTCTGATGTCGATGTGAGTCGTCACTCGTCAAGATTTATACAGTATTAATGTTACAAGACAACTTCCAACTGATGGAACTCTGGTGTCAAACCAATAAGATGAATTTGAACACTGACAAGTTATCAGCCATATCATTTTAAAGCATTAAATCACCTCAGTTTTGGGTCTATAGCTTAAATGGATGGTTACATCATCCCTCGAGATCTGTGCGGGACCATGGAGTAGTCATACACGAGACAATCTGAATCCAGAGGAACATACTCACTGGCCTTTGGTAAAGCACTGAGAACACTTGGGATGCTGGCTTGCTTTTCTTGTCACATTAACAACCATACTGGTAGTGTATACATATTCATGTTATATTTAACAATTTAAGTGTACTGATATTGTACTTGTCGAGATTGATAAAGTTTTTAATCCAGCCGTTCTAGCTTTATCCTTGAGGTTTGTAGGCAAAACTAGGGAATCGACATAGACAACTTCACACGCCATACCGCCTCAGCCCTCTAATTTTTACTGAAATATTTTAAATTGTAATTCACATCTTTCCTGAAAATGTAATGAAATAGTTACAGCCGTTTTTGAAAAAAAATCATTTTTGTATATTTTTTGCCCATACAAATTAAAAAAAAAAAAACTAAAATTTCAAATAAGTGAAAAAATGGTCTGAAGATATTAGCTACATACCAAATTTCATAAAAATGTATCCAAACGTTTGATCTCCAGCGAAGTTCATATACACAAAGACAGACAACAAAACATTTTGAAGGAAAAAAACATAATTTTTTGGGTTCAGGGGATCCTAAAATGGATTTTTTTAACAACTTGTAAAAACATTTTTTTACGATCACAATACTTTCTCTATGCTAACGCATACGAGAGAAGTAAAAAACGAAGTCAATCGGACAGTTTCAACTTATAAAAACTATCAGGCCATAGTTGTGATTCATATAGACCGGAAACAAATTAGCCGTGTGACCGGAAGGAGCCAAGTGATCAATATGTACAATGTTGCCATATTGTGGTTTCCTCAGAGGTAAAGTTAGAGCGGTTTTAGAATAATAAGTAATTCATTTAATTATAGTACTGATGACTATCTCTTGAGCCCTTATTCGGCCGCTCTTGAAATACTCCTCTCTGGAATGCTCACCCTACCAGTGCTATCTTAAGCAGGAGTTACAGCTAGTACAGAATACGTTTGTTCGTATTGTTTTATGCTGGATACAGGTTCTGTGATGTATCAGTCAGTCGCAGACTGATTTGGTGTCCACCCTGAACCTGAACTTCATTGAAACGAGGTAGAAAATACAGGATTCTCTGTTCTAGTGTTCTTATTCAAGCTTGCCAATGGATTAAATTACTATATTTCTGTCGAGTTGTGAGAATTTGAGTAGTTCTGGCCGGACGATATCTCGTAAGGTATTTGAATGTAGGCACCATGCGACGAATTATGAAGTCAACAGTGCCATTGATTGTATGCTAGGGATGTGCCATATTAGTTCTGTCTGCAGATCTGATGTGTCCGCATCAGTTGCCGTTCCACATCAGTTGAATGAAACTGATGTGTAACATTACATTTTGACCTGCCTGTTGTAAATGGGGATGCAACTATTGCGACGTAACCTGATGTGTCCTGACTGATGTGAGTGGATGTAGATGCCTGATGCAGTCCCTTAAACTGTTTAAATACCAGATGTTTGACGAGTGACGACTCACATCGACATCAGAACAAACATTAATCAAGCAGTTAATGTGGACAATTCAGTTGGTTTACTCTGCTGTTGCTAGTTGCGACATAATGCGAGACATTCGTGGATTTTAAAAATTAGATTCGCAGCGCATCAGTTGCGTGAAGTAAACTGATTAAAAAAACATAATGTTGTTTCGGGCCATCCCTATTGTATGTGGAGACTAAAAAATTAGATCTTCAAAAACGTAAATAAAAAAATATCATCTTCTCGCTCCTTTGCTTGCTGTTTTAAAAAAGTGGATTTGTAGATCGTCACCTAATCAAAACATAAGTTATATTTTCAACATATATTATATAAGATTTATCTTTGTTATATTGTTACTATTTTTGAGTTGATAGATACTAATATTTGTAACCAATCTACTGTTTTTATATTATTTACAGTAATGTTATGTATGTTTATGAATGTTAGCCTTACATAGTTATATTAATGTTAGGTATTTGTGTTATAATATTTATTTACTTTCTCATAGTTATTTACAATTACATTGATCTACTTAGCTAAAATCTTATATTTTTAGATTTCTTATTGTTATTATCATTATAGCCATCTAAATTGTCATTGTCTTAGTATTTGATATTATAATAAAGAAATAAAAGAAATGTTGGTGTGAGTAGATTTATATAAATTTTGTGCCGCTGTACAACCTTCTATTTATTTATTCACGGTTACACCATTTTTACAATTGTAACAACTATTCAAGTAAGTACCAAGTGGCCATACAATAGACAAAACAATAACAATATAAAGGTATCCATAACAATAGACATTAATTTACATAAAAAAAAAAAAAAAAAAAAAAAAAACAAGGGCTAACAATATAGATCAACAATTCCTGAAAGTAAAAGCAACGTAATAGCAACTTAGTAACAGTAACAACAATAGCATCATAATAACATTACAACAATAGATATTTAATTATGTAATACTAATAACAATAGATATTTAATTATATAATATTTACAACAATATATATTTAATTATATAACATTAACAACAATGGTGATGAGTTTTTCATGCAAATGTTTTCCTTAGTGCTGCTTCAGAGTGGAAGAAGAAGTCATAGCCCGATTCAGTCGACACCGCATTACCAATCCTATGGAGCCTTGGCAGACAGCTAAAGTATGCATAGGCAGTAGCATGATGCTGACGGGAAAACAGTTCTTGCGACCGGGTAGTACCAGGGACTCGGAATATAATTCTTGAGAGGAGATCACCGCAATCCACTTGTCCAGCGAGAGCTTGCGGAGAAAAACTGCGTCAGCCTGCTGCCTCCTAGTTTGAAGAGACCTCAATCCAGTGTATGATGCAATTTCAACAACAGGAGATGAAAAATAGTCATAGCCAAGTTTGGTTCCAATGATCCTCAAGAAACACCTTTGGATCTTCTCGAGGTGCTCAATGTTCCCTACTTGGAAAGGGGACCATACCACACAACAATATTCCAATATAGAGCGGACGAGGGTAACATAAAGGAATGCCATGGCTTGAATACAACGAGGCCATTTCTTGCGGTTCGAATAATAAATCCAAGTGTTTTTGAAGCTCGGTTGCAAATGTGGTTGATTTGGTTTTCAGGCTTCAAATCCGATGAGAAGACAACACCGAGGTCCTTAATTTCTGATTTTCTGGATAAAACAGTGCCACACAGAGAATAATCAAACAGTATGGTGTTAGTGGACCTGTGAAAGGTGATCACAGCACACTTGCTAGCATTTAACTTCATCCTGTTCAAATCACACCATTGTTCAATTCTGTTAAGAGCAATCTGGAGATAATGACAGTCGTCGAGGCTGCTGATTCCGCGGAAAATCTTTATGTCGTCGGCGAACAGCAGACAATCAGCTCCAATGGCATCAACTATATCATTGATGAATATATTGAACATAAAAGGTCCCAAATGGGAGCCCTGAGGCACACCTGATTTTGCAAGGAAGGGTTCAGATACAGACCCAGAAAACTTCACCACCATTTTCCTATCAGTCAGATAAGAGCCGAACCATTCCAACAGGCTTCCTCCGATACCATAGGCCTTAAGCTTTGAGATCAAGTGAGTGTGACAGACGCTGTCAAAAGCCTTGGCAAAATCAACATATATGCCATATATGTCCACTTGCATTCCTTTTCCAAAGGATGATAGAATGTAGTCCTCGTACAGAATTAGATTAGTTGAAGTAGATCGTCCAGCAAGGAAGCCATGCTGTGCCTGTGAAAATATGTTCCTGAATGAAAAGGATATCTGGTTTAGCACCAAACATTCAAAAACACTTTCAATTGCTGGCTGAATAGCAATAGGCCGGTAATGCTTAACATCTTTAAGATCAGAAGACTTGTGTATTGGAACGATGAAACTGGTCTTCAGCCTATCAGGAAATATCCCTTGTTTGAGCAAATTATTGAACAAGATAGTCAATTGAGGTGCCAACAAAGAGTGACAGTATTTGAGTACGCATGGCGGAATCTCATCAGGCCCAGCCCCCTTATTCGGATCTAACGATGCTAGTTTAGAGTCAACGTCTTCTTGCTTCAGGACACAAGACGTTATGTGAAGGGATGTCTCAAAGTTCAGGGGTTGAGGTGGTGTGTCTGATGACGAAAACATGGAGGCAAAAAAGGCAGCAAACAAGTTGCAAATCGATTGAGGAGATGTTTCCTTTTGGCCATTGTATTGGTATTCATCAACACGTTGTCTGTTTGTTCGCATGTTGTTTGCAAATGCCCAAAAACATTTGACGTTCGTGGGGATGGCTAAAATGATGTTGTTAATATTGTATACTAGATGCATATACCTTCTATTATATTAGATGGTATATGCATAATAATGTATAATAGAAGGTGCAACTAGTGTGCTTGAAAGGAATCATAAATAGTCTGTGAGTTATCATGAATAAATTTCAATGCCTACAAATAGAGTGAGTAGTATGCGAATGAATAGTCTAGTCTAGTCTAGTCTTTTAGGTCTGGCAAGTCGCAGTACTCGCAATATGTGCAATGAGTGATAACAATTATTTAGGTTATGAAATGTTTGGTTAGGAACACAATATTGACATTCGTCTTTTTGATTTACTATCTATAACTGAATAAGTATGGAATCAGAAAATAATCTGCCTAATTCACAGCTGCAAATTCGTTTTATTACAAGACAAGAACAGTAAGTACTAGGCATATGTTGGTGCTTAACCCATAAACGGTAGCCTATTTTTTTTTTTTGTCTAAGTTACCTTATCATTTGTATTTATTACTACTTTATTTTGTATTAAATATGTAAGTATATGAATATTTGTCCAAATTTGGTTGAAAAGCCACGAAACAAACAAAAAACACACTAGGTAATTATGCACTTTATTGCCACATCTGAAAATACGATTTTATGTTGAAAAAGTAGTGAAATATGAGTTCATATCTCTTGAGGAGTTTGATTTCATCTGTGGAAAACACGTTTTTTACCGAAAAATCGGAAAACTAGTTTTTTATCTCATAGTGGAAGAAAGATCATTATACTTTGAAACCTTTTTTCATTTCTCGTGTTTTTTATGCTGAACACATATATATAATTGGTTTTGTAATAAAATTATTTTTCACCTCGAAAAATGCATTTTTTACTGATAACCAAATATAACCTAACTTGTCCTAACTGTCTATTTTCTCAACAAAAATTTGTAATTTGCGTTAAATTCGAGTGTTTGGCCTCCGTGACGGCCAGGCCGTCACTCCGGCAGGAATATAAGTGAATTCGGTTTTTGTGATTAATAGTTGTATATAATGATCGCGTAATGGCCTCTAATCGTGATTCGCCGCGATAGTAGTATATCTCGAGAAATATTTGTAATAGACCAAAATAGTTTTAAAATTTGTATTCAGCGCAAAAAAGCATCAAAATAATAAAAAAGATGATTAAAATACCATTTTTAATTAAAAGGAAATATGACAAAAATACTAAAAGTTGTGATATGGGTTTTTCAAATTTTTTGGTAAAAAATGTTATTTCCAAAGAATAAAAAGCATATCTTGCGAAAATACAGCCAATTCTAGACCCATTTCAAGCAAAATGTTCCAAATGTGTTTTGTGGTAAGAAACTGCATAAATACCAAAAACTATTTTAGGGCTACATATTTATGCAGGTTCTTGCCACCTAAAAAAATTGTAAAATTTTGCTTGAAATGGGTCTAGAATTGGCTGTATTTTCACGAGATATGATTTTTATTCTGTGATAATCACATATTTTAATGATAAATTCGAAAAAAACCAATGTCACAACTTCTAGTATTGTTGACATATTTTTGTTAAATTAAATGGTATTTTAAATCATCTTTTTTTTATTTTGAAAAAGTACCTAGGCAATAATTAATTCCTTATCTATATAAAAATATATGTATACATGAATGTATGTGTGTTTCTCTTACATGCATTACTAAACCACTCATCAGATCACCATGAAACTTTCGGAAGTTGCAGAATTCACTCCCGTGAAGGTTTCTGGCTTGGTTAATTCCTTTCCTACTTTAGGGCTCCGCTCCATTGGCCTTTAAAGTTTCAATGTTATTCTTATAACATATGACATTTGTATCTTTGAACACTGGTTGTGATTATAAATTATGTTATTATTATTCTAAATTCTACTGCGTTAATCTTGCTTGGAAATAATGAAAGAATACAGGACCGCATATCTGAACAAAATTGTTTATTTAAATATAAATTGATAAATAAAGTTATTTTAAAATTACAATCAATTTTAAATCAATCACCAGACACAAATTTTACAAATCATTTAATAGTGAAATAAAAATTTAGATTTACAGTGAGATAAGCTGATTTTGATTAAGTTATTTAAATTATATATTTTTATGTAGAATTTATATTTTTTTATAAATTTTAAAGAGAATTTAGGACTGTCAAGCTTAGAGCTCATTTCTGTACTTAATATGAAAGAGCTCTTCCTCTAACTTACAAAGCTATTCTTCATCAAGCGACGCACTACTCTTTACCACTTTCACTCTCGAACTGCCCCACGCACCACACTTTCTTCTCATATCCACCCGTGCCGATCCAACCAGCCAGGGTGCCGTATCCTATTGGCCAGCCAGGGTGCCATTTCCTGAAGCGTGTTGGCCGCCTTGAAAGTGTCACACAAACTCCTGAATTTTGGGAATCGATGAACTGTCATGACCCCAACACATCACATTACATGATTGCCAATCTATATTTTTGGCTAACCGGGACATGGTGGTCTTGATGAAGTTCTGGATTGAACTTAAACATCCCCATGCCGAAGACTCGAACCCCGTCTTTAGTCATCTTGATAGCAGGAGTGAATTGAGAAGATGTAGAAATGAAGTTGTTGAAGATGTATGGGTTTTGAAAGACTAGGTTGAAGTATCTGGAAGTTCCAGAGGTCCAGCTATGGAGAATCTGTAGTGGTCAGGTTGTTTTTTATTTATCCAACCTCAAAACGCCTACTGGATTTCGCTAACGATTCTTGAAGTCGGCGAGGGAAACTGCCCCTTTTCTTCATAACCCAGGGAATGCATGTCCCGCGCAGCACGTCTTCTTCCAGTTTGTTTTTCTTCCTAAACAGCCCTTTCAGCATTCGCCGCACACTCACGCAGGAATGTCACGCTCACGTCTTCCATTCACAAGTTTGTTACTGAGGTGGTTAGTATTAGAAATCTAAAAGGAGCAAGATGTATACGAGTGTTTTCTCTAATTTAGTTTAATATATACAAATTTATAAACTTACTTCCCTAACAACTAAATTTGCTAAATTTTGAGTTGAATTTCTATGTGGTAAGACGAGTAGAATCATTTTCAATTTAATATTCATTATGTGCAATTTATATATTAATATTAACACTGATATTGTTAAAAGCGTGTACTCAAAGACAGCAGACTTAAAGGATGAATAAAGTATCAGTCTTTTATCATCAACGATGTCTGACTAAGTATTCTTTAGGTGAATAGGTTGAATAGTGTGGCTTTCTCAAGATTTTTTTATTACAAAGATTGGAGTGGATAGATTCCAATTTGGGATAGTGAATTTTGAAATGTTGTTGATTTCTGTTCTTGGTAACTTATCAAATAGGTATGAGATGATTTACTTTTTTTTGGGTGAACTTTTAAAATTTGGGTATGAGATGATTGGTAGTAACTTCTTTAAAATCTCTCCTATCACAAGGTTTTGTACCATCAATTATAGTTACAAAGGTGTTGATTACTTGACAGTGGCAAGGAAGATTTATTTCTATTGTTCAAAGAAAAATCTTGTTAAAAATTGTTGTTAGATTATTACTTTCACAGTTGATAATAATATCTTCCTAATATTGGTCATTAAGAAGTTGTTAAATGATACTTGGGTCCCTTTTGTTTGGTTGGGCTTTGGAATGCAATGAAATTCACAGACATTTTTTAATAATGAAATATTAGTGCCATTGATGAGGTACTGAACACATATTGAAGTATGAGAATTAACAAAGGGTATCAAACATAAATTCGAATTGTTATAGTCAAAATCAGGATTGTTATCTTAATCTACAATATAATGCCTATGTTGTGTTGTTATAACTAAAAGGTGTTTGCTTAATATATTGCAAATGTTGTTTTCCCATAACACTACTGGTAAAGAAGTGTAAGTATATGAAGTATATGTTACACCTAAGTGCTGAAGAGGAATTTTTATTTTCTGTGTTATATAGTCTGCCTCATAATAACATTTCTGACAATGACAATCTGCAGTTTTGGCAAACTGGGACATGGTGGTCTCGATGAAGTTCTGGATTGAACTTACATTCTTATGGTGTTATTTTATTTATTTAATTAATCATCACCTATAAAAAATAATTGAAATGAAAACTTTTGAAACATACCTAAATGGGGTATCAGGTTGAAGATACAAGATCGGGCCATGGTTCTAGGCGTGTAGGAGAGATAGTGTGAGTGAGAGTGAATATCCCCCACTACACTTCTCCTATGTCTATTGTGTACAGTCTGTTCAAAATCTTAATTAGATTGTCTGCTATGATTATATAATTTGCTCGATGGTGCTTGTGTTATTGAAATTTATTGATTTATAATATGTTTTATTTAATCATTGAAAATTTATTTTTTAAATTAAAAAAAATTTAGTTGGTTTATATTAAATATAAACAATCATTAAATAATGAAAACCTATTTTTAGGAGAAAACAAAAACAGCTGATTTAGTTATGTCCTAGAACACAGTAATTAGAAAATATGTTAGGTATCATGACGAGACTGCACAGTAGACTGTGACATCACATGGGCGAAATCAGCTGGTTTGATTATTTTAATAATTATTGGTAACTAAATCTACCAATCACGCAGAAGTATTTTCTGAGTATTGTGTCTGAGATGTTTATTTTTTAACATAAAAGTACAACTGTGGTTGGAGAGGAAAATGCATTGATGGCATGCTTGAACTACACACCCAGAACTGTGGACTGGTCAAAATGAGTTACTTCATTTATTTGACACCATCACTAATAAAATGGACACTTTTGAAATAGGCTTAGTGATGCTTATTGAAATTTAACATTTCAAATAAACAAGGCAAAAAACAAGGCAATTCAAATAAATATTTCAAATGTAGCAAGGCATGGGTAAATAGCTAGTTTTTATAAATAGGCATAAAATCGATCTAAGCACACTACTGTGCTGATAGTGATGTTTTAACTTCAGATGGGTTTAACAAATTTTTTGTTGATAAGGTGACTCGAGTTTTGTCTAGTATACCTAATAGTATAAATGATTATTCCTCATATCTAAGTAGTGTTGAAACCTACTTAACTATATTCAATTTTTCAAATGTTCCTGTTGACTGAGTTTATTTCCATTGTTACGAGTTTTAAAAGCCAGTCGTTAGATGAGTATGGTTTAAATGCTATCATCATGAAAAAATTTGCAGGGTCCATCCGTAAACCACTTACGTTTATTAAAATTCTTTTTATGGTAATTACTGATATGTTTATACACTTTGAAATATTCTAAAATCATGCCTGTTTATAAGAAGGGTTGCAGGACTGAATACAAGAACTATAGGCCTATTGATGTTATAAGTATTGTATCCAAAGTCATTGAGATTGTGCTGTTTCAACAACTTATTGTTTATTTTTAGTTCAGTAACCTATTTAGTAATTGTCAATTTGGCTTTAGATATAAGCGCAGCACAATTGTCTGTTTTCTAATAAGTTTGATTACAGGGTTGCCAAATGCTGGTGTTGGAAATAAGGGACAGGTCACTTGGGGGCAGGCTTCCGGGGGGTCTGGGGAGTATGGAATTACCCCCCAATCAAATTCCGGACCCCCCCGAAAATTTTTCTAAAATAGCACTCAAAAATGCTATTTTAATGCACTTTTTTTACTTAAAATTGTGTACTGTTCTCAAATATTTTTACTCATTTGAGATTAAATATATTTTATTTTATAAAATTCTACATTTGTTTTAAATTTATCTCAAATGTGTTTCTATAAATTGTTTCAACCTTAAGAAAGATATTTTTGCTAGACAAATGAATGATTTAAATATACATTATGTTCTCTAAATAACATTAAAAATTGTTTATAAAACAATGTAGGCCTACCGGTACCTGTTTAAAATCCGTTTTTCTTTCAACCTTATTTTAAATATATACCGTCCTCGACGGGACTCCCAGTAAAATACTATTATTGGTAAAAACGATCAAGGTATAAAAAATAAAATCTAGGTTTAGAACAGTAAACTTGAGTTTATTTACAGAATAAAATGAACAGTCTACTTAAGTTTTCTTCAAAAAGTCATATTTTTCACTTGATTGCACGGCGGAAACAATCCTTTTCAGGTTCGGATTCTTCCTTAACTCATCGTGAAATTCACTGCAGCTCACAGTCGTTGAGTTTATTGCTACAATCAATTCAGCTTTGATCAAAGCTGGTGAGCATCTATTTCTTGCATCTGTCCATTTTAAATTCATGTGGGAAAACACTCTTTCAACAAATGAATTGGACGGAGGGATGCTAAGAAAAAAGGAGACGACTTTGAACAAATTTGGCAACTTACAGTTCTTCTCAAACAAAATTTGCCACTTTCTGCCTACACTCGTGTCCTTTTCAGAAACTAAGATAGCCAAAGAGTCTTCTACCATTGAAAACTCGTCATATAAGTCGTCCAACGATACAGTATCTTCAAGATTTAAATGTTCAACGATTGCCGATAAGTCAGCAAATTGAATATTGGCATTTAAAGCCATTGGCCTTAAAACGTACAGAGGATTGTTGTCTGAGAAATCAAACCACTTTCTTAAGTATTTTACTGCCGTCTCCAAAAACAATTGGAATCCTGCAGTAAGGTCATTTCTCTTGTTAGCATCTATTTGTTTCAACACTGTCTGAACAAAAGATCCATAGAAATTGTCTTCAAACCTACTCTCCAGCTGTTTTACTAATTTAGCCATTATGTCATATATATTGTGAAAAAGGGTGGTAGCAATAAAGACAGCTTAGGTTGTTGTGAGCCATCTCTATCATCCTCTGGCTTCAACAATTTTTTCATTAATAAGGTTGAAGAGATTTTGAAAATAGTTACATCTTGTCCTAGTCAGTTTACTTCTTTATACTATGTTAATAAGCTATCTAAACCTAGTTGTAGGTTCAAATTTAATTTAGTTGAAATAGAATATGTTGAGAAGGTCATTTGTAATATGAAAAATAGCAGATGTGAAGATATTTATGGTCTAAGCCCTGTGATGTTAAAATATGGTTCTTGTTATATTTCTGCAGCTTTCACACATATTATTAATAATTGTATCTTACACTCTGTTTTCCCAGCTGAATTTAAGTATGTGAAGGTAATACCTGTGTATAAAAAGGGCGACCGTTCAAGTTTTGAAAGTTATAGGCCTATATCTATAGTACCTGCAATTTCTAAGGTATTTGAAGCAGTTATAAATAGTCAAATTGTATGCTATTTTGAACAAAATAACTTATTTAACTGCTCACAGTTTGGCTATAGATCTGGATTAGGTACTGTTAAGGCTGCCATTTCCTTTATTAATAATTGTCTGGAAAAACTGGAAAATAAAGTCTCCCTTAATGTTAAGCTACATGATTTGTCTAAAGCTTTTGATACGGTTTCACACACGGTACTCATAGAAAAGCTTAAATTTTATGGTTTCGATAATGAAGCTATACTTCTTATTCTTTCTTATCTTAATTGTAGATTTCAAAAAGTTTGTCATGGCCACATTGATTCAAGTTTTCTGCAGGTAAAGCATGGAGTCCCACAAGGCTCAATCCTAGGCCCTATTCTCTTTATCATTTACATCAATGATCTTCCATTTAACATCTCCAGTCCCTATATTGAGTGCTACCTTTTTGCTGATGACCTTAACATTTGTTTTAACGCTAAATCTCAACTAGATTTAAACTTTATGAGCAGAAATATTGAAAATATTGTGGAGGACTGGTGTTCTGCTAATTTGCTTTGTTTAAATACCAACAAAACTCAAGAGTTGAATCTGTCTTATTCCAATGATATGTTGTCGAGTAAAGAGGATTGTGTAAATTTTTTAGGGTTTACTATTGACTCTAGACTAACTTGGGATAGTCACATAAAAAATATTGGTTCCAAAATTAGCAAAGGGATTTACCTAATTAGAAGGTTAAGGTCTTGTTTGAGCTTAAATGTCCTTAGAGTGGTATATTTTGCTCAAATTCACAGTCTTTTATCTTATGTTACCTTATTGTGGGGTCATCAGTCATCTGCAGATAAGCTGTTTAAATTACAAAAGAGAGCTATTAGATTAATTTGTAACCTTTCTTTCCGCAGTAGTTGTAAGTCTAGTTTTATTGAATTGTGTATAATGAGTCTTCCCTCCTTATTTGTATATCAATGTCTAATGTACGCCAAAGAAAATTATGTAAAACTTGGTGATACTCATGACTATTGTACTAGATTTAAGAATAACTTAAGTATTTTTAGATGTAATTATACCAAAACACAAAAAACATTTATGTATGTATCATTGAAATTATTTAATTTTCTTCCTATTGATTATAAAATGCTGCCTATTGATAAGTTTAAGTATAAAATTAAGAATTTACTTACTAAAAATTGTCTGTATAATATAGAAGAGTTTTTTGAATTGGTTTTTGAGTAGATAATTACTTATTTTTAATTAGTTATAATTGTATTGACGCCTGTAATACATTTTGTGAAATGTTTCTACAATAAAATATTTATTTATTTATTTATCTCTGCTGCTGTTGTACTTTCATCTTGAAGCTTTTTACTCACACCTTCGAAGATAGGAGACACATTACTCAAAAATAAATATTAAAATTATCAAAAAGTGGAAAGTATTATTTCATTTTGTTCACATGTTTCAAGAGTGCTTGCATAATTTAAAAGCAACAGTTTCCTGAGAGGTTTGGGAATATCTTCTCCTTGACTTATGAAATAAGACATCAGAGCTGGCCAAGATTTAATAAGCCTATAAATGGCAGGACCTAGGCTTAGACACCTTGTAAAGACGTGTTTCAACAGTTCTTTAAACTCTAAGTCAACAAAATCAAAAAAATTCCTTCAACTCGTTACGTCTGACAGATGACCTGGAAAAGTGTGAATATATTTTCAAAACTACACTTTCAACATCGATTTCCAAAGTATCAACTGCATGCCGAAATGCATTATTTGTTACATGGGCTATACAGCCCAACTTAAGCAATTTCTGGTTTTTTTCTTTAAGAAGGGTATATGCTGAACGTGTTTTACCGACGTTAGCATTGGTGTTGTCAGCAGAAAATGCTGATACTGATTGAATATTTAAGCCTGACTCGTCCGAAGAATTGGTTATACAGTTGACAATTGAATCAGACATTTCAGAACTTTCCTCAACAAAGTTCAACAATTTTGTGCAAATTCCGTTGTCTTTTGTAAAATACTGAACACACACTGGGTAGAACTTTCTGTTCCTTTTCTTAGACGAATCTGTACTAACAGAAAAATATTCTGTATTTTCCACTAGATCATTTCTTAGAATGTCTTGAAACATAGGACACAAAACGTTTGTTGCTATGGCCTCACCCTTCGTTCTTCCACAGGCAATCTTGGGGGCAATTTTTGAATCGTCAAACAATTTGTGGACAAGCTTGTTTTCACAATCCATAGAATTGTATGACAAATTATGTTTAATAGTATGAAATACAGTTGTTATTTCAGATATAGCAATTTTATCATTGTCAGAGGACGTCTTAGTTACAAAGAATTTTGATAAGCTGTTACTAGAAGCCACCATCTGTTTATTTTTCTTGTGTTCTACGCCCTGGGCGTGTTGAGTAACGTCACTTCGTCCACCATGCGCAACTGAAAATTCCTTGTTGCAGTAACTGCACCGTGCCTTATTCACATTATTAGGACTAGGCCTTAGCCAATCTTGGTCTTTCAACCATTCGTCTCGAAAAACACACAAACGTTTTTTCGGCCCATCTTTAGCATCGGACTTTGTTCGTTTATTACTGTTCATATTGAAATGAAAGCATATATGAGTGACTCACCCACTCTTACTCTTCTTACTCGTAAATTACACAAATATGGATCACCGATTTGTATTTAATGGTCACTAACTCACAAACTTACTTAAGAAATCACAGAAATAACATAAACATAAAAGCTACCTCTGTCAATATTCAGATTGTCACTGAGGGAGCAGACGACGTCCGGAAGTTATCTTATTATTGGTGTAGTGAAAGCGCGCGAAGCTAGTCAGCAGCCACAGATACAGACAGGAAACGGGCACGGCGCGAGGATACAACAGCTGTTTCATTTGCGGGACAATCGATACTAATCGATACTGAACCGTTCAAGCAACACTGAGTATCGATTGTCCCGCGGAGTGAAACACTCGGGCTGCGGGCAAACGGATCGATCGAAAACTGTCTATTTTCAGTCGTGTACTTTTTAGGTTTTCGGATTTGAGGAAATACGGGACATTTGCCGTCCCGGATTGAAGTTGTCTGGGACGCGGGACAAAATCATGAAATAAGAGACTGTCCCTTAAAATTCGGGACGTTTGGCAACCCTGTTTGATTACTTTTTACTTGTAGAATTAGTTTTATTTATTAAATCAGACCTCTGGCATTTGAGGACTACTTTGTTATTTTCAACAATTCTGTTCTTGTGTGTTCCATGTATAAAATATAAAAAAAGAGAAAATAATTTATATTATATAATTGACGCTGTCGTATTATTTATACTAAGATATTCTAAAGGCCTTGAGAGTATTTAAGGGTGCATCATAAGCTTTACAATTTTATAAAGGTATTGGATAATTACTCTGTCTCATGCAGTCCTCCCTGAGAAGTTATCATTTTATGGAATTGAGGGCACTAGTATTGTTCTTATTTATGTGAAAGGCATCAGGCTGTTCTTGTTAATGTTACTTTGTCTAGTTATAAATTGTTCAAAACTGTGTTCCTCCAGGCTCTGTAATAGGCCTCTTCTCTTAATAGTCTATGTGAATGACCTACCAGCCAGGGTTCATAATGGGTCTATAAAACATTATCGTTTTGCAAATGATCTCAATCATGGGTAAAAATGAACAATGAAAGTTGAGCCTTGATTGTGTTCCAAATACCATACGGTACAAGACTGGTGTTATGTAAACAGCTTAAGTCCTAGTGAAAAAAAAACAAAACTAATTTCAGTTTCACTGTTAACCATAGAAAAATTACTTAGAGCTAGCCTGTAAAACTTGTGATTTATCTTGTGTCTGTTTTGGCTTGGAATACTCACATAACATACATTTCTAAAAAAGTTTACAAAGGAATTTTTATTTTAAGAGAACTTAGTAAGAGCTTTTCTCAGTTGGCACTTATCTCCATTTATTATGGACATGTTTATAGTAACCTTGCATACAGCATTGTACTTTGGGGAAATCATTCTTGTGTAAATAAGTTATTAATCTTATAAAAAGAGGGCTGTGCGGCTAATATATGGAGCCAAGCTTACAGACTTGCAGACCAATCTTTTTTAGGTTTACTTACTCTTCCTGATATGTATTTTTTGGAATGCCTTCTGTATGTAAAAAAGAATATTAATTATTTCATAATTTGCAAAAGTATTCATAACTATTCCAGTAAGCAACTGGAATATTTATTCCATTTAACTTGTTTATTGAATACAATAAATTTTCTAGAACAGTCCATTGCTTTATTATTATTGATAAGTAAGACACCGATAGTCAGGATATGGGCGAATATGAGGGGTGAATGATTGTGATGAGTTTAGATGAACGAGTGTAGTCATTGTTACTAACTAATGTCGACTGTTGCTCAGAAAGAGTCCCAATTTATTAATAGCCCAATAGCCAGGGCAACTAAGGGACCTTCAATTTGAAGTTATAGGTTTAACATTATTTAACTATACCTGATGAGATTTAAAATTACCTTACAAATCATTGAAACTCAAGTTAAAGATTTGGAAGCTGTGGTAGAGAGGTTGTCATGAGGGACTGTTGTTAACCTAATCGCCCTATGTAGTTGTATATCAACCTTCCGTATATTTGGAAGCTGTGGTAGAGAGGTTGTCATGAGGGACTGTTGTTAGCCTCATCGCCCTATGTAGTTGTCTATCAACCTTCCGTATATTTGGAAGCTGTGGTAGTGAGGTTGTCATGAGGGACTGTTGTTAACCTCATCGCCCTATGTAGTTGTATATCAACCTTCCGTATATTTGGAAGCTGTGGTAGTGAGGTTGTCATGAGGGACTGTTGTTAACCTCATCGCCCTATGTAGTTGTATATCAACCTTCCGTATATTTGGAAGCTGTGGTAGAGAGGTTGTCATGAGGGACTGTTGTTAACCTCATCGCCCTATGTAGTTGTATATCAACCTTCCGTATATTTGGAAGCTGTGGTATAGAGGTTGTCATGAGGGACTGTTATTAACCTCATCGCCCTATGTAGTTGTATATCAACCTTCCGTATATGTTTACTGTTGAGCCACATGGGAGCAGAATATTTCACAGTTGAGTAAATCAGGGATAAAGCTGTAGTACGCAAAACTTGTATGTTGGCTTCAGCAAGTTGCTGCACAATTTAGTTCTGGTTCTCACTTTAGCAACTGTTTTCTGTTAGTGACTTTTAAAACAAAAGATATCAATCTATATTGACTCCCAAGTACTGTGGATACTCAGTAACCATTGAAATAGTATATTTCATAACAAGAGTGGAAAGTGGGGGTTTTGCATGTTCGAGACCATACGTTTGAAGTGCGAGACTTGTCGAGCACTTCAAATGGTCGAGAACATACAAAACACTTTCACTCGAGTTTTGAACGATACTTTTCACTACACTACGGAATAAAAACTCATTTTTGGAATGTTAACTGTTTATTAAATTAGAAACATGTTTTAAAAACAGGTGTTGTTGACTGTGGAAAATTTTCGGTTGTAAACAATGTTACTTTCGGTAGTAAACAATAGACAGCTTTTGAAAATATGATGTTTCGCAGGTTGTAAACACATAACGAAAACAGCTGAACTCATAGTAGTGTAGTGAAAAAGATGTTACATTTTTTATTAATTAGTCAATTACTCAGGTGAAAGCAGGTTACTTATCCCTTTGTTGGATTGGGCTTCCATGATCTAAAATAATTGTTGAGGGTGGCTAAATCAAGTGTAAACAGTGTAAATCTAATTTTTATTAAATCAAGTGTAAATCTCCCAGTCACATCTTTTACCAGCTTCACTACCTCCTTAACATACAAGATACCTGGGAACCACACCTTTGATTTCACAAATTTAATTGATCAGCTCCGGTGCCAGCACTATCCTGCCCAATATCGGCCTTACCAATGAAACCCTCTGAAAACGCATGAATGGCCATAGACATGATTTCAAAGTCCAAAATCCTTAAAAACCTGTCTCTGCCCATACCCTTCTCCATAACCAAAATGTTGACCAGTTTTACACCACTAAAGTAATCAGATCCCTTTCTTCCAATGCCAATAGTTCCCAACTCAGAAGGATGTAATTAGCACACTAATGGATAACTAAATCCCGTTATCCACCTATTCTGAACATAAGATAGGTCACTAATCTGATCACTTACCAATTCTACCCCTCCCCCATCAGCAAACTTCATATATAGGTCCCTTAGTTGCCCTGGCTGTTGGGCTATTAATAAATTGCCCTTTCTGAGGAACAGTTGAAATCAGTTAGTAACAAGACTACACTCATATAATCATTCATATTCGCCTTAAAATACCAATAACGTGTCGGCGTCTCATATGCAAGAATATACAAACTGAAAAAAAAATGCATTAAAACCTGAGAATTGCTTGATGGATATACAAACCCCACCACTGCCACCTACCTAGTATTAGTAGCACTAGTAGTCTCTCTCTCTCTCTCTCTCTCTCTCTCTCTCTCTCTCTCTCTCTCTCTCTCTCTCTCTCTCTCTCTCTCTCTCTCTCTCTCTCTCTCTCTCTCTCTCTCTCTCTCTCTCTCTCTCTCTCTCTCTCTCTCTCTCTCTCTTCTCTCTCTCTCTCTCTCTCTCTCTCTCTCTCTCTCTCTCTCTCTCTCTCTCTCTCTCTCTCTCTCTCTCTCTCTCTCTCTCTCTCTCTCTCTCTCTCTCTCTCTCTCTCTCTCTCTCTCTCTCTCTCTCTCTCTCTCTCTCTCTCTCTCTCTCTCTCTCTCTCTCTCTCTCTCTCTCTCTCTCTCTCTCTCTCTCTCTCTCTCTCTCTCTCTCTCTCTCTCTCTCTCTCTCTCTCTCTCTCTCTCTCTCTCTCTCTCTCTCTCTCTCTCTCTCTCTCTCTCTCTCTCTCTCTCTCTCTCTCTCTCTCTCTCTCTCTCTCTCTCTCTCTCTCTCTCTCTCTCTCTCTCTCTCTCTCTCTCTCTCTCTCTCTCTCTCTCTCTCTCTCTCTCTCTCTCTCTCTCTCTCTCTCTCTCTCTCTCTCTCTCTCTCTCTCTCTCTCTCTCTCTCTCTCTCTCTCTCTCTCTCTCTCTCCCCCCCTCTCCCTCTCCTTCCCTCTCTCTCTTTCTCTCTCCCCTCCCTCTCCCTCCCACCCCACCCCTCCCCTCTCACCTGAAGAAAGTGCCAGTGGCACAGAAAATTTGTGATGATGTGATTCTTTTGTATTTGTTTACTACTACTGTGGTCTTCTAAGGTAAGTTTGCCGATGTCATATCTCTCCTAATATGCTAATAGTGCCCTTTAATTCTAACCTAGATCAAGTGTAAGTGTTCTTTCAGTTTTTGATATATCCTCATGTTGTTGTATTGTAAGAGCAATATAATAGAATTACACTATTGGGTTGGTGAACTATAGTTTATCAATTGGGTTTGAAAAAAATGTGGGCTAGTGGCTATTGGGCTATTCTTGTTGTGGGCTAGTGGCTATTGGGCTATTTTTAGTAAACCGTATACACATTCAAATATATATAAAAGTAGCTTGTATAAATATAAATGGTTTATTTTAATTAAACCATTTAGTAACAGAATCTGAATTAATATGAATTTTCTGGCTTGACTAAAGCCCTCTATGTAATTTGTCACCAAACACTGGTTTGTAAACTAAAATCTATAGGCTTTTAAAAATCACTATTGATATGATTATGTAATGTTTAGATAGTATTAAGTGAGATAATCACCATAGATCCTGCATACTTTGGCGAGAGATGGGCACTGTAAAGAGTAAATTCATTATGATTACATCAAAACCCAAAGGTGTGAATAATGACTTAAAATTCACAAATTTCATCTCTGAGTGATATGACTGTGTTTGCTGGTCCAATTAACTGTCAATTGATGAAACAGATTTGTTCAATTTTTTAACAGTAGTTATTCATTTCAGATACTCCATTCCAGATGCTCCATATGCAGTGCAGTCTAATATTTCAATAAATCAGCTCAATACTCTTGTCAATGAACTTATCAAAGGTAAGCGTTCTTTTTTTAATAAAAACAAAAAGAATTCTATAGTATAAACCTTTGTGACACTAAATACATGTGTAGTCAATTTTTAAATAAGAGGGTTTCAAAGATAGTTTCTTAAAGGGTACGTTGCAATGAGTGCTTCATGTTAATAATTTATAAATTAAGGTATATAAACCTTCAAAGGGGAACTATTTTTATATATGTCCAAATGTTTATTTTATAATTTAAATTTGTTTACTTGTCCATTTAAATGTTTAGTCAATTATATGTGTCTTAATGTCCTTTACACTTACGTAAATTACAAATAAATGAAAGAAGGTAGCTAAAACAAGAAGAAATCCGTGCAACTGTAGTAGAAAACTAATCTCGTCAACTTTCACCCCCTATGCCGGACAACGTTTATATAACCCTCAATCCGGACCTGGCTAATTTTTAGCCAGTTGGCACCTGTCAGCTTAATCAATTATTAAAATACATCTATTAGTGATATGATTCAAACCCCTTTGGAATCAGGAAGATTTGCTGTTTGCAGACATTTGTTTGTTTTGTTTCTGAGATAAGAGGAACGGTGGAAAAGAATAGTAAGAAAATCAAATTGGCAAAGTCGCTAGACTGCTGAATGTCTGCCGTGTTGTACTGTTGGGTATAATCTCTTATTATAGCACATCCATTAACGATATCGGTATGTTTGAATATCTTTGGAAGCAGGAAGAGTTCTTGTTTACAAACATATGTTTTTTTTTCTGAGTCAAAAGGAACAGTAGAAAAGAGTAATAAGAGATTTGAGTTGGCAGAGTGAAAACTTCTTCCATTGTGGTACATGTATAATGCTTTTAATTGTATATTTACATTATATATTATTACTATTTTTACAGCAATTGATACAAAATTACTGTATAACATTTCAAAAATACATTTTATTTTATAGAGCATGTATTTCTGTAATGTTAGGACTAGTTATAAGTCTTTAGTGTTTGTCTAATATTTTAGCAATTTATTTAAAGGACAACGGTATGTAATAATTATATAACCATATGTAATACAATTTATGCAACATTGTAAGATTGTACTACATATTAGTTTAATTTTTTCAATCCCCCTCATAACATATAGTACCTTTATATATTCTAAAACTAGGTAAAATTTGAAATGTTTTGGCTGTCTAGGAATTTTAAATATAGCTGTATTATATTGTGTTCCTAAGTAAACACTTCACCATTATTTTTGTTTGCAGTAAAATAATACTAAATACAAGTATATTTATATAATTTGACTATATTTTATGAATTTTTGAAAAAATATCTGAAATGAACGAAAAATGACTGGCCGGTATTGGAAAATGTATTGGCTGGTTCGAGGGTTAAGGTGGGCCTTACACCACTAAGCCACAGACCAGTGTCATTATTAAGTTGCATAGAAAAAAGTACCAGCTGCAGCTGAATTCAAACTGATGATCCTTAGCATATTAGCTGGCCACAGTACAAAGCCTTAGATTGCTCATCCTATTCAACCCGAAGGTGTTTCGTATTTTTGCATTAATAGACCATGACGTAATATCATGTCAAGCGGCTCTGAAGGGTCAATTTTGTTTTAATAATGGGGATCCTACTTGTTGTCTCTTCTTTGGGATTGATTGTTTAGGACACAAGTTAGTTTAAAAAACTAAAAATTTCACTGTGTACACCTCGAACAGGAATGGTTGATGCTGCCACAACTGGAACACCCTGAAGGCTTAGTCCACTTACCGGTGATCACAGAGAACGGCACTATGTCTAAAACTACAATATGGTTCAGAATCACTCACACCAAACGTCTGACATATCTGGCGTTGGTCCCGAAAGGGTTAACATGCAAGGTGAATGAGTGCAATCCAAGACGATTCCCGAAGATTGATAGGGATTTTGTACTTTAGTAAGTCAAGTGAATGACCTTAAATTAACTTACTTCTAATGTTGGCTCTCTGGTTTGTGGATGATTAAGTAAAATAACAGTATTTTCAGTATATACAAGAAATATTTAAATACAGTAAATACATGGAAGTTACAAATAAAAATGTTCATAAAGGAAGAAAGTCTGCAGTGTGAGGATGTAAGAAACCCCAGATACCATGCAACAGAATAAACTATCTGCAAGATTGCAGGACACATTTCAAGTAACATTTGCTATATTTAGTTGTGTTTTCATTATTTTGCTATTGGCACTGTTGAAAAGATAAGATAATGATAATACTAACTTTAATATTAATATCAATAATATTATCAATGGTAATTAGTTTTCTATTTTATTAACGATATAGATAGTATTCATAATTTTTGTTAACAGGTTTCAGTAATAAAAAACATGCACTCAGAATGGCAAATTCTTAAAAATATAATAAACGTAATTGCTTATCGAAAATAGTATGAATATATCTGCTTTCACTCACTTATAGAGTGAGTATATTTTGTTCAGTTTTTGTTTACCGCTAATCGGTCCATACTTTCTTATTAGTGACACTTCCTTACCATCTCCAGTCTGATAAAAACCACCTGGAGTCAACATTTCACGATATTATTTGGCCTTTCTAATTATATGTGCCAATTTTTTTAAAAACTTTATCATGAATTTCCTATAAGATAGTTATTGACTTTTTAAGTATGGCTTAAAAATGTAAAACTTTAATTTCAAAGACTTAAGTCAGTTTTTGTTAACAATTTTAGAAATTAAATATTTAATTTTTAAGATTTCTGACAGTTATATAACAAAAATTACTGTAGAAATTGTTATAGTCTAATTAATATTATTATATAATAATGTATTGTAAATAGGTATATTTATCTAAGATATTATAAATAATAAAAGATCATACAGGTTAAGTATTTGTTTATGTATATTTTACTGTACAAAAACTAACTTTCAATTTCAGTTAATTTTCTAATACTTTAACTTTAATCAGTTATTACAATTTATCCTAACACTTAACTTCAATTAGTTACTTTTTTAGAGTATTAACTTTAACTTTATTCAGTTTTTAAAAAAAATCATTAACTTTCCCAAGTATGTATACAGATACAGGTGGACGTGCTTTTAAATGTTAAACATAAATAAATGGACAATCATGTTGAAGTGGTCAATTCACTCTCAAGCTAGTTTAGAGTTTAGTGAGATTCTGTCCTAATATTCTATCTTTTTTGTGTTATTAAAACTTCTTATTAGATGCTAGAATTTACCCACAATAGATCCCATAAGAAATGCAACAGCTATCCCCATAAAAAGTAATCAACTCCTTACTTAGAAATAAAATTCCGCAATTAATCAGTCTTTTACGCTGTCCAGACCTATTGTAGTAATTATTTATCATATTAATGTACTGAACTTTATTGATTATTTTCACAGTTTGTCAATTTGAATGTGGAGTTTTGCAAATCATTTTGTATTGTTCATATAGAGTCCCCACTAGCTCCAGAGCATGCAGTGGAATTTGACTTCATTGTGGCAGATGAGCTATTGCGGTCAAGGCTTGGAGAACATATTAGTGCACGCGGGGTCTCCACTGAAGGAGTAATTACTGTTGAGTATGTGGAGCGGCTGCCAGCACCTGAACCTTCTGACTGCTTGTTGCATGATGATTGGGTATCAGCAGTACATGCCCAGGACAAATGGTGAGAGAGGAACACTCTGTAACTGTGCCTACTTGGCCCATTCATATATTGACACTTTTACTGAAGTATTTTCATCTAGTCATATTGTGCATCTTGGCAAAATAAGTTTAAGTTTCACACGCTAAATAAAACTCAGAACGATGTATCTGTGTTAATTATCATACATACATCTCTTTAACTAAAGCAGATGACAGTAATCTTGAAATGGTTATTTTGTTGTAGTTAAATGTTTGTACAGTAGTTACTGAAAATAACCAAAGATAAGTAATTTTATTAGTTATTGACATATTTCCTAGAAAATTGTTGTTGTACTTACAGCTACTTACTACTATTTTTTTTATTTATGAACTAGGGTCTGAGCATAAACAATGCTGAAATTTGCAGCTTCCATTTTAATTATTTGCTGTTTATCAGTAAAGAAGTAATTCCAATCTAAAAATCCAATAAAATTCATACCTTAGCAAATAAAGAGCGATATCTTTCTTAACCATGTTAAGTGTCAGTTTCAGAAATAATTGGAGAACAATAATAATTTTTAAATATAGTTTTAAGAGAGGTCCGAGCGTTTTCACACACCATATTTTCAATGAGTAAATATATAATTAACAATTAGAAAAAGTGTCTAGTTATATTTGTGTACCTATATGCTGTTCACCAAGAGATGACAGTGAGGCTCCGCCTAAACTGTCGCTATCACAAGGGCGCCAACCAATAAAAAGAGGGTGTCTGTCTACTTGAAGACTTGATTTACAACCAGACTGATTTATTGGCATCCCCAGTCGGCAGTTAGTCAGTCAAGCTCAGGAGTTCATCTACATTCATTCATCCCTTATATTTGCCCATATCTTGACAATCGGCATCTTAATAATGAATAATAAACCACTACAGCAACAAAATAAACAAAATATATGCTCTATGCCCTCCGTTTCTGCAATAAGCCACCCACAGAACTATAGCTTGTGTTCCGTTTATGTGGAACTACTACTTATACAGCCTGCAGACTACGCCCACCTTCATTCAGACTGTAGATCAAGGCATACTGGAAAAAAAGTATAGGTGCTGTTTGTTACAGTTTCTGATTTGTACTATCGAAAGCGACTACCATTTTTTAATAAAGTCACAATTAAGGAAGTTACTGATAGGAGAGCTGATTCTTAAAGTAAAATGAAACTAAAAATGTCATGTAAATAAATTGGATTGAGTAAAAGTAAAAACGTCAATGAAAACGATGATGCAAGAGAGTGAACTGACAATGACTCACAAGTTGCTAGAACCAGCACTAAACGATGTAGAGAAACAAGCAAAAATGACAGCCAACACTCTGGTATTTCGGTGCTGAGGGGAGGCATAATGTTTATTTAGTATAATGTACTGAATTATCATATTCCTTTAGTATTTAGCTGCAGAATAGATTATAAATCACATCTTGTGAAGTTCTGTTGAGAAATGGTCATGCTAGGAGGTCAACCTTAGCCCATTAATAACATCTGTCCTGGATAATAGAGGACTTTTTGTTTAAATCATTACCAGTTGACAATATTTTCAAAGACATAATAACTCATATGTTCTCCAAACAAATGTCAAAAAAAAGCCTTTATCATGTCTAGTCAGTATGTGCGATAATGCTTCTAGGAATTGAATGAGATAACTCAACCTACAAAAGGTGTTGATTTCATGACAGTGTTCACACAAAACTGAATCATATAAAACACAAGACAGACTAGCTATAAAACAACTTCCTAATTACAATGCCAGATGAGAACTGGATCATCCAAATATAAATTACAAGAGTACTCTGTGTCCAAAGAACATTGTATCCAACTTCTAAAGATGGTTTGTAAAGGCAAAGGTTTTGAGTACATAAGAGCATTGCAACTTAAGTTACAAATGATTATGATATTTTGCATATGGTAAAGAAAGATTAGTATTTGATTACTTGAAATCGTTATAACTAAGAGTTTAGGTCACATTTCTTAAAAATGTGAAGACTAAAAAGCTCATAGGGATTTTAAAATTCACTGATAATCTGACAAGTTAGTAAAACTCAAGAGTATTTACGAGCAATTTTCTTAACTTCAACTTAATATAAAACTAGTGAAATAATTAATCTTGCTTCTAACATATTATAATTAGTTTTAAAATATTTTGTATATCATTTTACTTTTAAGAAACTCCAACACATTAACATACTCAAGAAGATATTATTTTAAGAAAGTGCTCCAGGTTACCATCTAATTAATTATGATTGTGTCTATATCTTATGATCTATTGTAATCGGTTGTTTATTTTTACAATCGAATGAGTTGAACTCAATTTTCATTTTATTTTTGGATTTTTTTTCATTTTATATTTCCTATCAAGTCACATTACTAGTAACTGTGGCTACTCAATTTCCATTATTTAACTATGTAAACGTGTTTATGTTTCTTTGAAGGAAAAAATCATTTATTCACATACAAGTCTTTATATACGATTACTTATTATAAAGCAATGACAAGTTTCGAGCTGCGTATTAAATTTTAATTTTTATTCCAGATATAAATTTACAAAATCAATATTCTCCTAAGGCAAGGTTAATAGTTGAATTAAAGGTTCAGTAATTACTACTTTATAATAAATGTTAATATTACTATAATGAATTTAAATCAGTTATTGTGGTTATATAACGATAGATTGCCAACTAAACACACCTATTCACATATCATGTACAAAGTACAGTTGAACACAAAATAGCATCACATTGTGGTGTATAAGTTACGGTGCTCGCCCCAATGACGTAGCAGTAGCCAATGGTTGAGGGAGACCTGCATGTGGCCCTACCGTGTATTCTATATACTGTGATTTTTACTATAAAATAACGGTGACAAAAGTAATTATTCTTATAATTTTAGTGAACTTATTTGTAACATTTCTATGGATGATGGTTTAGGCAGCTGTTACATCTTGAACGTAAGAGCCCTGTCTCTGTCCCTGGCCCTTTAGTAACAATAATAGCCTCAGCATAACAGCCAGGCTCATTTATATTAAAATTATTATAATTTAAAGTTTGTTTAAATGTTTTCTTGAGAGAAATTTTGTGTATTTGACATTGGTTTCAAGCAGTGATATGTTTTATTTTAATTTGATGCCGATCGTTAAGATATGGGCGAATATGGATTTCGAATGAGTGTGATATATATGATATACTGATGTATATGATAACGTTTTGTATGAATGTTTTAATTCAAATGTAGGCCTACTGTACTCAAATCATAGTAAATAAATTATCTTGATGATATAACCTTCATGCGTACACAACAACATTAATAACCTCGTGCTTACACAAGCAAATTCAAATATTGGAAAACGAATAAAGATTTTAGTTTCTAGATCATTTGTCGTATACTGTACTATTACTGCAAAAAATATTATGCAGAATTATCCAATTCCGGTGACAAATACATCGCTACGATCATTTATTAATTCAGTTTAAAATAATATGTGTGTTGGACAAATTTTAATTATCTGAATAGTGGAACTTTAAGTATCAGCGAGAGAAACTAGAGTAGTACCATATTATTCAATCCCAGCGTCTGCCCCGCTGACGTCATGCGGGCGGCTGTCTACTGTGCAGCCTCGCGGTGACCCCTACCGTGTATTCTATATACCGTGGTAAATATGAGACTTCTTGTTTGTCCCTTTGTTCACTACACAGATGAATCGCTGAATAAAAAAAAAGTAAATTTTTAAAAGTTTAAGATCATATTTTACCAGGCGAAGTTAGGGCTAAGAAGCCCTTTTTAACACTTAACCTGGGGATCCCCAGATTATAACTGCTATCAACTGCTTAAGGGTGACTTCGGAACCACCACCAGTGACCGGGCAGGTGGGCTGCAAGGACAGGATCTCTCAGACAGTCACCCATCCAAGGGACAGTCACGCTCTATGTTGCTTGACTCCGTTATCTTGTGATAACGTCGGAACCCTCCGGTCAAGGCCACTAGCAATCAATCAGCACTGAGAAATTTGTTAATTTCTTTTTCATGTAATATACACAATCTCTCCAACATTTCATGTTTACAAATAATAGATGAGAAAATAAATGTCAGAAATGCGTCTGTCCAGAAACTGGCTCAAATTAAGTGCAACAAAATATATGATAACAAAATGCTGAACTGTCTCAAAGATTGCCAAAGCTGTTTGTGACATTTGTCGATAAATATTAGTGAAAATGGCACAATTTCAATACGATTCATCTTTGTCACAACACTGTGTGGCAGGTTGCTAGCATTTATTATTCTAGCACGTTCATTGAACACCGCGGCGATGGGATTCAAAAGGTTAAGGAGTGTTAAAAAAGAAATAAAAATAAAACCTCAAATTAAACATTTTTTTATTATTAAAAATTTAAATATATCTCAAGGCTAAGCTTACCTTAGTATAAAATTAATATTGAAGCTATTTTTCAGGATAGTGACGGGCTGTTATGACAACACACTACATCTATGGACAGTGAAAGGAAAACACAAGCTGACAATACCAGGACACACTGCTCCAATCAAGGCAGTGGCTTGGGTGTCCATAAAAGACAGCATGGCAACATTTGTTAGGTTAGTAGTTAAATTGGTCTTATATACTAGTACAGTGGAGTCCCGGTAATTTGAAATAATTGGGACTGGACCCATTTCGGATTACTGAATTTTTTGGACTAAACAGATTTTTTAAAAACACTTTTAATAAAAAATAACATAAACAATATGCCGATCATTAAGTACAGTACTTAAGCTTATAACATAATAAAAGCCCATGATAATAAGAAGAAGATAATAAACCCTTTAAGAACAGAAAACATTCATCTGAGATGTACGATCCAACACCGTTTTTCAAGACAAAAAGGGTTTGTTTCTTGGCCTTTTTTAATCATCTTAGAAATCAGGCTTCATTTATAAACAGTTTTTCTTGACATGAATAAAATCAAACCTTGCACAGCCTGTATCTAAGAAACAGTTCTTCAAATTTCAAATCTGACAAAAATTATTTGTCAAGGAATTAATGTTTCTGCAGCTTTGTCCTTTATTTCAAACGTTAAATTAGAAAAAGCACTTACTTTTAAAAAATATTATGCTTACTGGAACAATGCTTGACTTCCTAGGCTATAATGTTTAATCAGTTGATCAAATTTCAATTGATGAAATTTTCACTGTCAGGAATTAAATTTTCTATGACTAGATATCTTGACCTTTTTCTATAGGCCTACTTTAACCATTAAACCCAAAAATGTCCTTTTGAATGTGGTGTGTAAAAAATACTCCTGTATGAAATTTAAAGAGAACAAATGGTGCATTTTCTGTGAATTTTTTACTATAAAACGTAAAAGGAGCTAATTATTAAAAAATCTGATGATCATGAATTATATTTTCTATAACTTAAGTCCCCTGACTCAGAAACTGGGCTTTGAGTAAAGGTGTGATGTCCAGAAATCAGACTTCAACACTCACATGTTTGGTCTTAACTTAAACATAATTGTTCAAAATTCTAATATGATTAATATTTTGTGGCCAGAAATAACGTTTTCTATTCCTTAGGTCTAAACTTTTCTCTATCCCATACGGTTAAGATAAGCCTGTTAAGCCATGACCATGTACGAATAAAATGCTGCCATTTTGAATGAGAATTATGTTCCGATATGAAGGATGTAATCATATCATGCTTGGCTGTAATCATTGCACTCCAACATAATACCGAATTGTACAGTTAAAACAGAGAACTAATTTTGCTCTTACAATAAAACTATTCCAGTTATTTGGTACTATTATTTGTTTGTTATTATTATTTTAAGTCTATATAACTAAAGGTATTCCAAATAACAACTTCAATAGACATCAAAATTGTGCTGAAAATTTATTATTTGACAATAAACTGTCTGGTGCTTCTTTGTGAATTTTTAATTTGAAGAAATGTCTCAGATAATTAATTTGGTTGTATATTATATGTAAATAATATACATTTTGAATGTCAATATTTTTTTATGTTTGATTCCAACCGACCCGAAAAAAATGATGCTGTATCTATCTGCATTTGGAAATTCCATCAACTACAAAACAGAGGGGGTTGACATATAATTACTAATTTAGGCCACCAAATCTAATGACTTTCAATTCTTTTGACAAATTATGTCAAGAAAACATTCTTCAATCATCTTTTCTCTTTGCTGTAATTGTTTCAAATAGTGTTTTCAGATTAGTTTTTAGTACTATGCATTTGGTCATTTGTTATTTTTAATCTTGACAAATCTCAACCTTAACGACATTTATATATTCATAATGTGTTGATAGATGCTGAAATAGTAAATAAAAACATAGAATAAATTTTGAGTTTTCGTCTTTATGTTAATAAGCTTGTTTTTTTAAGTTGAGAAAAGTACTATATAAAACAGTGGTTGAGTAATTTTTTGTTCATATAAATGTAGTTTTTGTGGTTATTCTCATATTAACTGATTTCTTGTTTGGTTAGTGCATCCCATGACCAGACAGCAATGTTGTGGGAGTGGAATGTGGTTTCTAATTCTGTAGAGTGTGTCCACGTGTGCCGAGGCCACGAGCGAGGTCTTGAGTGTGTCACCATTGATCCTGAAGGCACAAAGTTTGCCACAGGAGGCTGGGATGCTCTTCTGAAGATATGGTCCGCTGGTCAGTTGATATGCTCTCTAAATTAATTGTATTTATTGTTTAATTTTATTAGTATCAATTTATTGAGTACAGCCTAAAGGGAAAATTTTACTAATAAGGAGATTTTGGCAGATCATGTACATACCTTTCATGTTGCAGATTATTATATTATATTTCAATTAACAAAAGCTGAAACAAAACTCATTTTAGCATCATAACAATTTTGCAAAAAAATATTGTAAAATATCGTAACAAAAGTGGTGTCATGCAACTGCAAACCATTTTTTCAGCAGTTAAATTGTTTAAATAAAATACATTTATTTTGCATATCATTGTGGCATTTAAAAATAAAAGGAACTAAATGCAATTGTAAGTATATTGAATTTGTAAAGTTAAGCTTTCCTCTAGCACACAAGATGTTTCCATTGATTGACTCCATTTACCAATGAGGTAGTTAGTAACTCAACTAACATTGTTGCTACCATTGTATTCAATCTAGGTAATTTTTAAAATGACACCAAAATTCTTTCTGAGGAACAGTTGAACTCAGTTAGTAACCAGACTACACTCATCCACACTCATCCTACACTCATAAAAAACCATTCATATTCGCCTTAAAATACGCACAACGTTGTGTCGGCGTCTCATTTGTAAGAATTGTAAGAATAAAACCAATCAATCAAATTGTTCATTGACATCTAATATAAACAAAGCCTATAAAAATTAGGGGTGTGCGAGTACTCGAAACTTCGGGTATTTTATTACTCGAAATCGGCTCGAAGCTTCCGAAACTACTCAAAGTTCGATGGAGTAGTTGTATTTCATCAAATTTATATCTTAATTTAGTTTAAGAGTAAACAGTTTTATAAGTTATGAATAAAAAATGTGAGCTTCCTTGTGTTTTATTTGACCCTTAATCATATGTTAACAGTTTGGTACGCGTAATTATGAACTAAACAATACGCCTAAGAATAGGTAGTACACGACGACAGTCAAATGAACTTGTAGACGTAGTGAACGAGTTTGTTCATTATGATTTGAACTAGTTCAATTCAAAGTGAACAATAGAGCTGGGACGGAAGCGATCACTCATGTTGGTTGTCCGAGTCTACTAGTCACTTGTAACCTAACCTAAAATAGCGTGAATAAAACAGAAGTGTGGGTTAGTGTCTTTATGACCCAAGAAAGGGGACGAGAGATCCGGTTCAAGAAGCTTAAAAAAGACCTGTTACCGATACAAATCTAATTGTCTGTACGCCGTGGAAAGTATGCATATTTTCATTCATATCAATAAGACCGCTCAATCTAAAGGGTACTGAGAACGGGTCACTTTACATCCCGAAAATCGAACTTCCCATCTTTTGTAGGCGAAAGTTCATCTCGTAGAATACGTACTTCTAGATTGTAGTATACATACGTGCAAAGAACTGTTCAGCTCCTTTTCGGAACTGAAATTATCATATATTTCTTGCGAGTCAATTGAGGTCTACTTTGTTTTTTAATCTGAGCAGGGAATCATCCATTGATTTGACGTAAGAAAATACCGTATCGTATCATATAAAATATGGTAATGGCGTTCTAGCAGCGTGTGACACAACATTATAGATTTATTTTCCGTCAAATAAAAATATATATACGGGAGAAAATCAAATTGTGGGACAAAAAGGAAAAACAAATTTTATACATTTTTTTTATAGAAGTAAATTTATTTTGTTATCAATAGTAAAAACATAACCTTACAAATGCAATATTAACCTTAGCATAGCTTAATTTTAATATTTTATATTTTTTTTTGTTATTTTTACTTGCTGAACGTACACAATTTTGTCAGATCGCTAACGTTTTATAAAGTAACTATAAAAATAAATTCCTTAAAATCAGAGCACAAAAAACATAGTTTTAGAATAGAACATACTTACAGCAATGTATTCTATATATTATTATTATATTTATTACGGATTTTGATTATATAAATTGTGTAAACAGATGAATACTTAACCAATTGCCATGGTGCATACACTAAAATCTCAATGTATGGTTCATTCTTAATTTGTATTAATTTTATTTTTAAGTTATGTGTAAGAACTGGTTAAATTATTTCATATTATCAACTTTAAATATCAGAATAAGTTTATTTTACGGGACTTTAAGAGTTTTCGTTAGCGTTAGCGATCTGTAATGGTGTTAGCGATCTGTCGCAGCCGTCAGCGATCTGTCGCGGCTGTTAGCGATTCAAAGTAATACGATTGAAAGATACATAAAATGAAGATTGAATGACAGATAACATTTTAAAAACAGTTGCACAACCGAACAACTTTACAGTTGTACCTGATTTTTGAACCTGTACAAAATTTTACCCTCCCTTGCTGCAACGGAAGGACTTGGCAGTACTCCAATAATTTGATCATAAGATACATATGACACGTCCCTTTCGTCCATTATGTACACCGACTTATCACTAGAGAAGTTCTTCATGAACATCACTTTTAGTTCATCCTCACTGTCAAGTTCTGTCTGCACCATTCCAACAAAATTAACCGGTTTTTTATTTTTCTTTTGGCTTGCAACCGAAACAACAACAAAACACCCTTTTCCTAATGAGGGCACAGTGTGTAAGGTTGACATTTGACCAAGTTGTCTTTAGGGGTTTTAAGTTTCAAGTCCTCTTCATCAGAGCAAGAGAAAACATCTTCAACGGATAATTTTTTCTTTGAAGATGAAGCCCAGGTCTTCTTTTTTTTCACCTCTGGGAACCACTCCTCATCTGAAGAATCGTCTTCCAATTTAATTTTCATGGATGTGGAAGAACATGAAGAACCTCTTTTCTTTGAAGTGCAAGGCTTTAGAACGTTGTCTTTAATTTCCATCAAGTGATAGTGCTTGCACGGCTTCGACGTGTCTAAGCACTGGAAGCAAGACAGCTTTGACCCGAACATAAATCCCCTGCTGTTCCAGCTTACTTGCCTTACTCCCATAATAACTTTTAGGGCAATAAGATTAGTGGGAAGTAGACTTTTCATGTCCTCGAACTCGCTGTTTGACACCTCGGCGAGCATTACAGAGCTTCTCTTGCTAAGCACTCTTACTAAGTCTGCTGCCGAACTAATGTCTTTACCGTGGTTTACATAGTCGTCTGCGGTCCTTTTGATTGCTCCACCTACTCCGTCCATTGACCCTTTGCCATGGCCTGGCTCAGAGTAGTTCCAGGTGAACACTGTTAAGATTTTAAACAACTTTGGTAGCATAACTTTCATCAAATACAGGTTTCCCTTATTCCTATATTGTGAAGACGGCCCGTCAGAAAATACGTGGACGGTGTGGGTTAAGGGAAGTCTTTCAGCTGCATCCTCCATCACTGGTCGCAGGTGGGCCCAAACACCATGACAGTGGTGGTCTAAGTTGTCTGAAACCGTACAAAACGAATTACAGACAACATCTCCTTCAGCGATGTAGTGCATTACTCCAGTATGCAATGACACTTGTTTTTTCGAAGCGCCAAAATGCATAGATTGTACTTCCGAACCCAATTTACAAGTATAGTTTTGGGAGAAATCAATTTGTAACAAAAGCTCTCCCTCTTTAAGGTTTTCTCTGACCTTCTTCAATTTGTTGGCCTGGTGAAGCATGCTGAAAACATGTTTTTTATATATGGGCAGTGTTTTTTTTAAACGTGTCAATGACTTCTGAAACAGGAGCCACTATTTCCATTTTAACAGTCCTTTTAATCTTCTTAATTGTCCCCTTGATGTTTCTTTCTTCTTGTATACTTTTCCACTTAGAGTACTTCAAGTTTGTATCGTTGTCATTCACATTGAATTTAATGTCATTGTTTTTGCATTTTTTACACAGCTTTAACATGCATTTTTCATTCTTTGCCGAACAAACAAGTGTTTTCAGTACATCACGACTACTCTGTTCTTTGATCACATTTGCTGCTCTTAATGAAGAAACCAAGAATTCAAAGTTTTCATGGCTTATGCATGCACATGTTTCTCTGTCTCGAGCTTTGGGGCGAGTCACCCAAAACGGTCTAGATCTTAAAAACGTACTATATCCTATCTTTATGTTTTGATTTTCTTCACAGAATTTCGTGTACAAGTTGTTCAGTGTGTCCAACAAAATCCGGCGTTGTTTTTTGTTTTTCCCCTTTCGAACGAAGTCTTTTTTACCTGGGCACATCTTTGAGACTGAGTCATCTTCAAAAAATCGCCTTAAAAGCAAGGCTTCTTTAACTCGTACCGTCTCATGCTTCTTTCTTGTGTACGTTAGATCACCTGATTCACCATCAACCTCTTTCTGTATCCTTTGATTGTGTTTATAAGAAATGATGTTTTTCAAGTAAGTCTGGACTCTATACCGTTTCAAGATGTCTGTGCTTATTACTTTATTCATGATCTGCATTTCTTTTGCTCTTGGATTCACTCTTGTTATCCGTTTTTTCAGTTGTTGTTGCAGAGTAAATCCAACAAACAGTTGTTTTTTAATTTTGGGTGGTACATGATCGGTTCCAATCAATTCGTTTACTCTCTTATTCGGAGATGGAGAACCAGTTGGTTTGTTTTTATCTTTTAACTGTCTCTGCAGCCTTTTTTTGTATTTTCAACTCTCCGTTTCAGAAGTTTAATTTCCTCTGCCTGCTTGTTTATTTTTCTATATGCCTTAGCCCTATCTCGACGAACCTGTTTTCGGCCTTTCTCTTTCTGTCTGGAAACTACTAATTCAGCATTGTCTTCCTCATTCTCAGAACATGGAGAAATATTGTTTAAGGCATTTTTCAAAGCCCTTTGTTTCTTCCTATACGTCGTACAATATTTTCGCCATTGTTTTCTTTTTTTCTTTTGCTCAGACGGCTTCATTTCTTTTATCGGTTTTATTTTCTTTTCTTCTCTCAACTGTTTTAGTCTATCTCTGTCTCTTTGTCTCTTCTTTTCAAGCTGCTCTTCGGTCATTTTTGCCTTGAACCGACGCTGTCTCTCAGCTGCCAATTTCTTTTGACGCTCATATTTTTGTGAGTTCTGAACATGTTTGTTGCTCACCTTCTTCCCCATTGCAGCAAACGTCACCAGCAAGTCTGGAAAAAAGTTACAAAATCCCAATACTCACATTTTAACACTTAATTCAGTTCATTTCACCTTTTTATGTTAAACAAGAGCGTGGGGAAAATCAGTTATAAAAATCAGAGCATTCCGAAATTTGTAACCATCCAACCAGAATTAAATATTAACTTTCTTATAAATTATTCAAAGATTGGAAAACATCATTGCTATGGTTAAAATTATTATTTTTACTAAAAAAACTACATGAACCACGACCGCTAAATACTACAAACCTCAATACGACACTACAAAAATCGCCAACAGTGGAAAAACGCACTGTTTCGTAATTGGTTTAAAAAATCACAAAAAACACCGAAAGACTACTTCCGATACTTCATTCAATTTCAATTTCCATGTAGAATAATATAGTGCCAAGTACAAAATATGTTTAAGTATCGCTGTTTTGCACAATGAATAAAAAGGGTCGCATTCGCGACCTTAGTTGTATTATATCATAATGCGATCACGATCTTTACCAGTTGAAGTGTTGATAATAAACTTCACTAATGTATGTGGCTGTTAAAAGGATTGGTGAAACAAGTTAGTAACATTTTAAGAAGCTAACAGGACAAACACTTTATAAGGTTTACCTAAGCGGCCCTTACAACGTAAACTACTTTATAAATGAAGCTGAGTTAAATAAACTGATCGTCGTATCTAAAAATTCCTCTAATTTAAAAATTCCTCTAGCGTGTGTCATGTACGTCACAAATATCTAATACAAAGTATATCCGGTACAACCACCGTTAACCGAAATAAAGGGGGTGGAGTGGCTTTTACATCCCTCTAAATTAATGCGTACGGATAAAGAACAGTTTGGTGTCTTTTTGGTTTAAAACGCTATTTCGGTTACAAGAATTTAAGTTAAGTGAGGTTTTATTGTAAACATTGTGTAATACCATCAAAAAGTAAACTTACTGAAACAACCCATCTTTATTTAAAACATTAAACGGCTTGTTAACAATAATTAACAGCTCGCTAACGCCAACAACAGCTTGCTAAGGTTAGCAGACAGCTCGCTAACGCCAACAACAGCTCGCTAAGGTTAGCAGACAGCTCGCTAACGTAAGCAACCATTAAACTGATCAAAAACGTTACCGAGCTGTTCGTTAGCGATCTGTGAAATTTTGTTGTCTTTGGAACTGGTGACTTGGAACGAGCCTTGTTGCGAGAAAACAAACTTTGAGGTTATGTTGCTCACTTCGTATTCTTACATTACGACGTTTTTGTTAATGTACATCTGAAAGGTTAAAAATTATGCACGTTAGCGAGCTGTTGCTTAATTAACATACTGTGTAGAACTTACCTGGATATATGATAATATATTCCAAACACGAAGGTTAACTGGAAGAATAGTTGACGGGTTCACTTCAATAAACAAACTCGGATGTCACTGGCGAAGACCGGGATTCTTGTGAGACGCGGGATGAGTAATGGCGGCAAATTGAAAAACTGCCGCCGATTCAGAGCGAGATGGCGGGACATTCAAATGTAATAAAATAATGCGGATTCGTATTGTTATTTGCTTTTAAACTACTTTGTAAATTAAAAGATATATATTTGACGATTATTTTTAAGTTGTTAGAATATTTTATTTCGTGATTTTTAATTTACTTTGGTGATCTTCAACTAGCGATGTTACACTTCGGGACCGTTAGCAATCTGTTTAAAACACAGTTTATAATTTTTTTTGCATTATTAAAACCTTTATTGTTTACATTTTATGCGTTTATATGTTACGTTTTATGATAAGTTATCTATGAAAATTTTTATTATTATTTTGAATTGAAAAATCGTTAAAATATTGCTGGGACTCAATTTGTCCCACAATTTGATTTTCACCCATACAGCCGTGGTGAACGTCTATTAATTATTATTTCGTAAACACCTTAGATCGCCAAAACTGTGTGTAATATTTGTGCATACGATATTTTTTCCTTTCAATGTGTTGAACGGTTTCCTGACTAGGTTAGACAATAACAAAGTTGAAGTATAAACGGTGGTAAAGTACGATAATTTTGATTCGTTAACTCACTGAACGGTTCCCTGTTCACATTGACGTCGATGTAAACTGTAAAACAATCACGAATCAACCCAAGTGAGGGAGGAACATGCTGGAAGACCTTTTCTAAACAAAATACGACGAATTTAGAGATTCGGAAAATAATTTTTTATTGAACCGAAGTTTTATTAAACGTCTCGTTTTTTATTCATAAGTTTATATTTCAGACTACATCTCGTCGCCAATATTGGCTAGACCTATTATATTAGACGGTCTATGGTTTTCATTCGATTACACCAGGTTTTCATGAATTTCTCATTATGAAATAATTATTTATCTATTGTTCAGTGTAGCTTCATGTATCGAAATAGTTTCAAGTTGTACACATTTCATTACCGATCATAATTTATAAACTATGATCATCCTAAGCGACTTTAAAATTTATTTTTAGTAAACCTGCTTAGTTATTATTATCAATCGATTGAACTACAGTCTTTGTCATCCAGATTTTCAAATTTGATTATATCATTCACAGCTTATTTCCGGTTAGTTGTAACCTTGTTATTACTGAATTAAATACCCACAGAATACAGATCCACTCTTCTTGGCGTGTACACAATCAAATTATTGTTGAGAGGAGGCAATTCTGAAAGCAAATGACTGTATTTGGTTGGATGCACAGCTTCCAACCAAATACAGTCGTGAATTTTAGCTTCAGTTTGGTTGGATGCAGCTTTTGCCAACAAGCTTCGCTACGTTTTCGCGGTACACTTTGAACTGAACCACCAGATAAACATATCGTCCGGCTGTGAAACAGTATAATTGGCTTGCATAGAAACCCATGATAATTGATATGAGTGAACAGATTAAATCTTTATAATCCACGTTGTTTCAATTAATAATATTCTTTCTTAGTTTCTTTCATCATATTAGTTATGAAAAAAGGAAAAAGATTAATCAAAACAATGCCACATAAAAATATCGGAAGGCAGGAAGTAAAAAGTTTTATTTATCAAATGTTACAGTTACAAACAACAAATCAAAATTATTGTGTTCAGTTTAGATGTATATATTTACGAATCTGGCAAAACTTAACATAGGCTTAGGATGGTGTCTGCCTTTTACAGTTGCCTTGAGTAAACAGGAAATCTTTCTGTAAATACTCGCTCGAAAATACTCAAAAAAAATTCCAACTACTCGATTCAACTCGACTCAAACTCAAAATTCACTACTCGCACATCCCTAATAAAAATGGACTTATTTTTTGTAAATTTACATATTTTTATTAATATAGTAAATTGTATATTTATTCTTGAGTTCTTAATCTTACTATTTAGTATATTGGAGAGATAAGACATCAGCAAACTTACCTTAGAAGACAAGTTCACAAACACCAGAGTAGTAGTAACAAACACAAAATCACACAAATTTTCAGTGCCACTGGCACTTTCTTCAGGTGACTAAAGAGAGAGAGACTGACATGGCTTCCACTATTGCTGGTTAAGTGGCAGTGGTGGGGGTTGTACATCCATAGAGCAACACTCAGTTATTTTCAGTTGGTATATATATATATATATATATATATATATATATATATATATATATATATATATATATATATATATATATGAAGTTTGCTGATAGGGAAGGGGTTGAGGGGAAGAGGTCTATCTTATGTTCAGATTAGGTGGGTCACGGGATTTTGTTATCCATTGGTGTGCTAATTCCATCCTGCGGAGTTGGGAACTATTGGCATGGGAAGGAAGGGATCTGATTACTTTAGTGGTGTAACACTGATCAAAATTTTGGTTACAGAGAAGAGTTTAGGCAGACGGGGTTTTTAGGATTTTGGACTTTGCAATCATGTCTATGGCCATTCATGCGTTTTCGAAGGGTTTCACTGGTAAGGCCGATATATTGGGCAGGATCGGAGTTGATAAATTAAATTGGTGGAATCACTGGAGTGGTTTCCAGTTATCTTGTAGGTTAAGGAGGTAGTGGAGCTGGTAAAAGATGTGGCTGGGAGATGAATAGGGCAGGTTTTGCAAGATTTCTTGTTACAAGGATTAGAACCAGGTGGTTGCTGGTCTTTAGGAGAGGTCAGAATGTTGGGATCAGGTAATTTAGGATGGACCAGGATTTGGCGGAGGTTTTTGTTTTGTCTGAAAGTTACAGTAGGAGGTTTTTCAAGGAGATTTTTTGTTGTTTTTAAGGAGGGGAAGCTTTTAAGATGTTGAAGCCATATTTCAGGATTTGGTAGAGTTTCTGTAGGCCATGGTGGTAATTAGTGACAAGGGGTAAGCACGGAACTAGTTCTGGTTTGGGGTTGGTTTTGGGACTGGGCTAAACGGATTTGGGTTTTAATAAGGTTGGTAGGATAACCTCTCTTTTGGAATGCACTGACAAGTTGGTTATTGTATTTATTTAGGTTTCTGGGAGAGGAAATTATACGTTTGGCACGAGTGGCTAGGCTATAGGGTAGGGAGCGTTTAGTGTTGTTGGGGTGACAGCTGGTATAGTGAAGGTATTGTTGTTTATTGGTAGATTTGATGTGAATATCAGTTTGAAGGACACCGTCCTCCAATCCGATTTCAACATCAAGGAAGACTATGCGTTCAGAAGAGGATTGCCAGGTGAAATTCAGGGATGAAAAGTTTTGTAGGCTTTGAAGAAAGGTTTCAAGATTGGTTTCGGAGTCAGTCCAGATAATAAAAATATCATCGTTGAAACGAAGCCAGCAGAGGGGTTGGACGGGTTGTTTTTGAAGGAAAGTCTTCTCCAATTTCCCCATGAACAGGTTGGCATAGGAAGGGGCCATGCGGGTACCCATAGCGGTACCCTTGATCTGGAGGTAGTTGATGCCAGAACTTTGGAAGTGGGTTTTTCAAGGATGAATTGAGTCAGCTGAACTAGGAAGGAAGTGCTATATATATATATAGTTGGTGTTTGGAGGGGGTGTATTTAGGAAATACTCAATAGCAGCTAAGCCATGAGAGTGGAGTATATTGGTGTACGGTGAAGTAGCATCAATTTTAACCAGTTTGGTGTTAAGGGGTAGAAGTTGGAGAATATTGGAAAGGAGACTAAGGAAATTTTTGGTATCCCGCAGTGGGAAGGAAGTGTAGTACCTCTAGTACAACAACTTTCTCTAGTAAGAACCTATTTTGATCAGGTATAGGCCTATTAACTTGCTTAGGTCAACCTTTATTTAAGAGGCGCAAGGCTTATATTGTGCAGTAGTGACTATTGCACTATCAATCAGACGGCCCTTGGGCTAGATAGTATTTAGTATTATTTGGTTATTGTTGAGGTCACACCTTTTTGATCACCTATAAGGAAGTTATTATTAAACATCACAAGTGAATCGCCCCTGAATATCCTATTCACCATGAGGCCTAATAAAATTTGTAATTACTCTCCCAAAGTATGTTGTATGTTATTACTACCGCCTGCAACAAATCTCATTATAATAATTTATTATAATTTGTTCAAGTACATAGATTCAATATTCAATCAAACTAAATTAATGTTTTTATACAAAAGGCTAAATTCAATTCTTGAAGTAAATTAAATTAATTTCATAAGAGTAATACAATTTTATATCTAACAAAACTAAATTGATTGTTCATATAAATGATGAGATTCAATATCCAACAAGAGATTTTTATACAAGTGGCTAAATTCAATTATTAAATAAATTTAATTAATTTCATAAAAGTGATAAAATTTGATATTTAAATAGTAAAGAAAGAATAGGAAAGCATCATACCTGATAAACTTGGTAGACTGGTACACTGTAGGAAGATACACAATCACATCACAAAGAATTGGATAGTGAAACATTTCGGGGCCACTGACCCCTTCTTCAGTCACAATTTAATATTTAACAAAACTTAATTGATTGTTCATATAAATGATACAATTCAATTCAAATATACTTTATTCATGATTTGTATATAGGATTTTTGGACAAATACAGAATGTTGTCAATATATTACTGTAAACTAACTTAATATTATTAATTGGTTATTAATATTTTATTGGTAAATTACAATAAAAAATCAGTACCTATCATTTTGTAAAAATTCTTCAAAATTATATAAGGCTTTTGCAGTTAAAAAGTTTTTTAGGTGTTTTTTGAACAATTTCAACTTTTTTTTTTGAAAATATTTCTTTTGGAACTTCGTCCATAAAGTTTATACCTGCAGAGCTCGGGTTTTTATTATAAAATTCTAAAGAATGTTTGTATTTCCAATTTATTTCTATTCCTAGTATTATAACTATGATGGGCCCCTAAAGTTGGTAACCTGTCACCATTAGTTTTTACAGTTATTATTGTATGCAGGATATACAGTCCATACACTGTTATTATTCCTAATTCAGCAAACAAATTTTTAACAGATTCCTGTTCACCAATATTCATAATATTTGTATCGCCTTTTTTTGTTAGAGTAAAATATTTTGTAAATTTTCTTTGCTTGTTAGCTCCGTACAACTCTATTCCAAAAGATAGGAACTCCAACTCTAACAAAAAAAGGCGATACAAATATTATGAATATTGGTGAACAGGAATCTGTTAAAAATTTGTTTGCTGAATTAGGAATAATAACAGTGTATGGACTGTATATCCTGCATACAATAATAACTGTAAAAACTAATGGTGTATGCACCATTTATATGCCCATCTACTATTGCCCCATTGCCCATCTACATTGCCCATGAATGTAATGGGCAAAGTAAATGCTTTTTAGTGTTTCTTTTGAACAGAAAATAGACATTGACCTCAGAGCATACAAGCCTGATGAAATTTTTTTATGCAAGTCCTGAATATGTTTATCCCATGATAAATGTTCATCTAATTTTAATCCTAAAAATGTTGTGGCTTCTAGTTTTTTAACAAGATTCAACAAGAGATTTTATACAAATGGCTGACATGTATTATATAGAAATTACATATACAACTAACATAGAAACACTTACGTACAAACAGCAACACAATTTGTTGTGGGGTCCCAGAAGAAACATATGTTTAAGAACTCAGAGTTGGGCAGTAATATTCCTATTCATTAATTAATTAAGATTGAATTTTACCTGAATAGAAATCCAATCCGGTTTTGATTCAACCGGCTCCTTCCTCAACGACAGGTTCAAACGGTTTTTAAAATTTCTAATTACTTCAAATTAAATATCTATAACTCGTGCAATCCGTTACGTCGTATTCGCCTAAGGTGACAATCTTAAATTAGTTTGAGTTTAGTAATAAATTTGAGGATTACAGGATATGAATTTTGAGAATATGGAAATTAAATGACAGCCTTTTAGCACGAACCCTCGCCCAACTCTTAACGTACTTCAAGTGAACCAGCGTCATCATCACCACCCTTCGCCTCAACCAAAAGTTGTGCCAAACGTGCCATCGTTGTGAGAGGCGAGTGAGTATCACCAAACCAGCACAATGTGACCCATGATTATTGTTGGTTTTGGTCCAAAAGAGTCAAATATATTAAAACATGTTTTGGATCAGAGAAAATAGTGTATATTGACAATGTTTGTATTCTTGAGTAAAGTCTAGTATGTGAAACATGTAAGTGTGGTTCATTATTTTGTTAGTTATATTTGTCTAGTATAATAGTATTTTGTTGATAGAGTATTTATAAATGTAGATTCCAATTCTTTCAGGAATCCATTCTACGTCAGATCAAGAGGATGGAGAAAGTGCAAGCAAGCGAGCCAAACAAGAAAACAGCAAGTCCCAAGTCAGGGTAAATATTAGTAATCTAATGTCATAAATTTAATTAATATTACTGTTTTGTCAAGTTAGTTGCTGTATCAGTAAGATAAAGACGGTTTTGAGTGGTAAGAGTATATGTAGTGCTAAATGCTTTTGTAATACACATCTTTGTATGTTAAAAGGGTGTTTAAATTTTACTTGAATTAAGTAAAACTCAAGGTACATTAGAGTTAAACCTTGTATTATGTGAAAAAGATAAATTATTTCTACATTAAAACTGATTTGAATTTAGTTTTTTGTGTTATTAGTAAATTGTAACTCAAAAATATATTCATATGTATACTTTTGGAAATTTTACTGTTTTTCAGCCTAATTAAATCAAGAAGAAATTCAATATTTTGCTAATTTTATCATAAAGAACTCTTTTTGTCATAGATATAAATAAAGTATTCAAGAAAATGTTAAGCTTAAAGCTAAAATATGAAAGCAAAATGACTGACATTGTCCTTTACAAACTTCAATGTAATTAGAGTAATACTTTGCTGAGCACAACGAGGGTCAAAGAGGCTAGTTTATGTTTCAGACATATAAACTTCATAACCACTAAGCACATACAGTAGAAGAATATCTGGCTCTAAATAATTGATCTTATAACAAAATATATATGATTACTGTGGCAATGTCCAAGTTTCGAATCCCCACCTGTGCTAACTTCACTTGTTGTTGTATGAAGTTCACATACAGGTCTGCAGGCCCATGTTAATTGGTGAATGAAGTTAAAAAAAATATATTAACAATACTTTGAATTCAAAACAATCATAAAGCCAACAAACATTGCAAATTGCGATAGTTGTCTGTCTGACGCCGATATTTTACAAACCTGTTATTTTATTCTACTGTTTCCGTTGTTTTAGGAAGAAACTAAATAAACTATGTGGTTTTGCTTCAAATAGAATTTTAATAGTATATGAATATGTCAATGTATGCGTTGTAATAAATGTTAAAATTATCTGCTGCAAATTCAACATAGTTACTCTTATTGCTCATGTTGAAGGTTTTTGTTACACTTGTATTTAAGATCAAGAGTTCAAATTTACCATAAAGCATAAATCAACATCAGAACTTATTTTGAGTAACTTTTTTAAAACTAAATTTTGACTAACTTTGGGAATTTTAAATTAATTTACACAATATTGTTTTATTTGTACAAACAATCCACCTCTTTTGTTTTAAAAAAGTCTTCTTTTCTTTTAAAAGAAAATGTGCTAAATGTATACTATAAATAGTGTTATATATGTAATTCTTTAGGTTTGTACGCACAAAATGATACAAAATATTGATAGGTAAAGAAATTTTTTGTGCTTGTGTTATGGGGAAAATTAAAGCAACTGCTGAATAGAGAATTGGTTACAAAACTAAATGTAGCAACATCCTACATTTATCCTCGTATTACCAGGTTTGTGTAGCACTGTTTTACAAAATGTTTCACGTAATACTTACAAGGTAGGCTGAGAATGTCCATTAGCAATCATAGTTTCAATACATTTAGTTTTAGCTGTACATTTAGTTTCAATATCTTGAGTTGTTCTGTGTTGGACTGATATTTATTGGAAGTACTTTTATATTAATTTACAATGTAATTGATTCAATATATATATATATATATATATATATATATATATATATATATATATATATATAATTCAGACTGTAGTTAATGTAAAATTAAAATACAAACATATTGAACAGTTAAACTTATGAATCTACAAAAATATAAACTACCTTAAGTTGTAAGAGTTATTCATGGTTTTCGATCAAACAGCTCTACTCCTTTGTCAGTGTCTCACGCCAGGACACTGTGTGTGCACTGGGGCAATGAACTAATTCGTACAAGCTATGACACACCGCACCAAACTTTATGATCTGCAATTGGTTAGTTTGAATAAAGTAGTTCAAAATATTTATGTGCTATATTTTCATTTCTTGTAAGAAAGAAGAAAAAATGCAAAACAAAAATGTCGAATAGTTCATGTTAATTTGTTTGTAGAAGGTAGATTAAAACCTTTTTCAACACAAAATTAGATTACAACACAAATTTCAGGTATGCTATATTTCAGTGTCTTGTGAAATTAACAGCAACCACATTTGTAAAAATCTAATGCTTTAAACCTTGAATTAAAAGTAGATTTTAGCAATGTCTCTACATGAGTACAATCTTTTAAAATATCGGAAAATGATCGTAGATTTTATTAGAACATTTAAAAAATTCTGAAGTCATATGTATATTAAAAGGTCAATATAGAAAATAACATTAAAAAATATATTCATGGTAAATTTGGAATAGTTTTCAGATCCTTTCTGTTTTACGTATACCACTGTTTGAAGTAATTTTCTTTGGTTTTCAGAGATAATTAATTAAAATATTTTAGTAGTTTACCTGTTTAACTAATGAAGGAGGCCAATACTCAACGATACTGCATAGTATTTCTTTGAATAAGTCTTTTTAATCATGCCGCCGTCACCACATGAACTCACTCAAGTAAGATTCTAGCATTGTATTACTCTCCCCAAACTGTGCATTATTCAGCTGTACTTTCAATTGTTTGGGTGTTGTGCAACATTCTTAGGCTCAATTAAATTATATTTATGATTTACTATTTGATATTCAGTACCTAACCTGTAGATACCTTTGTAAGCTCACCTTTAGTCTGGTGTCAAATAAATCCACGCCAACATTTGAATTAAATATATAAGGAATCATTATTGTGCTTATCATATAATGTTCAAATACATGTGCGTGTGTGTGTGTGTGCACGCGTGTATGAGTTTGTGTTTGTTTTCCCTTATAATAAGAGTTCATTGCCTTATAATCCTTATTTTCTATGGATTGAACATGTTGCAACACAGAGTATATAAATGTTTGATGATTGAACAGACACCTCTGGTGACATTGAAAGGGCACAGAGAGGCTGTGTCAGCAGTATGCTGGCCGACCCCTAGCTCCATAGTGACAGCCTCCTGGGATCACACAATACGATGTTGGGACCCAGAGACTGCTGGACTCACATCAGAGTTGTGTGGGAACAAGAGCTTCTTTGACCTACACATCTCACCCCTCACTGGACTTTACATTACAGCCTCTGCAGACAGGCATGTGCGCCTCTATGACCCTCGATCCACTGGTATATATTTGTAATTATTTAAAACTTTTTATTAAATGTATGCACTTTTTAAAATAAGTTATCTGTAAAATAAATTTACCATTGTAAAAATGTCAAAACGAAACGATAAGTTTTAATAAAACCAACCTAATAAATTGCCTGCATGAAATGATAGTTTGAATTTGTGAAAATCGGTAATGAATTTTTTATTTGTTATTATATTCTTTCTTAGAAAGTTTGGAATTTCTATTAATTTCACAAAACAATCTGAAATTCTACATGACAATTCTAAATTTGAATCCTGTTAGGGATATTAACAGAATTTTCAAAAATTCCAAGTTAAAGAAAGTGCACAAATTTTAATGGAAATAAGAACATAGAGTTAATATTTCAATAATTTTTAAATCTCTTTGAAATGGTTTTGTATGCATATACGGTTAGTTAAAAAATGCCATCCATACATTCACTTTTTAATATATTTTAATTTTTTCTGTTCAAAATCTGTTAAAATTCCCACTTAAATTTCCAGTTGTTGAAACTTCCAACCCCGCTGTGAAAGCGACTCAACATAGTCCATTCCTTACGAGGAAGGTTCATTCCACACCGATGGCGATAGAGGGTCTTATACCAAACACATGTTTCAACCGTCAAACATATCCTAAGTTAATGCCTGTTTGGTTTTTGGCGAAAACTACTTTGAGAATAACTGGGAAACTAGTCGAAGAGGTGGTTTTCTATAATTAAGTCGGCCTGCACGTTGTGGGACGTCTTGCGAAATGGGGATATTCGGAGTATATAAAAAATCTCTGAGAATATATTTAAAATCTCTGAGAAGTGCCTCTTTGCGTCTCATATCTGGAGGAGCTATGTTGAACAGCACTGGAAGCCTTGGTATTGGGGTTGCTGTTAAGGAGCCACTAATAGCCCTCATCGCCCTATTTAGTTTCATATTAACTTCTCATACATGTGTTCTGTTAAGCTATATGGGAGCATAATATTCAGCAGTGGAGTACACCAGGGACAAAGCAGTATTATGCTGAACTTGTGCTATGTCAGTGCTGGATCTCACTTTAGCTGCTGTTTTCTGTAGGTGACTTTTAAATCAGAGAGATTGATCTAAACAGACTCCCAAGTAGTAAGGATGCTCATTGTGTTTCAGTCTAACACCACCGAAAAAGATGCTCAATTTCTGATTAGCGAGTCTATTACTCAGGTGAAAGCAGATTACTTCTGTCTTTGTTGGATTGGGCTTTAACGTCCAGGTTCTAAAATAATTATTGAGGGTAGCTAGATCAAGCGTAAGTGTTCTTTCTGTTTTTGATATGTCTTCGTATTGAGTTGTGAGAGCAATATCAATCTGCATATATGAATTTTCTGGACTCAGTGGCGGGAATGTCGGCAGTGTATACACTGAATAAAAGAGGAGCAAGAACAGATCCTTGTGGCAGTCCATTGTTCAAGTGTCACAAAGGACTTTCTCTGTGACCTAGGCACTCTTTAATTAACTTGTTGCTGAGGGTGGAATTCAGAAATCGCAACAATCGAGGACACAGAATCAATTCCTAATGGTGATAATATTATTGAAGCTGTCAAATGCGTCCTCAGTGTCCAGGACTTGGTGAACTCTTTCCCAACTTTACTTAGTGAGAAAATAGTTTAGATTTTGCAAGTTACTTTTATATACATTTCTTCTCATTTCTGATTGTGGGTTTAAGCTATATATATGACAGTGTTCAGCATGCATAGTTGATCTCTATGTGATCTAATAGATGTCTGAGGATTATGTCTGCAGTTATATTAATTTATGGTAAGTTTGAACATAGACAGTGGGTAGAGGTGGCTGTATTTTGGGTGACTGGTAAGGGATATCTCCTAATTTAATATATTAAAGGTTATATCTCTAATAATTAAAACATTTGTTGGTGTGCTTGCTGGGTGTCCAAAGCTGGTATTTCATTCTCACCTGAGGGGTCATGTATTTCTAGTATGAACAAATCTAGTAAAAGTGTTTTTACTTTTATGAATGCCATTGCTACTTCACATGTACATTCTATGATGTGACTTGGGATATTTATTGACTGGCACATGTCACCGAGTTTGTCCTTTGAATTTATGGCTACCCTGCTAAGTTTGTTCTTCTTGACTAAACTCCAATATCAATGTATACCCACTTATCTCAGTGCATTGGCCATGCTGTAAAGACAAGCATACTCGGGGCTGCATCCTCCAGTAGGTGGTTTAGTCTTTCAACTTTTTCCAATCAAAGTCTCCTTCCAGTCTTAAAGCTTGAAAAAGTTAAGCTTTTCCAACACAAATCACTCCACTTATAGGCCCTGTTTGGGCCCTCTGTTGATTAAACCAGTTAAACATGGCTTTGTCCAGCTTATCGCAAGTAGATTTTTTTTATAGTATTTCTCTTCTTTAATGCTGAAGAAGAGTTGAAGTACAAGCATACATCAGTAATTTAATTTTATTCTTTTTCATGCATCCAACCACTTTTATCCTACAATGAATTCACTTGCCAGGGTTTTAGTGCTTTAATCCATTTATAACTGATTGATAATTTTTATCATCTGCTCAATATACAACATGACTTGTTTCCTTTCCTTTTTTATCTGTCTTTTCCTATCATCCAACAACAAACCAATACACTGAAAAAAATATTAATAAATAGTTAAAACTGAACTAAAAGTTGTTCTATGTTAAAATAAATTTTAATCATTGTAAAATAATAGTAAGCCTACACGATAAACTGTATTTTTAAGATGCTTAAGTCACATTCATTGCTAGACTGAAGAAAGTAATGCTGCACCAACATTACATGAATTGTAAAAGGAATTGAATAAAACCAATTCAAATCTCAGCACTCTAGGAAACGAAAATAACAGATGTGAAAATTATGGACATTTACCATTATGAATGTTAGAGATTAGACATGTAGGGTAGGCCTAGTACAATTTATAGCAAACTATTAAAATTTTTTGTCTTGTTTGAAAAATTTAGAAGCTCGAACTGAAAAATAATCATGATTTGATTCAAACTCACCAATTGAAATTTTAACTTATTTTATTTATGATTAGTACATCAATGATGAAATAATGGTATTTTTCAGAGGGGTCTGTGGTGAAGAGTACTTTCACGTCACACACTCAATGGGTTCAAACAGTGTGCTGGTCTCCAACAGATGAACACCTTTTTATTTCTGGAGCCCACGACAACACTCTCAAATTATGGGATTCTCGGAGGTATGCATGTGTATGAAATCAACTAAATATTCTAATTTTTCATTAGTAATTGGTTTTAGTACTATTATTTAAATGATTTTCATATATTGTAAGTGAAACACATTGATAAATAGTAGGGTAGATATTAAAAATTGTAAAAATGTTACATTTAAATAGTAATTATATAGATCAGGGGCCATGCTGATTTTTGAATGAACATTTTTTTCATAGTAGATAAATAGCAAAGAAACAAGAGTTTTTCTGCAGAAAAGCCGGAAAATTACGAAAATAAGGAAAAGGGGAACAATATTTTTTCCTTAAATATAGCAATGTGGGTACTAAAATTATGCAGAATTTTTCCCTGATCACGAATATGACAAGGGTTTTACAATGGAACTATTATTAAGCACGTTAGAGACAGAAAAATGCTGATTTCAGTAAAGTTACATTCTGTAAGGATAGGGCTTGGTTGGGTATTGATAGGTTAGGTTATGTTATCGGTTATGTTATGTTAGATTTGATTGGGTTATGTTAGGTGAGTTATCTTAGGTTATGTTACGTTAAGTAAGCCCATGAACTTTGAAGGGTTTTAACCAACTATGCTACTAACCAATTAATAAATCTAATTCTAGCATAACCTAACTGAACCTAAAATAACCTAACTAAACCTAAAAAAACCTAACAACCTATCAAAACTCAATATAACCTCAACCTAGCCCTATCCTAACAGAACGTAAATTCACTGAAATCAACACATTTATGATGCTAACGTGCTTAATAATGGTTCGATTGTAAAGACCTTTAGATATTCATGATAATGAGAAAATTCCACACAATTCAAGTACCCACATCAATATATTTTCGAAAAAATGTATTTTTCCGTTTTTCCTCAGTTTCATAATTTTTCTGGCTTTTCCGCTGAAAAATTACCATTTAAAGTTAATGAATAAAATTACCATTTGATAGTAGGAGATATTTTATCTTCCTAATTTACTGCTATATTATATATTATTATGTGTTAAGTCGAACTGCATATTGACAATAATGACTGCTAAGGGGTCCCTTAATTACTTAACGCGTTTAGGGGGAAGGTGGGTTTTCGGCAACGTTATACTCTGTTACTGAGGAGGGTGGGCGGGCTTCTACGCAGCGTTATGTAACTATTAAACCTCAACAATTGTAATAAAAATTTGTTAAAATATACAAGATATTTTAACCCTTAAAGCGCCATTTATCCAATGCCTATTTTCCATTAAGTGCTCAAACTCAAACTCTTTATTCAGCAAAGTCAACAATACAATTAATTGCATTAGCTAAGTCTTATGTCTATCAAAAAAGTGTACAAAATCAACTCTTATATATGGAAAATAAGAATTTCTTTATGCTCATTTATTGTAAAAAAATCAAAATTATATTTTTTAGTTGCTCATCTTTTTGTTCTGTACAGGAAAATAAAATATAAGATAACATTTTGAAACTTATTAGCTTATTTTACTTTTTTTTTGTTATATATGAATATGTAAATAAGCAAACGTTTTTACTTAAAAGTAAGCCTCAGGCATAGATCACTATATGAATCAATACAAAATATTATTACTATTAATAAAAAATGTATAATTGAGTAAATTTACTTGTACATAAACCGATAGACATTAAGGGTGATAGGCATATTACCTGCAAATAACACATACAATAAAAAATAAGTAAATGCATATAGCACTTGAATACGATGTATTTAGTACACCTTGCACAAAATCATCAGATTATTTATTATGCCACTTAAAATTAATAAATAACTAACATATATTAAACTAAAGTAATGATAAAAACAACTAAATACACAATTTCAAAGAGGTGAGGTGGCGGACAATGACAACTGCTCGGTTCAACAGTAGCTGCACGGTGGCGTTGGGCGGCGCAGCGGAAATGTACACAGCCAGAAAAAAATCAGTTTTGTAGTGATTGACGGGCCAACAAATGTAATTATTATGCGTATATGCGCTAACGGCGTTTAAAGCAAAGTCAATATATGCCCTTACGGCATAATAAGGGTTAAAGTTAGTAGTATATTCTCCCCCATTAGAAAACAAACGAAACAAAATCAAAACAATGACTATCATAAATCATAATATGTAAGAAAATGAATAACAACAATTGGAGGGGGGGTTGGAGACAGCATTACGTAATTTCTAAGTGGGGTTAGGTATTACTCTTACAAGTTCGTTACACGGGAGGTCTGAAAAGCCCAATTGTTGCGTTATGTAACGTAATATATAAAACACAACATGGGATAGGTATCTATATACTCTATATTTTTGACAAATCAAATGTTGGAACATTACTTGCTAAAAAATGCTATTGCAGAAACAAAACTGTACTTATCTCAGTTATGATTGTAATATACTCTTCTCAAGTCTTTTTGCAAATAGAGTTACTATTCAGAGGTAGTGTGGTACAGTGAAAATCCGATTGTCCGTCACCCTATTTTCCGCCAGGTTCTGTTATCCGTGAGTTTCTGGGTTCGTCGCACCACGATATGACAGTTGCCATATGACTCATCTGTCTAGAAGATGTCAATTCCCCTTCCAGCCGTCTAGTCCACATAAGCCTAGTTCCAATGCCCTGCCATCTGTAAGGCCTCATCTGCCGTCTAACAGATAACAGGTCGTTGGAACAGCTCGCCTGACATACTGACAGGCCGTCTGTGTCTGCCTGAACAGGTCTCGTACAACATGGGGAAATAGCTACAAAGGCATGTTGTTGAAGATGAAGTTTTAAGCCACGGCGCCTACACAGGTCACGGGCCGTTGGAACGGTCCTGTCTGATACACAGGCGAGTCGTGGCAACACACTACCCGTGTACCGACATCGGGCCTATGTTGCGAAAACTAGCCGTGGGAACTAGGCTTTAATATGTTACTCTGTACTGCAGTTTAATGTTAGTTAATTAATTTTTCTGCTTATTACATAATGTAAAAGCTTATGTTTTACATTAAAACTAGGCCTACTGTAATAAAAGGTTAGTTGTGACCTGCAGTATATAGATTCTGAAAATGTCTTTTTTATAACCTTTTCATTCTCAGTTTGTTAATAAATATGTAATAAACAGCATTTAAATTTAACGTGCATAAGCACTAATAATAAGTTTCCAGCGATATAAGTGTGTTTTAGTGAATTCTCTATGATCCGTCTATTCTCCAATCCGTCACGGCCATGGTCCCGACCCCTGACGGAAAATAGGGTTTCTACTGTAAGAGTAAATGTTCTAAAGCAAAAGAATTCATACACAATCTGTCAGATAATCTATTAATAAATAGCTCTTTCTAAAGAACAGTCGACCTTAGCTAGTAACTATGACTACACTCTTTCATCTACAATCATCAGACCCATTCACCACTCATATTTCTACAATCGGCATCTTACTGATGAATAATATTAATAACACTCATCTGACAAACCATGATAAGTGTAGAAAATCTAGCTTGGGCATGTCATATCTAATATTACTTATTAGATATGACATGCCCCCCGCTCGATAACCCACCCGCCCGCCCATACAAGCACAGTGGTACTGACCCACCCACCCACCCATACAAGCACAGTGGTACTGAACCACCAGCCCACCCATACACGCACAGTGGTACTGACCCACCCGCCCACCCATACAAGCACAGTGGTACTGACCCACCCACCCATACAAGCACAGTGGTACTGACCCACCCACCCGCCCATACAAGCACAGTGGTACTGACCCACCCACCCATACAAGCACAGTGGTACTGACCCACCCGCCCGCCCATACAAGCACAGTGGTACTGACCCACCCACCCATCCATACAAGCACAGTGGTACTGACCCACCCGCCCGCCCATATAAGCACAGTGGTACTGACCCACCCACCCATACAAGCACAGTGGTACTGACCCACAAGCCCACCCATACACGCACAGTGGTACTGTCTATATCACTGTACGTGTATAATGGACGAGTAAGCCTACTTCCACTGTACATCTGTTTGGGTCGACGGGTGAGTCAACTACCACTGTACGTGTATGATGTACGAGTAGCCTCTTCCACTGTACATGAAATGAAATGAAAATTGTCTTTTCATTTCCCACCCGCCCTCCCATACACGTGCAGAGGTATTGACCCACCCGCCCACCCATACACGTGCAGTGGTAGTAACCCACCCGCCCACCCATACACGTGCAGAGGTAGTGACCCACCCGCCCTCCCATACACGTGCAGAGGTATTGACCCACCCACCCATACACGTACAGTGGTATTGACCCACCCACCCACCCATACACGTACAATGGTATTGACCCATACACGTACAGTGGTATTGACCCACCCACCCACCCATACACAGACAGTGATATTGATACACGTATATCAATATTGATATTACTATACGGGTATAATAATATGTAGTTAATACATTATGACATAGAATAGGTGGGTCATCATTACGCACAGTAGTATTGACCAACCTGCCCTCCCATACACGTACAGTTGTATTAACCCACCCGCCCACCCATACACGTACACTGGTATTGATAATTGTACAATTATCCCATACACGTACTGGTATTGTAATTTACCATGTACAATGGACTGACCCATCCACCCACCCATAGATGTACAATGGTATTGACCCATCCACCCACCCATACATGTACAGTGGTATTAACCCACCATCCATCCATACATGTACAATGGTATTGACCCACCCACTCACCCATACATGTACAATGGTATTAGGCCACCATCCATCCATACATGTACAATGGTATTAACCCACCATCCATCCATACTTGTACAGTGGTATTGTTTCCGGTTACCAATTCACCACTTGAAACTATACAGCCCATAGTAGGCAACTTACCGCCAGCGGGCCAAAACGTGTACTACTTGTTGAATACGCAATTAAATTAATGTTGACCCACACTACATTCATAGTGTCATAAGGGATCACTTGGGGTCTAATATTTAGGAGTCAACTTCAAATTGTTAAACCCTTTTACCGATACATGTACAGTGGTATTGACCCACCCACCCACCCACCCATACACGTACGGTGGTGATGACCCACCCGCCCACCCATGTTCGTACGGTGGTGATGACCCAACCACCCACCCATAGACGTACACTGGTATTGAAACATAGTACTTGTTAGCTCAAACATAGCTTTTATTAAGAGATATGCACAAGAAAATACAAATCTGTGGCATAATGTCATAAAATACTATGATGATAAAGAGATTTCATGTTGATGAGCTTAGTTTTCAGGCTTATATGGAATTTAAAAAAAACCTATGTTTTGTCAAAAAATGTATTATTATGTACTTGTTTCACACCTCACATCAGAAGGATTCGGGTCATTTTTTACTTCGTTTCAAAGGAATAAAAAGAAATATTTCATAGTAATTTATCTGTTAAAATACACCAAGAAACTGTTAACACTACGTGTCTGTACAAGTATAAAGCATGAAAACAGAAACGATCAGCACCATGTTTTGTCAGAATCAGACAGCACTCATTTTGTGCCAAATAAGCTTAGATCTGTTCCAAAGACAGTATGATTTTTAAAAGATTAGAGTATAATTTTCATTATCTGTATTGAAATAGTTACAGTTACCAACTATAAAATGTTTTCTGTTTCAGTCCTAAAGTACCCCTCTATGATTTGATGGGCCACGAGGACAAAGTGCTCTGCTCTGATTGGTCATTGCCGAAGTACATGGTGTCAGGAGGAGCAGATAATACATTACGCGTGTTCAAAAGCAAAACTTACAGGCCAAAGTGAATTATCTTCAATTTTGTGTTTTCCATCTGTATACTAGCTGTATAAAGTTATAAAATTTGACTGCATTAAGCACACAAGATATTAACATCTAACTAACAAGTTTAATTTTTGTTCAGATAGTTGTTTTTATACAAAATAAAAGCCTATTAGATTTTTCATTTGGTTTAATTTAGTTTTCCCTTTTTAGTTAACTGAGATAAACCAGACATAGCCTAACATAGACTGGCCCATGGCCGTTATCGAAGTATAAGGACTATAAAAGTATTAAATGCCAAACAACTGTGTACAAACAAACTGCTACTGGATTACTAAACTGTTATTAAACTTCACTAACTAAACTAAATAACTAAGCGATGATACAAAAGTACATAATAAACCAATAAAGTACTGTAACAATAAAAACTAATGGAATTCCTGAACAAGTCAAAGCACGTTTTCAATAATTATCTTCCAATACCAGATCCTGCAGTACAGCTCACACGAGAAGAATGTGATTAAACATTGTTGTTCAAACCTGCGAATCCAAATATTAGACACTGCTCTCGAGTACTACGCAAGAACCCCTTGACACTGCTGACATTCTTATGCAGACCTACAACTTCTGCTGTCCTACAATAAACTTGTACAACTTCTCGCCATTGTAATCACAGCCTGTGATTTATCGTTACTTTTGCTGATAAGGAAGTTTTTTCTTTTTTTGTAAGAGAGATGTTGGCAACCGCAGTAACCCCTAAGTGTTTGTGTGGAGCACTGGGTGGTGTTAAAAAAATGACAATTTTGGTAGCAGAACTGTCACTTGCATGACCCCAAGCTAAGTGAGCTGCCAACAAAAAAATTTGCCCTTTTCAGGGCAAGAAAATTATAAAGATACTTGCCCTTTATAATTTTGCCCTTACTAGTACGAAAAGTGCCATCGTAGCTGTGAGAGACACTTTGTTTTTCTAAAAGAATATCGCTATTTTTCATTCAGAATAGCCCTAGAAGAAATACTAATCGAATCTACGATAATCGCTGTTCTTAGTTTTGCTTTTGGATTGGGTCTTCTTCGCGCAGCATGTTCTCATCCGTTTGTTTTTATATATTTACAAATAAAACTTTAAGAATTAGATGTCATATTTTTATATATTTATGAAGAACAATTATTTTCCTACAATTAAAAATAATATGACAAAAACTGTTAATGCTACATTAATTTACCTTGAACCTTATATTTTTAACAAAAATGGCATGGAATTTTTTGATTGAAAATTTGAAAAGAGCATGGCACTAAGAGGGTTAAATGTAGAGCAAAGTGTGTGTTTAGGTAAAGTCCTCTCTGAAAACAGTGTTGATATTCTTGCACTCCAAGAAATTGACGTAGAAGAACTAGTAATTAGTGTAAGAGGTAGTATCCAAGGTATACAGGTGGAGGCCATTAGATATAGAGCTTATGGAGTAATATTGTACATGAAGCTTGCCACTGATGCAATTAAAACTGTATATAGAAGCTGTGATGATAACATTTTAACACTGGCAGTAAGTGTCTGATACTACTATAGTGAATTTGTACAAACCACTGAATGCCTTATGATAAGATTCAGTACTCCCTGTTTTCAAACACAATATCCTGAATGTTGAGAACCTTAACAGTCATCACATCGAATGGGGTTACTCATCGGACGACAATAATGATGCAAGCCTAACCATCTGGGCTGAAACTAATGACTTATTTCTTATATCTGATTCTAAATACACAACTAATTTCTTCCGAGCTAGAACAATCTCTAAGACCCCTAAATATTAGTAGTGTTCTTGGTGCCTTCCTCCATTCATAATACAGGCCTGTTCTTATACCTATAAGAATTCAGGTTCCTTTTGTATCCCTGGCCAAGATGGAACTTTAAATGAGCTGCTTGTAGGCCTTTACATCAAGGCTTGAAGATGGCATCAGGTTCATTCCACCTTTAATAAGAATTATGATCATCATACGAGCCTTGTATCCACTACTGAGGCATATGTCCCGATGGGATTCAAAAAAGAATACCAGGATGGAGCCGATAGTGTGAAGAGCTATACAAGGATTGTAAGAACGACGAAAACTCTGACTCAGCTGGTTCCACAGCTGCACTCTCTTAATAATGCTAGAGTAGTAAAGTGGGTAACTACAATAGAAAACCTTAATTTTTACCTAAAGCAGCTGGTAGGCTTGGTCAATACACCGGAAACTCTCTACTAGTAAGTATGCCCCTTAGAAATAGCGCTGGGCTGCATCCTATATCTATGAACATAGCAAAACGAATTTTTGGCTTCAATACCATTGTAAGTGTAAGGGTTGGTAGGTAAAATACAACTGTACATGTATGGGTGACAGGGTGAGTCTGTAGATGTATGTATGTATGGGTAGGTGGGAGGGTCACTGCCTCTGTATGTGTATGGGTAAAAAGGGTTCTTCTGATAAGGAAGTCAACAAGGTTGTATACAGACTGAATGAGATGTCCACACCACGTTGTTGGTCAAAAGGAAGACAGCACATAGACTACAGGACAATGCCATCTCAGCAATACAAAATCATTTATATATGATATAAATGCATAGCAATATAAATGATTTATAGCAATACTAAATCATTTATATAGCAATATAAATGATTTAGTATTGAACCCCTAAAAAAAAACCAGCTGAACTTAAGTAAATAAACATGGTCACTCTCCCAGTATGCCAGAAATCCAAAAAAGAACATTTCTTGGAGTCATTCTAGACAAAGGACTAACCATGTCTGTAAAAAATGAGCACAAGAGTATGTATCGCTAAAACATATATTGGATTGCTGACACAGAAACTGCCAATAAATCACCTAAGCCTTAGAAGACTCAGATATGGGCTAGCAGCTTGAGGAGGATCATATGAGCTAGCAGCTTGAGGAGGATCATATGGGCTAGCAGCTTGAGGAGGATCATATGGGCTAGCAGCTTGAGGAGGATCATATGCTGGCAACCTGTCCAGTATACTATACTACAGAAACAAGATGTAAGGGCCCTCACTGACCTACAATAGCAGAAGAGCTGTCGGCAATCATATAAAACTGTTGGCATACTGACTGCACCAGCTCTGTATGTACATATTTCCAAGTTGTACTGCATGTAGACAGCCCAGGCCTAAAAAAAGCTCAGTATCTACATAGCTACAACAAAATGCCAATGCATTGCACAGCCCTTATGAGAAATCTGCATCTTATATGGGACAGAAACTGAAGAATGCTGCAAGATAATCTAGACACCTAAAAGAGATAACACTCAAGAAAGAACTGCACAAATACTTACTGAACAATCCAGTGTACACCAACAAATTTATGATTCAAATCCAGAATTTGTGACTTTATCTTAAGACAATTTTAGCACTCATTTGTTTTGATGATATTGCTGTACTTGAAGTATATGTGAATAAACATTTTAATCTGGTTATAACACTTCCTACTGGCTTTCCAATTTAGTAACAACAATTAGTGAAGTCAATATTTGGATCTAAAATAAAACTACTAAATATATTAAAATATATACTTTATTCACTTGGTGACTTAATAACATTGGTAACAAATATTTCAAAATTGTTGTTCAAATACAACCAGGCTTGTGTATGTAATACTCATCATACGTGTGTATTAAATGAATTGACAATAATAACATAGTTACTACATATTTTATAACCAAATATAATTATACAAATCTATTTTAATTTTACTATGACTATGGCTTTTAACAATAGAAGTAATACTTATAATAAGTATTTTAGTAATAATATAAACTTACTTCTAGAAATATTATTTAACATGATAAATTTTAGAATTAATTGGTGAACAATTATCCTGTTAACCTATAAATAGCTAGTGCGACATATATATTGGAAAGGAGGCATTAATATTTTCATTCAGCAGCAATAAGCTACTTTGGATTAATAGAGGATGGGTCTGACTGAAATGCTGAGTGCAAACTAAGATTAATTTGATTCAGATGAAGAACATAGGATCTTTTCCATTATACATGTAACACTGTAGTCAATTTCAATGGTTTTCATAGATAAGCGTATAAAATATTTAAGTAGTTTATCTTTTTAACAATACTAAGCGGGCTTATTCCACTGTTTTGCCAAACGCCAAGATTGTTTTGGTGTGTGTACGCTACTATTAGGATCAACAAAATAATATTTATGATTTACTGTATAATGTTCATAACATAACCTATAGAAACCTTTGTACGCTACACATTTGTCTGATATTAAATCTTTCCCTGGTTGGCAACAGCTGAACGTTTGGCAATGGACTAATGTCAAAATTGGTGTATGTATAAAGGAAAAGATCTGAAAATGATATTTGTAGCTGTTAAAAGTATAGTAATGATGAAAACTTTACTGTGTAGGGATGAATGGTGCTGAATTTTAAGGAATTTCCCAAGAGAAAATATTCTCGTCCTGCGAGAAGGCATTTTTTTCAATCGGGAATTTTGAACTCTATGAGAGTACTCAACTCGATTATGGTGATTAACATTATGACCTACTTTTTAAACTTTAGTAAAATTAAAGGAAATATAGATAAACAATCTAATAAACAAAAAATTATGATGATTGGGAGTGGTAGTCGCCATCAGCAGAGTTAAATCAACAGTCTATTTCTGTTTTATTGGCAAAAAACAACTGCCATTAAATTGTATTATCCAATATGTCCACATTTTGTCTAGCGTGAGTAGGGAATCATACAACCTACTGATGAATAAAATTATTAAATCATGACAAACTATCGTTCCTATATATAATGATATTAATTATTGTTTTCAGTTTTTTGCTTTGATCCAGTTGCTTTGATTGCAGTTTTTTGCCCTATGTCTATTTAGTATCATATTGTAAACAAGCAATGTAAATACAGAATATCAGTAACATTTTAAGCACAGATAGGTTTGATTTTTTTAAAGCCTGATCCTTGTCTGATTTCATCAAATTTATATTTTATGCATAATTTTAAGAATAAAGTATTCTAAATACTGATAATATATTTTGAAAACAAGAAGGCATAAATAATAAAATTTACAAAACTAATCATAGGTTTATTTAATTTTAAAAACTATTTAATAATATTAACCAATGTTTATAATTACACCTTATTTCAAATACTTCAAATTTGTATTTATTGTAAAGTATGATATTTACAAATACAATAATGATTGTATGTTAAGCAAGTTGTAAACAGGAAGGAATACCAGCTTGTAGTCTATCTCTTTTATCAAATATGGGAGATAAGACTATTTGATGAATTAAATTTAGTTCAGTCTGCAGTCCTGTCAGATGCCTGAGATTAAATTAATTAATTCATTCATTATTAAGAAGGAGCTATTGGAAATATGAGTGAATATAAGTAGCAAAAGTCAGTTGTAGATGAACGAGTGTAGTAATGTTTACTAAGGCTGACAGTTCCTTAGAAAGTGCAATACACCAGGGCAAACTAAGGGACCTGTAGCTTTACATGAGGTCCGAACCTCAGAGTACTGCTCTGATTGTCGTAGCTAATTGGCAAGCCTGATACTATGTTCTCTTCCCTTCACAACCCAACACGGACACCCCAGACTTCTCTAGTAGTGTCCACATCGATGGCAACCATTGAGTGGATACTGTGACAGTATCAAGAAGAGCGAGTATAGAAAATTTGTCCTCAAATAGCTTGAGAGACAATGAGACTCTGAAGAACTAAACTAAGCATATGAGGACATGTCTAGCTTATAACAACTTGACACCAATAAAATCAAAGTAAGTAAAAATCACATAGCTTATAATGGAAAGAAAACTAAAAGAACTATCGCTCATCTGTAGAATCAAGCCTCTAATTATTTTGTTTTCTAAGCTCATTAGATAAACTTCTTAATATAACAAACCATGGAAATAGCGAAGGTTTGTTAAAAAAATTGAATGATAAAAATAATGAAGTACCCTTTTATTCATTTTTATAAAAATGAATAAAAGGGTACTTCATTATATTTATCATTCAATTTTATTAAAATAGTAGCCCTAACGTGAACTAGTTTATACAAAGTTTTGTTATATTAACATTTCCTGATCATATAGGTAATAAAACTTTGGTCGGCTGAATAGAATTGCTTTGACCTTTTACCTACAACCCCAAGCAGTAGCATTAATTAATTTTACACCAATGCTAAAATAGGACATACAGTACAATGTCCCACATCAAACAACAAGGTTAGGATAGTTGTCATAGGTGTTCAAATAGAAGTATATAAAAATAAAGGATATTATAAAAGACAAAATTAATAAAAAGAATTGGTGTTTCAACTAATGATTTTTAACCCTCAATCCGGCAGTCATTTTTGACCAAAATGTCGGGTCATTTTTGGTGATTTTGCAGTGATGTTTTATAAAATTCATAAAAAATATTATATTACAATAAAAGTACAAATGTGTGGTATCAAACTGTTCACAAGAATGTGGGCTATCATATAATACATAACCTATAAAAATTTGATTTATTTTTTATGTTATGAAATATTTGTAAATTTTTTTAGAAATCGCGGAAAATAGGGGGGGACCACCCCCTATGATCAATGTTGTGATGATAAAAAAAGAAATGTGAGATAGCCAAAATGTTTTAAATTTTATCTAGTTTCAGAAAATATATAGTTTATATAGGTTTGTAAGTAAACATTATTTTTTATAAATTTTCAACTGGAACGTATACAAAAACCTGAAAATCAGTAACCACGGTTACTATAACATTCAAAAATATGATACAAATTTTCTACAAACACTACAGAGTTCTATTATATACTAAAGTTTAGCTAAAAACATGCTCTAATACAATATAATACACTTCTAAACACACTAGAAGTGATAATTACATTGCAAATGATAATTATTTACCGTAGTTGAAATCAGGCCCGGCAGACTAAACAACAACAAAAATAGCGAGACCAGAGACTGGCTTCCTTCTTCAACTTTCACTACGTTTTAAAATAACGCCGATACCACTGGAATCGTATGTTCACACTGAGTACATAGAGTATAAAAACATCGAAGTAGCTCGATTTTTGCGCATTATAAATATGGTAAATCTCCAAACGCTGCAATTGTACGAAAATTCGTACAATGCCAGTTTGGTGACGAAAAAATTGTACGAAATTTCGTAAAATGCCGGATCGAGGGTTAAGAGTTTAATAAAAGGGTTTTTACTGTATCTCAATATATGAAAAAGGCAAAGCCCTCACTAATTCTCCAACTTCCCATGTAGGTAGAGAGCTGAAATTTTGTCCACTGTTTCTAAAGGTCTTAAAAAGAACATCTAAAGTATTTTCACCTTGATAAAATAGTCCTAAGGGGTAGAAACCGCCCCTAAAAGATTGTTCCATAAGGATAATATTGGGTTGATTTTAGTAAATTAATAACAGCTGTTTTCAAAATAAATAAGGAAGTTTATTTAGTATGTTTGTATATAAATTATGTGTAAGGTATTAGTGTAAGTCAATCAAATTTGAAATGAACACCAACTATACTACTCAGCCTACCTGTGTGTGTGAGTGCACGTGCGTATTTGCTGTTATCTCTATGATAAACAATAGCCTTTGTTGACGCGCTGCAGTGGACCACTACTTTGAACTTGTTATTATAGACTGTCAAGTGAAAATTTGAGTATTTGTTTAACCTGCGCTGTCATCATATACATGAAATCGATGACAGAATTTCCCATTTGTATTCTATTTTGTATTTGTAAAAAATGAAGGAAATAAATATATTCTATTCTTCTTCTGTTTGACATTATACTATTGATACATTAAGAGTTAAATCTTCAGCTGTTAAGCAAAAATAAATTAAATGAACACGTTTAAAATAAGATAAGTAATACCATTGGGTATTTATACTAATAAATACAGCAGGTAGCTACGCAAATAGTGTGAGTGAGATTCTGTAAATAAAAGTAATATTGTGATTTTATGTTATACAGTTAATATACTATTATTTGTAGTAAAAAATCACATTGAGGCCGGAATATATCAAGGCGTTAGGGTTGGCATGTGAAGCGTTCAGGGGTTTCCCCTAGTATCTTATAAAAATGCATTTATTTAAATAAATGTATTGGAAATAATTACAACAAAAGAAAAAAAAACATCAACAGAATACAAATTCACCAATAAGCAAGCTAATTTAAACTATTAATGAATAATTGTTATTTATTACTTCTGCATATACAGTGCTAATTATGTTTAAATTAAAATAATTATACAATAAAACTGTAAGTTTTTGTTTTTATTTAACAATGCGATAAAACATCTATGGTTTAGAATTTATAAACATTTAAAATATGAGAACAACAATAATAAAGAACACTTGAAATGGCAATAATTATACAAATTGCTATTTTATAACAAATATAACTATGGTAGTTAAAAAGTCATAAGTTGTAACTACATCACTAGTAATATGATAACTTTAGTAAAACTAGTAAATATATACTATTTTATTTAAATTTAAAATAGGACAATTTTAATGAAAGAAGGAACAATTACAAAGCCAATAATAATTTCTACACTTAACACTAGTTTGTTTCTAAATAAAGAATAGGTTGTAATAAATCATGACTGAGAAGAAATTTCTTAAATAATTAAATCAATCAACTAAAAAATATTTGTCTGAACTTTTTTATGATATCTGTGTACATTTATTTATTTAACCCCCAATAAGGGAAATGGAAAGACATGTTTCGAAATAGTTTTATAGAAATTTATTTAGGTTAAAAATGAAAATAAAATTCCTATAACCAATGTACATATTAATAATGTATTTTAATCTCTCAGTTAATTATTCACATATTGAAAGTATTCCTGCGGTGCCTTTTTTTAAATAATCAGGAGTGATATTTGTTCAAGACTACATAGGTTAAGAAGTCAATCATAAAAGTATTCTATAGATAGATTGCACTGGATTTTACCATTGATTATCCCTTTGGACCCCAGCCGCCGATATACCGTCGGTAGATTTTACTACCTAAAAACCCCAGGCCGCCGATACATCGTCGGTAAAATTATTCCGAAAAATACCAGCCGACGGTATATCGTCAGTGAGATACTAGCGATTATAATTAGCTTTTTTGTGGGTTTTCTTTAAAACAATTAACGTGTATTATGTTCTGTACTTCATTGTGAATCCATATATTTTAATAGCGAAGCATTAATTTGACTCATGTCTGTATACTCGATAGGATACAAACAGCTGACAGTGTAAGACGCCAAACCACCAGCCACAGTTTGCCGCGCTGGTCAGTGTCACGTCACGTCAGCCGTCTGGCGACCGCTGTTCGAGGTTATGTTATTGTTTACGTGTTAGTTATTGTTGTATATTGTAAATATTATTTTCGTTACTTATAAGAAAGGAAGGAAACGGTCCAGAACCAGTTTGTATTGGCTGCAAGGAAGGGTGTCACGCCCAGTGCTTGGCTAAGCATATTTGCTCCAATAATTAGACCACCTTACAAGTAAATGAAAAAATGTAAATAGGCTATAAATAATGTTTTTTATCTTTTTATATAGTTCATCTTGTTACAACAATATAATGATTTGGTAAGTCAAATATCTACTTATTATTTTATATGGTATAGTTATGTAAAAAATGTAATTTTTCAGGTTCGGTATCAAAATGAAAAAAATTTGTATAGCATAATTATTTTTTATTGTAGGAAGCTGAAATTTTGCATGCAGGTTTTCAATAATATTCTAAACAAAATAGACATATTTCCCACGGATAAAATATTCTTCTTCTTTTTTTTTTTTTTTAATTCAAACATAATTTTTTTATTTAAATGTATATATTTCTACATGTACATTTATAAATATATATATACATTTTCAGTAAAAATGATGAAAATTATATTTTTTATTTGTAATCTATCTATTTCTGAACAATTTGGTACATAAAACATATTAATAGCTCAAACACTTATGATTATATGAATTTTTTTCATAAACGTTGCAAAAAGAGTGAAATTCCCGTGGGGTTTTTGGCATGTTCCATGTATAAGTGGACTTAGTAAAAATTTTAACCAATCTAATTTTTGGGTCTGGGGTTCAAAGGGTTAAATAAACCTACAATAGATAAACCATTTAATAGGAATATTTGTGGCAGTAATTTTGTTAGTTTGTGTGGCCCGCAACCACAGCTGGTTTAAACTGCATTACATTTACATGGGACTACACTGGCGCTCCACAATGGACCACAAAAACAGCTGATATTTTGAAACTCAAAATTTAACATTGGATGGAAAATCTATTTATGAATATAATCAATGATTTTACAAAACCATTTGATAAGCAAATGAGTAACCAAGGGACATTCTCTTAACGAGCAATATTAATATTATCGTTGAATATCTATGCATCATTAATAGTGATAAAATTCTGATTAAATAATATATGTTTAGTATATTGGAGAGATAGGACATCAGCAAACTTACCTTAAAAGACAAGTCCACTAACAACAGATTAGTAGTAAACAAATAAAAAGAATGATATTATCACAGTTTTAAAATGATTAAATAATCTGCAAGATAATGTTAGACAAGATTCATAATAATATAGAGATAAGTTATTACTAAATAACTCCTAAAATAACATAATCTTATGGCCTTGGCACAAAACAGTCTGTAATTGTGAGCACCACAATAGGGTAAGTAGAGAGAAACATACAACAGCAGCTATCATACTTGTCTATGTGCCAGGGTTCAACAAATGTTTAGAACAGTTGATTCTAAAAGTGATCAGAATTTCCACAAACAAGATCTGAAGTCACAGAATCAATCAATTTAGTTTATCAATCCCACAAAACAGGACACAGTCCCCCTTCAACACATTTTTTTGTGCAATAAGTATTTATTATTGTTACAATATGAACTACGTAGTATTGGTCTGATTTCCAGCTATTTGACAAGCCTTATACTCAATACTCTTCCCTACACAACACTTGACCCTGACTACCACCCAATATGGACACCCCAGACTTCTTTAGTAGTGTCCATGTCGATGGCAATCATTGAGCGGCCATGTTGATATTAAGAGATGTATCGCCTACAATCTCCACAATACTTAGTCCCCAAGTAGCTGAGTTACATCACTGCGCCACTAATTACTAGTATATACACACGACTAGTCAATCTTTAGTATAAGATTACTAGATTTCTTTTCACAGTTAAATTCATTCTACATCACTATATTTATTTAGAAATGTCCATTACCATGAGTATAAACAAGTCATAAAAGCATTTTGAAATATAATTATTGATTCTGTAACAACAAACATGGTTTAGAAATATCTCGTCACTGTTTTCAAAATGAAGATTTCACTTGACACAAAATCTTAAATGATTTTGAACAAAAATTTTGGTCACATCACAAGGATACTCTGGGTATGAGTACAGCCAAACAAGAGAGCATATGAGTTGTTCTAAATTAAATGAAATGAAAATTGCCTTTATTGTATATACAAATGGCGAGGTTAGGATTACATAGTCCTCTCTTACACCTAACCATTTCTAACCTAATATGTTCTTAATGACAAATATTTGTTCTTTTTAAGATTCCATTAAATGAGAACCTTAAAACTATGTATAAAATATATTTCTTGTATAATGTGAAATGTATCAAATCACAATTCATAAAAACTATAGTTATGGAATAATTCATCTGATTCAATTTAAATTGATAAAAAGGAAGAATATGAACATATTTATGATATATATTTTAAAACAGAATACATAAGTAATTTCAATGGTAATGTATAATATGGTATGATTAATGAATGTTTATTGGAATGTACTAAAAAAGGAATACACATTTTAGAAATTATTCAGTATTTTATACTAACTGAGACCAGTATTCTAATTTTTTCCAGTATTTTCAAATTGACTTTAAACTACAATCATGATATGATACAAATAAACATTTAGTTTGGCTTATGATATAAATAAACTCAATTTTTAAAAAAGAATTAAAATACTTTCTTATCTTGTAAACGTGATAAGAATTACAATAATTATGTATAAGTAAAATTAGTATTTTTGACTAGCTAATTAATTAAGATTACATTTTTCTCACAAAATCATGTCAAGAAAAATAAAGCAGTAACTAAGTATAGAACTTGAAAATACAGCTTAAAAAATATATGTTCTTTAGAGTGATACAAACTTTCTCACAAACAACAATAATAAATAAGTAAACCCAGATTTTGTCTTGTTGTTTTAAAAGTGACTTTATAAAATAGAATAGCTAAATTAAATACTATAAGATAATCATGACATAGCTGTTTCAATATTTACTTTTTCCATAATAACTATCAAATATCGAATGAATTAATTGAACTAGATTACAGATTGATGCAATAACCCAGATATTTACTAGTTTTCTTAAGTATAAAGGGTTCCCTCATTGTAAAATTTGTGAAAAAGTAACTATAATTGTTTACTGAATAAACAAAACCACTACTTACTTACTTCGGGTATACCTACTATGTTTTTAAAATATTTATAACCTTTACAAGGCAGTCATAAATAAGAATGTTTGCAACTTATAAATCATCATCATCATTTCTTCTTCTTCTCAGCTTCCTTGGTTGACGAGCATGGGTAAATAGCAAAGAGAGAGAGTTGTATCATGCAGAGAAACACAGCTACTGCATTTTGAATCTGTACATAAAATACCACACTATGTTATCGTAAATAAGGTGCAAGATACGAGGGTTGTCTGTAAATATCACACTATGTTATCGTAAATCAGGTGCAAGATACGAGGGTTGTCTGTAAATTATCATTATTCATCATTAAGACAACCAAATTCCTACTAAACTACAGAGTTTAGGTTTTACTTTTAATATATATATATTGTCTTGCTTTGTTGCCAAAATGTTGTTAGTAGTTTATTAATTTATTAATAAAGTAAGTTATTAATTTATAGTTTTGTTATTTTTTATAAATTTGTTAGTAGTATATTGTTAGCTCAGAATTTATGTCTGTTACTATATACAGGGTGTCCCGTAAGTAACCAGCCAAACTTCTGGAGGTCATTCCTTGGGTTAAAACAAACAAAAAATTTCATGTGTACAAATCGTCTATCTCGCTTCATTATCCGGCTATCTGTCTGTATGTGTTTTTTACTAAAAACTTTATATCTCAAAGATTATTTAAGATAAAACCATGAAAATCGGTATGAATGTTGATCTTTACAGTATCCATATACCGTTTAAATTTCATATTTTTACAACAATCTTTTTTAAAATAGCAGCCATTTTAAATTTTTAAAGCCAAATATCTTAATAACCTTAAATTTTACTAAAAACTTGTAAGTTACAAAAAAATCTAAGAATTTATTTCTATAAATAATTATATAAAAAGTTTTAAGATTGAACAACTATTAACTGAGAAATTAAAATTTTTATCAAAATTGAAAACTAAAGTTTTAAATTTTATTAATATCAAGCATATTTTTATTTGATAAAAATTGTAATTTCTCAGTTAATAGTTGTTCAATATTAAAACTTTTTATATAATTATTTATAGAAATAAATTCTTAAACTTTTTTGTAACTTACAATTTTTTAGTAAAATATAAGGTTATTAAGATATTTGGCTTTAAAAATTTAAAATGGCCGCTATTTTGAAAAAAATTGTTGTAAAAAAATTAAATTTAAATAGTACATGGATACTGTAAAGATCAACATTCATACCAATTGTCATGGTTTTATCTTAAATAACCTTTGAGATATTAAGTTTTTAGTAAAAAACACATACATACAGATAGCCGGATAATTGAGCGAGATAGACGATTTGTACACATGAAATTTTTTGTTTGTTTTAACCCAAGGAATGACCTCCAGAAGTTTGGCTGGTTACTTACGGGACACCCTGTATAGTGTCAATATTTGTTTTGTTGTATATATAAATATTTATATTGTTGTTGATCGATATTGTTTTATTAGTCATATGCTATATACTCATAATACCAATAATTCAATTATATTTTTGTGCTTGACCTAAACTACAGCCGCTTTATAGTTGGATATTTCTTTTGTAAATTTTATTTCTTATCATTGTATATTATACAAGTTAATTTAAATAACTTGTAATTGTTCTATTATACAAATGGACCTCGCCAACAAGTTCTATGCTTGCTACTTGGTGAGGCCAAGATAGTGCTCATTAATAATTGTTGAATGAATATATAAACAGCTGGCAGTGGATAGAGATCTCTGGAGGCAAGGCCAAAAACATTCTCAGGTTTCAGTGGCCAAGTAGGTAAGGTACATAGTGCATTGCACATACAATAGCCTTGCTGGCCTGGTGGCTTTTTCTGCGGAGGACAAGGTCCAAGGTTCAAATCCCCACTGAGCCAAAGGTTGGTACTTCACTCGTTGAATAAAGTTCACGGACAGGCCTGCAGGTTCATGTAAGCTGGGTAGTGAAGTATTTTTTTAAGATAAAAAAATTAAAATAAATAAACAGTTTCTAATTTATGCATATGTAGAGAATATAACTCACCACCATGAACGCATTTTGAATTATAATTCCATAGAGTAACCAAAGAGCTCCAACAACTGTCCCTGAAGCTATCATTGGGAACGGAAGACTTTCCACACTTTTTGTCCTAATAATTTCTCCCTGTAAACATTACAAAATAAATGTATACTTGAATACATTAACTTCTAATACTAAAATGGAATGATAGAACCTGATATTGACTCTTCTAATATTTTATTAATGTTAATTTATTTATTATTTATTCTTCAGGCGCCGATCAGCAAGATATGGATTTTGAATGATTGTGATGAATGTAGATAGCGAATGCAGTCATTGTTACAAACTAAGACCGACTATTCCTTAAAAGTGTCATTAATTAATAGCTCAGCGACAAATGAACAGCCGGTATTAATTATAACAATAACAAATAATTATTATTCAAATAAATAATAGCATTATTCTAAGGGGTACCATAATAGGTTTTTTTACTTAGCAAGAGATAAGTTTTATGTACAGATATGGCAAAATGAAATACCATATCTCATAAACAGTAGCAGATCCAGCATTTTTGCATAGCTCCACTGTATTTGGCTTGAATAAAAATGTACGTATACATACAAAATTAAAAGCTTGCAGATACTTCACAGTGCAGTATTGACGAGTGGAGTTTACAAAGTGTTTTAACCATCAAGGTTATAATTGTCTGAACTGGAATACCATTGCCATTAATTGTGTAGCAACATTCAAACAGTTGTGTTTTTATTTTGTCAGTTGTTATTGCTTATACTGATATACAATAACATAATATACAAAGAATTTGGATTTCACGTTATAAGGAATATATTAGAATACCAATCATATTAGTGAAAGTAGTGACATTGAAGGCGCATTAGACTTCCTAGAATACTAGATGGTAAAATAGTGTACGCAGTTAAGTTTAGCATTAATTTTTTTTTATTCTTATAATCATTGAATAACTATTTTTATGTCTTCATTCACATACAATTCTCTAAAAATTGTATATTTTGGAATTGTTTCTGGAGTTTCTGTAACTTTTGTGATAATGGTCCAAAGTTTGAAAATTTTTTTAGGATAAAAAATTGTGTTAATTAAAATTATATTTTTGTTAATAAATATTTATTTTGCGTTCTTTTCTGATTTCAAGGTTATATAACAAACCTTTATATTATTTACTATTTTATGACAATTTTCAATTAAACGCTTTCAGAATGTTCCAAAAGCCTTATTTCTTTTAGGTTTTATATTGTACACTTGGAGTGGAGGGCTCCGAAAAAAAGTGTTTAGAGAAAAGTTTTAAATATAGAATCTATATTTTATATGCACGTTTGTAATGGCTCATTTAGAAATGTTGGAAACAAATTGTTTTCAATATTGACAGGGGGGTCATTGTGAATCAATCATAATCTCTCAGATCCTTATTAAAACTTAAACTTTGTTTTGTAGTTACAAATAATATATGTGTTACAATATATTAACAATTTCAATATGGAGAAATTGCCTAAAACTGATAAGTAATAGTAATAGAAAAAACTAGTTGAAATGTAAAAAATAATCTACTTTTGGCCTACTGTGTAGTTACAGGACGGTCCATAAGTCACTTGTCATTACTAAATGTGATTAATGGTGTCGCTCTGCAATACTAAATGACTGGTGCTTAAAATGCATTTAAACACCAACTGATGTTTTCAGTTCACCCATGCACGCAAATTTTGGTACTACTAAAAAACGAAGTGAAACCAAACAAATGTTGGCAGCTGACTTAAGACAAACTTATATATTTGCCTTTAGTGATCTGAATAAATGTTATTATAACTAAGCATCTTATTGTATTTTTATTTCTGTTTCACAAAAATACTCCACTTTTCTGTAAGTACCTAGTTTTTAATCTTTGTAACATTTTAAAGAAATGTTACTCTTAAAATAACAAACAAGTTATAATTGTTTATATTTTCTTAATTGTATTCATAATGGTGTAAACACTAGATACTTTTTACATAAACTTAAAAAAGTTACTTTTTAGGCAAAATTTTTATGCTGGTCTACCTCTTTTAAATTACAACAAAAAATGATGCTAAATCAAGATGCTAACATCCCAACAATATGTTTATTTAATAATTAATTTTACTTGTTATATTTAATAATGACATTTTATGAGTAATTGGCTAAAAACTTAAAAATTGCACTTCATAAATATTGAATTTTTATTCAGATTTATTCTCCGTGTTTGATCAATAAATAATAAAATCTTATTGCATCTAAAACTAGATTAGACTACGTTATTAAAATTAAAGAACTGCACAATTTAGTACTATGGTTATTTAATTTTAATGTGCTGTAAAAGTGAAAATGAATAAGATTTGTTTATCAGTTGATGATACATCTCATCATTGCCGTAAAGATTTGAAGTACTCTAAATAAAATATGTTCATGGATTCAACTGTGATGGGGGATACTTACAAGTGAAAACAATGGAGCACCGATAAGCGCCAGCATAAGGGCAGTGACTATCATGCCAAATCTAAACTCAACATTGTCCTGATGCTCCCATTGAGTATAACCAATGAGGACAGCTACTGCGGCACTTGCTTTGCCCAGCGACAAAAAGAATCCTGCCTACAGAAGGAAAACTATCAGAATGGGAAAGGGTACAATATCTATACGTAATTATAAACTCCTGATGGCTTAAACTCTACTAGTAAGCTTTTCTCTTTCTCTTTTCTCACTCCTAAACACAATAAATGATAACAAGTAACTGGCACAAACTTTCTCCCTTTTTCTGTGTTATGTCAAACTGTTTAAAAAATGAAAATTAAAGAATGTAAAAACACACTTAAATAAAAACAGATGTTTAATTAATTACATTTCTGAGGAATGTACATACGAAACACTTATTTTATTTAAATAAAAGTATGGAAAACAATAAACTTCAAAAACAGCTGTTCAATTAATCACATAGCCAGATTTTATGAAAACAACCTTCAATATCTTGAATTTTGGCTTCCGGCCTTCTGCCTCCAGCCCCAACTTAGTAGGGTGGTAAGTGAAATATTTTTAATTGTAATTTGGATCTTTACTTGAATTAAATTTTTTAATATTTTTGCCTGTGAAAAAATGTTACAACTTAAAAACTAGTCAAGTCAGAGACAGTTTTTACTAAAATACTTCAAATTGTAAATCACATCTTTCCTAAAAATTTGATCAAAATCGTTAAGAGCTGTTTTTGAAAAAATTCCATTTTTGAATGTTTTTTGCCCATAAAAATTTAAAAAATTGTTAAAAAAGTGAAAAATGGTGTGGAAATATTTACTAAATAAACCTATTTACCAAATTTCATAAAAATTGATCCATACGTTTGGTCTCCAGCGAACTGCACATACACATAGACAGACACAGATAAGAACAGTCACCAACACTTTAAAAAATATATATATATATAAAAAAAAAACACTTTTATGGATTCAGAGAACTCTGGAATGGATTTTTAATAACAACTTCTAAAAATATTTTTTTGGATGATCACAATACTTTATTCTAACTCATATGGGAGAAAGTAAAAATGTGTAGTCTAAGTATAGAAAGGACTAAAATACACACATGCACTGCAACCCACCCTCATAAAATCAAAACTGGGCCCATCGAGGGTGGGTGCGAAAACACTGGACTCAGGAAAACACAGAACAAAAAAAACACAAGTTGATAGGCAAAAATATTGTTTATTATATAAAAATTAAAGAAAACTTTAAATTCAAAAGCATTAAAACAAGTATTAAGAGTCTGCAGAGGTAGTCGCCATATTGGATTTTTTTCCCATAAGAGCAATGTTAAATTCGAACTCACACTGTGACTTAACGATTGGTTGGACAATTTATAATTTTTACATATTTTGAATAAGTATAAAATATACTAGTACATCCAATCTTTAAAATTTTGATTTATTTTTTGTATATTCATAAAAATTAAAAACTAATAAATCAAAACTTATTATTTTTTTATTTCATTACTAGTCCATTTTTTCAATTAAAAAGAGGAATATCTAATGGAACCTGCAGGCACTTGTTGCTGCTTCTAGTAATGTGTTTTTCAGTGCTACCCACCTGTCATTCAAGCTTTCCTCTTCCAATGTTGGGAAGAGTGCAACAGCTTTCATCTCCAGCTCTGCCTTGAATGTAAGCTGTACTTCCTTTTGTCTTAATTTGTATGCATTGATTTTCCTATCATTGGAAGGTTGTTTGGAGTTTCTCCTAGATGTTCTGCCAGCCTTGTAACCTTGTTACTTCTTACTTATTATATTAATTTAATCTATTGATTAAATTAATCAATGCTGTTTATTAAATCAGAATAATTTAATTTAATTTAATTTTAATTTAGAGCATGATTTTTTATTACTTCTCAGGGTCGTTTTTTTTTTAGGTAAATCGATGGAACTATATAGTACAATAACTCCAAAGTTATTTTATACAAACATTCTTTTATTCACATTGTTATAAAGATGAAGCTACTTTTGTTCACAAATAATTGTAATTATAATAAGAAATGTTATAATGATTTCAATTTGTTTTATAAGACAAAATATTGAATAATATTTTCTAACTAAGACTTATCTGGACACAATGAAGTTCTTGTAGCACACGATACAAACAAATTTATTTTTTAATTCATTCATATGAAATATAAAAATCTTTTAATATTTAACTCACTACTTATTTTTAAACTGATTTATTTAATGTAACTAAATCATTATGAAAAATTTTAGTAACACGTTGAAGTCCAGTGGACCTGTCCAACGTTACTTAAATGACTGTGTGTGAGGGACTGATTGAGACCCTTGGCGTTGGTCTCTCAACCGTTGGATTCTAATCCCCCCACTTTTACTTTTTCTTCCGGTGTCAATTTCCTTTGGGTACAAGACTGTAGCCCTTCCGGTTGTACCACGAGGTAGCAGTTTTGACAGCTGCTGCGATCTACGGGCATATTTGGAACCACATGTCCCGTTCTGATTGATTCCTTTAAAAGATTGACTCTTGCGTCGTTCCACTGCGCCAGATCCGGGGTGGAGCCTATGGAACGTTCTAACCGACCTGCTGAGTCTTGTCCCACGCTAATTTCGTCTTATCTTTGTTGACTGTTATGTCTCAGACATTCCCACATGTTTTGATAATTCTTGGAACAGGCCCACCCATCCTGTTTCAAACAAAGGGTTTTGTTTGAGAAGACATATTTCTGTCTCCCCGTCTATCCAACTGGTGTTTTTCTCACGACAATTCTCTAACATAATTTGAACCTTCTTTATTTATTTCAATTGAATATATTCCTTTCCTTTTACGTAATAATTTATTATTTATTTAAATTAATTAATTCATCTATCAATTTGGTGGACCTGTTACAGTACCCCCCGATTTTTTGCGATGTGTGAGTAACACGTGTCAAAAAATCTTGATTTTAAACACGATTCGCCAAATTGTCGATTGTTCCTCAGATAAGTTTTAGTTTTACATTGTTTACTATATCTAGAATGAAATGAAACTATCAACTAACATACAACTCAATATCAAATTACATATTAAATTTCATGTAAAAAGTAAAGTCTAAAATGAACAATCTTATCACAACAAAATTATTTAAATCATCTATGCAAATCAATGAATTACAATTTAACAAGTTACAAAGTTATCAATTATAAGTTAATCATTTACAAATTCAACATTCAATAGGTCATTACCTCCTGCACAGTTATCAATCAAAAGTCAATTATTCAAAAATTACAGTCATCAGACAACAATTCAATAAATCAAAATTGTTAATCAACAACTCAACAATTTATGAATTAAAATTTTAACAGTATTTCATCATATATAATTGTTAACAAAAAATTTAGAATATATTTAATCATTACAAGTTGTCAATTAAAAATTCATCAGTCATGAATTAAAAATTGTCAAACAAAAACTATACATTACACCTTGAAATTCATACCTTAAATATCAATACATCCTTAAATTAAATACAAGTATTTGTTAAAATTAATAACTCACTAAATTATAATTCCCTCTTAAATACTAAAGATCATTATTCATTGACAGATTATTCAATTTCGTCAATAAAAAATTCAACAATCATAAATCAATAATGAATTATTCATTTATTCATATACAATGATGAATTAACAGCAATAATACAGATTAAAATTTTATAAATCAAAATTCAATACTTTTTAAGGTTAACATCATGAGTCATATGATCATTTATCAAACATGATTAATCATTAAATCACACATACGTTGTCAATTAAAAAACAAAGTTCAATGTATTATCAAAATTATACAAGCTTTCAGTTACAATCAATGATTTGTAACATGAAATTATCAATCACAATACATAGGTTACATATCAAACTCAATCAAATACAAGTCAACAATTACTAGATTACATTTCAAAATTAATTAATCATTGGCTCATTTACAATTATCATATTTCAATATTGTCATCAAAATCATATGACTACTAGTCACCATTACATTTTATACAATTTGTCAATTCATAAATGAATTATCATTTATTTATTCAAACATTTCATTTATCATCCTACATTGACCTATCATTCATTTTGTCAAACACTCTACCAGACTTTTCAAATAAATTCTCCATTCTTAAACCTTCTTTAAGTTTTTCAAATAAATTCTCAATCCTTTTAACCATTTTTAAATTTTCAAATACACTCTCAAATCAATACATCATCTTTAACATTCTCAAATAAATCATCACATCTTAAACAAGTCTTTATATTTTTAAATGAATTCTCAATCATTACACATTTCATTAATTCTTAGACTTACTGGTCATCAAAACATCTTACATGTTGTTGATCATTAAACAAATGATCAATTCTCAAAGTTGTACATCATTAATTACCAAATTATTTACATAATAATTAGTAATTTCAATCAATAGGTTATCAACTCCTACATTTATACAAGTACAGCTTGAATTGTTTTTTACTAATAAGCAACAGATACATTACATAATTCTTTGTCATTGATGCAGGTTATCATTATTATTTATTATTTTATGATTTATTATAAAAATATTTCAATCATTTCAAGAGAGTTGAATTATTATTTGAACATTACATATTATTCAAGAATATAATAAAATTGTCAATCAATACAATTGTTATTTTTTTTTTTTTTTTATTATTATCAATATTTCATTATTTGTATTAGTCATATTTTTTATTTTATTATTCATAAATTACAATCAGTTTGCTAATTCTAATTATTTTTTAAATATATAAACATGATATTTTGTTTAAGTATTTTTTTAAAATTTGTTTTGAATAAGTTTCATGAAATTGAAAACATTATTTAATATTTTCAAATGGATTGTCATGTCTTTTGGCTTTACATTGAGCCATTACTAGTAGTATATGAAGCAGTCACTTTATCATGAGAAGTCACTCATTGGTTGAAAACTGGAAATGGTCCACATGAAAAGTTTTTCACTGGTTCGCACTCGTGTTCATTTTAAGTTTCAAATATTGGAACACCATAATTAAGTTCTGATATTGTCTGATTCACAAAGCTATGGGTCTCGAGAAACTATAAATAGCGAAACAAAGATTGTCTTATGTAACCAACTGGTTGATGCACAAGTTGTTGTTCTTAAGCATGGGTTGTTGTCCTGGGGTGTGGGAGTTCTGTAGAGCCGTGTCAATGGGATGAGTCACCACCACCTGGTGCGCTCCTGGGCTGACAGCTCCATCGCATCATGGGTTTGCATGGCGCTCCGGTGTCCGGACCCCCCGTCTGTGGCACTGCACCGTTCACCATGTCACTTGTGTCCATTCGTGTCCGTCTTTCACAATGTTCCTAATGTCCAAAACAGTCTCAACTAGTTTCACTGAAAGTTTGTTTCAGTACAAAGTCTTTTCATTCACATGACTACTTTGATTACCTTTTCCATTAAATAATACATATAACATAATTCAATCATAGGCTGTTAATTATAGAAATAGCCTGTTTTTAATTGCATCTGTAATTAATTGAAGTAAACATTTGTTTATAAAACATTTAAACAAACTCATATTTAATCATCTTTTATCTTTACACACACATTATTTGTGCACAGAGTTTTAAGTTATTTGTACATTTACTAATATTGCTTTTCATGTTTCAAGCTGACATATTTAAAGTTAATTATCATTATTAAGTTTGTAACATTTTCAATAACTCATTATTGGTTATTCATTGTTGACATAAAAATAATTACTCATATTTACTATTACATTTTACTCATGTTAAACTTTTTAAATTCCATCACTTATTATTTGCATCAATGACAAAATAAAAATTATTTGCAATAAATTACCATCAAACATTTTTATTACATTATAATCATTTTAAATTGTGATTTCTATCACTCATTGTTTACACCAATGTTAGTTCAACAGTTTGCTAACAAATTATAATAACACATCTATACGTCTCAATCCACTTTTACAATATTATATTTTAAAATTACTAATCTATTGGTGTCTGCAACATGACTTAGGTAAATGGGGACTTGCCATGCTACAGATCACTGTAAGCTTTTGTTTTTAGACGCTATTGTCAAGGTTAACCAACACCTGAAACTGTAACACTGTGCCATTGTGTGATTAATAGAGTACTTGGCGTTAAAGAATTTAGAATTTGGAAAGTGACTAGTTGTAATTATTGTCAAATCGTACTGCTATTAACCACTGGCTATTCTCCCTTCATAAAATTCTTATCATGATTAAACATCATATAAGTTGTCAAAATACATACAGTAGTACATTCAAAGTACATCATTAAGTCATAATATCATCATCATATATAAACCATAACAATACAGCATTACAAGGAATCTCCTTTCACTATTTTATTCAAACATATCTTTGAATCATGTCATATAAGTTTCACAAGACTACACATAGTGTGTACCTTTAAGTCATATTCATTGTCAGCATACAAGAGTTACAAAATCAAAGTATCATATTATATTTCATCTACATCATTCTGGTTTAACATATCCTTGAGTCATATCATATTATTATTCAAATCATTTTTCACGTAAACATTGACAAGTTATCAGAACATTGTTTCACATTAACTAGTTATCATACAAAGTATTACAAGATATTTCATTTATTTCATTTTAGGTTAACTTAGTCATCATATCATTATTTGCATCATTCAATAGCATAGCCATGAACAAATTGTAGTAATCATTCCTCATAATACATTTACTTCATCTTATTTCAGCTCAATCATCATATTATTATTTTAAAAATATTCAATGTAACTATACATAGGTTATGAAACAATTTCTTTTAATAAATCTCCATACATATTATCTCGTCAACAGTATTGTATTCAAAATATGGGCATAAACAAGTCATAACAACACACTGTTACAATAAAACCTTTTCATACATCTTCTGGTTTTATTTATTTATCATGTTATTATTTTAAAATATTCAATATAAACATTCATGGGTTATGAAACAAGCTACCATAAAACACCTCCTCAAACTATCTTATTTTCACATAAAAATCATTTTGTTATTAATGTTGTATTCATTTATTACACATTATTATTATCAGCGTTAAATTTAAAACTTTTTATATTTTTTACTCAGTAACAACTCTCCGGTTATTATTATTTTTCACAAATTTTTAATTAGGCCTACCATATATTTACTATTATGACATTTGTAGGTATTTTTCTTTTAACAGTCCTTCTTACCATTAACAATATTTATTTATCATCTTAGTTTAACATTAATGTCATATTATTTCAATGTTATATTTAAATCTCCTACTTAATCACACATTCACCTTACTGTCAATATTACAATTCTTCAACTAGGCATATTATTTGTTTATTACTAAATGACATCTTTTAAGTATTTTCTCATTTAATAATATTCTCTACACTTTCTTTATTTATTTTTATACACCCCCCTATCATTAAAGTTATATTGTTTCAATTGCTGTTTATTTATTATTATTTCTAAGTATTTTTTAGTGAACAGCTAAGTTTACAGTTTAGTTTTCAATGTCTATGAGATTATCCGAGAACACTGGTTTAACTTTTTTCTTTTTATATTTAAAGTTTGAGAAACATGAGATATTATAGTATCTCATCACATAGTTTACAAAGTCTTCCATGTCTACATCAAAGTTTTCACCCCCATCATATTATTTTCAACTTCTCTCTGCTTATCAATGCCCCAGTATTTATTTATGATAGTCATCTCAAATTCAAAGAACTCATTTAGCTCCTCTATCCTACTTCTGATCATTTTTAGTTTTTTATTTTCTTGACATCTGAAGTCATCTACTACACTTTCAAAGTTAAAGTTACCAAGTGCTAGGGTTCTGTTTATTTGTTCTACTTTGTTATCTAACACTGTGTTTAGATACCCTATCTGGTTTTCTATTTCATCATTTATTCTAGGCCTACTCATTTTATTGTTTAGTTCATAACCTATCTCACTTGGTGTTGCATTTGCTTCTAAGTATCCCTCTAACCTGTACTCAAAAAAGTCTACATTTACTTTTTTAGTTTTATTGACAAAGTTGTCTTTAACCTGACTTGTCCTATCATCTACATCTTTTATTTGCTCGTTAGCCTTCATTTTAAGTTCATTGTTTGGTTTCATTACACCATTATTTACTTCTTTTATCTCAACATTTTTTCCATCTAACCTTACATTTATTTCATCCAGTTTAGCATTTATTTCATTAGTTATTTTTAGTAGCAAATCTACTCTCATGTTATCGTCATCATTTAAGTTCATCTTATTATTATTCATTACTTTCATCTTACTACTCGATCCCCCTAGCTTAACATTAATCTGCTCCAGCTTGGTATTTATGTCATTGTTCACTCCTAACAGCACATTTATTTTGTCTGATACTAGTCTGTCCTCAACTCTGTTTACTTTGATAGGTTCTTTCCTACCTTCATTATTAACTTCATTTATTTCATTTACATCACTATCTTCCTTTGTTTCACTATCTTTATTAACATCTGCTTTTACTTCTTTTATCTGTTTGTCTAACTTACTTTCAAGTTGATCTATTCTCTTATTTATATCTTTCTTAACCTCATCTAATTTCACATTACTTTCCCTATTCATCTCTACCATATCAATATTAATTTGATTAAGTTTAGTTTCTGTTGCATCTAACTTCTTATTATTTTCCTCAAGCTTGATTTCAAATTTGTCTTGTTTATTGTTTATTTCATTAAGTTTAGTTTCTAAGTTGTCGTGCTTAGTATTATTTTCTTCTTTCATTTTTACTAGCATGTTCATTATACTGGACAGTGTGTCTTCCCTATTTAATTCTGGCCTATCTTCATCAGTTTTGTTTTTGTTTAGATTAACTTCCCTAATGACGCTCAGAGATACATCAGAATCATCTGAGTCATTTTCAGTACTTTGTATTATGTTTACTTCTGACATTGTTTTATTTTAATAAGTTTAAAATACGACCTATAAAAATTTTCTATTACTTAATTAAATGTAAATGAAATTTTACATATATTGTAATTCTCTAATAAATTGTTAACAAATTATTTTTATAATATTTTTGAATAAATTAATACTTGTACTATATAGCTCCACGTTGTTGGGCGTCAATCTGTAACCTTGTTACTTCTTACTTATTATATTAATTTAATCTATTGATTAAATTAATCAATGCTGTTTATTAAATCAGAATAATTTAATTTAATTTAATTTTAATTTAGAGCATGATTTTTTATTACTTCTCAGGGTCGTTTTTTTTTAGGTAAATCGGTGGAACTATATAGTACAATAACTCCAAAGTTATTTTATACAAACATTCTTTTATTCACATTGTTATAAAGATGAAGCTACTTTTGTTCACAAATAATTGTAATTATAATAAGAAATGTTATAATGATTTCAATTTGTTTTATAAGACAAAATATTGAATAATATTTTCTAACTAAGACTTATCTGGACACAATGAAGTTCTTGTAGCACACGATACAAACAAATTTATTTTTTAATTCATTCATATGAAATATAAAAATCTTTTAATATTTAACTCACTACTTATTTTTAAACTGATTTATTTAATGTAACTAAATCATTATGAAAAATTTTAGTAACACGTTGAAGTCCAGTGGACCTGTCCAACGTTACTTAAATGACTGTGTGTGAGGGACTGATTGAGACCCTTGGCGTTGGTCTCTCAACCGTTGGATTCTAATCCCCCCACTTTTACTTTTTCTTCCGGTGTCAATTTCCTTTGGGTACAAGACTGTAGCCCTTCCGGTTGTACCACGAGGTAGCAGTTTTGACAGCTGCTGCGATCTACGGGCATATTTGGAACCACATGTCCCGTTCTGATTGGTTCCTTTAAAAGATTGACTCTTGCGTCGTTCCACTGCGCCAGATCCGGGGTGGAGCCTATGGAACGTTCTAACCGACCTGCTGAGTCTTGTCCCACGCTAATTTCGTCTTATCTTTGTTGACTGTTATGTCTCAGACATTCCCACATGTTTTGATAATTCTTGGAACAGGCCCACCCATCCTGTTTCAAACAAAGGGTTTTGTTTGAGAAGACATATTTCTGTCTCCCCGTCTATCCAACTGGTGTTTTTCTCACGACAATTCTCTAACATAATTTGAACCTTCTTTATTTATTTCAATTGAATATATTCCTTTCCTTTTACGTAATAATTTATTATTTATTTAAATTAATTAATTCATCTATCAATTTGGTGGACCTGTTACAGCCTTTCTCATTTTTACAAGGTAGTGGTCACTTCTTATATAATAACCTCAATGGACTCTGCAATTAATTACAGTTTTCAGCTCCTTTTTCTTTACTAAAAAGTAATCAATTATGGACTTCACTTTTCTAGCTGGTTCTTCTGTTGTGTACTGCTGAATTCTTTTGTGTGAATTCACTTGCCAAAATAACTCCAACGGCAGATACAATACACAAAAATAACACCTTTTTCGCTTGTAAATTGCCTAAATATAATAAATAAAAAAAACTTGAACACTGTGGCTCCAAGTCTGAAAGACGCGAATTACAAATAAATATAAAACCACAAGGGATGCAGGAATGACGACTGCGCGTCAGTCACTAGCATGAGGAGAGATGCAGCTACTATGAATCTCATTACTTTAGGCCACTTCACTCGCCCCACACCAACCATTAAAAAGCACTCGGGTCGGTTAGACTAGGCGCAAGTTTCAAGTTATCAGTGTGTATATTTTTTTCAAATTTTTTAACTTAATCATTTTTTTTTAATTACTTTCACATATTTTTCTGAAATAACCTTGAAACCCTGAATTTTTGGTATTTATTATTAAGACGCTAATTGAAAAATTTTAGCAAATATGAATGGTGAATCAGTATATATGAATGAAAGTAGTAATTGTCACCAAGGTCAACGGCTCCTTCAGAAAGGCATTTTATTAAAGCGTTCACTGTGTCACCAGGCAACAGTGACTCGTTCAGTTTCACGCTATTAGGCAGCTAGCCAATTGGCTACTTGACATCTTTTGCTTCATTATTTTGTTAGTGCTACACAAAAGTTTTAGTGTAGTTTTTACATCATTAGGGCACTATTCTCTCTGTAAATAAATTAAAATAATAAACAGCCCACTGGTAATATATGAAAAAAAATAAATGTGTGACTATCTGAATGTCTCATCTACTTTCCTGACATCGCCTGGTAATGGCACTGGCATTGTGTTCGGGTTTCAGTAGGAGTCAAATATTTTCTCTGCAATGACGTTGTTTTGAAACTTTTAGAAGGATGCTTAAATGATGATAAGGCATTTTTGTGACAAATTTTATACATGTGTGCCTCTGGTGTAAACAGCTACAGCACAATGAGAATTAACCACAACAAAAGAGTAAGCCCCAAGACAACAAAGGCAAAGTGGAAAAAGATAAATATATAGACAGATAGTGCCAAAACGGCACCAATATAATTTGGTAGTGTGACAAACATTGTGTTCTTATCAAACAAATGTCCCCGTCATGACAGCACTCCCATTGACTCAGTAAAATCTAAAAAAAGGAGAAGTATTAATGAAGCCTTATCTGTTTTAGATTACAATGCCCTTAACAAGGCAATCATTTTAGTGAACAAATGGGGTCATACCACTCAAGCGTATGAAAATCCTTGAAATAGTACCAAGATATTGCACTAGAGTTAATATGTAGTACAATAATGGTAAAAGCTTGGATACTATCCAACTTTTGAGAAAAATGAATAAATGATTTATTTCCTCATAGTAAATGAGTTAATACTCAGGTAATCAAAATAATTAATAACCAGAAAATCCGACCTCAAGACAAATTAAATTGATTTTTTTAGCGTTCCAAGAGAAAGTTGCTACTGGTTTAGTGGACATGGATTCTAGAAATCTTAAGAAATCAATTCAACCGATAAGAAAGAGTCATAAATTGGTTGAGAAGGTAAAATGGTAATGAAAAGAGCTAAAAGTCGAACTGAGAAGGAATGTGACAAGATAACCAAGCAAGTCACGTGCCTATTGTGAAGAGTGCCCGAACAAACCGTTCAAGTGTGTTTAAGTACTTCAATGACATTTACGTAAAGAACTATAACTGAGTAAAATACAAGTATTGTGTTAGTAAAATATAGAACATAAAAAGTTCCTCCTTACACAATTTTTTTTCTTTAGCTTTAAGTTTCACTTATATGCTTTAAAAATAAATTCCTCGTTAAACATAAAAATGCTAATATCAAGCTATTTGACTTAGATCCAAAACAGACCCTTCAACTCTTGTGATATATATATTATGTGAGAGAATATGTGCTTTATTTTTATACAATAGATTTACCACAAAGATACACCGGAATATATCAACATAAGAATAATAAGAAATATCTGATTCTCATAAAGAAAAAATGTTTTATACAACATTTAGATTTACACAATCATTGTTGACTTCCAATTCAAACCAGAATCTAATAAATGTTGAATGGTTTGGTCAACTAGTTTAAGGCTGCCAAAAATGTGCTCTAGTCATTCAAGGTCATTTGTAATATATATAGTATATATGGGAGAATATGTGTTTTAATTGCATAATATAGAAATACCACAAAGATACACCGGAATATATAAACATAAGAATACTAAGGAATGTCTGATTCATATAAAGAAATAAATGGTACCAGGAAACTGGTACAACATTTCTCCCTTTCCCTTTGTTTAAGTCAGATTGTTTTTAAAATGTACAATAAAAACAGATTTTCAGTTAATTACATTCTCAGTAATTTACAGACGAAACACTTATTTTATTTAAATAAAAGTATGGAAAAAATAATCTTCATAAACAGCTGTTTAGTTAATCACATAGTCAGATTCTATGTAAACAACCTTCAACAACTTGAGTTGTGACTTCCGGCCTCCAGCCGCAACTTGTGGGGTGGTAACTAAAATACTTTTAATTGTAATTTTCATCTTTACTGAAAATTTAATCAAAATCGTTAATAGAAAGGTTGAAAAAATTGCATTTTTTAAATATTTTTGCCCGTAAATAAATGTTATAACTCAAAAAGTCAGGAACATGCAGTTTTTACTAAAATATTTTCAATTGTAATTAATATATTTCCTAAAAATTTAATCAAAATTGTTACAGCTGTTTTTGAGAAATCCATTTTCGTATGTTTTTTGTCATAAAAATGAAAATAAAAGTGAAAAATTGTCTGGAGATATTGGCTAAATACACATATATACCAAATTTCGTCAAAATCGATCTATCTGTTTGGTCTCCAGCAAAGTGCACATACACAAACACACGATGGACAGACACAACAATTTTTTTTTTTTCAAAAACCCACTTTTTTGGTTCAGAGGGACCAACTGGTTCTAAAATGGATTTTTAGACCAACTGTAAACATTTTTTTTTAAGATCACACTCTATGCTCACGCATATGGGAGAAAGTAAAAGTTATTTATAAAAAAAACTAAAATGTTAAGATTTTCACAATTATTGTTGATTTCAAATTTAATCCAGAATCAATATTATCATCGTCATTGGTTTAAGGTGGTGCAATCGGTTTTTGGCGATTTAATTATTTCCCAATTTTATAATCAAAATTAGTTAATTATTTAAATGTCGCCAGAATTTATGTTAGGTTAGACCATACTTTACAGGTTAAACAATAAATGTTAGTTGAATGAGTAAAAAATTACAAATAACTTAATCATAATTGGAGTTGGATCGTATTTGACTAAACTTGTTGCTTGTGTTTCAAGTGCTACTTGCTTACATTTACCTCAGCACTGTAGTAAACTATCACAATTGTAGCACAGTGAAATTATTGTTATTTATAGTTTAGTAACATATTGTATCAGATTTTTTCAAATACAGTTAGTTAAGTATTACAAATATTGGATTTGTGCTAAGTCATTTAATTTTATTGGAAGATTTTTTTAGGGTAAACTGGTAAATGACCTTGCATAAAGCTTTATCTCATTTCACTTATCACCTCATTTCGATGACTTGAAGAATCTAAATGTTTCCTTGTTCCCTGAATTGCCTCTTTAGATTCAATATTGGAATATCTTGAATACAATTTTATAGAATTAATACTAATTTAGAGACTGTCAGTTTCAATATAAATAATCATAAATTAGTTCATGTTCAAATCTATATAAAAAATTTACAATATCAATCACGGTTATTATTCAATGCATCAAACAAGTGACCAAAATTGTAATAAAACAAACATATAATTAAAAAAACTTAATTATTGTATTGTTTATTTTATTTAGTATAAACTTCATAAACTCCATAGATGACTATTTAAATAGTACAATTTATCTTTACATACGAATTTCACACGCTTCCTTGTATATTTGCTTGACCTTTTCTGTTGTGTATAGGTATGAACTATATATTTTTGCTTCACTTTTTCTGTTGTATATAGGTATGAACTATATATATATTTGCTTCACCTTTTTTCTGTATAAAGGTTTGAACTTATATATATTTGCTTAGTGGATGAGAGGTTACAAACTTGTGAGTATTATATTTACCATTCTTCATCTCTTAAAGTACTAAATCCATAAATTATTGATGTCCATCAACTAATACAAGGTACTTCACCTTTTCTGTTGTATAAAGGTAGAAACAGACTGCATAACCCACATTAAGGACGAATCCGAATATGTTGACTGGGATCATGGCTGGGTCATTCAGAATCAGCCCGTATTGCAGAAATAGAAGTGATCTACACAACAATGTACAACATTAAACTATACATACTATAAAACAATACCAATAAAGTTATGAATTGGCTTATTGCCTGTATTACCTGACAATTTGTTCAACTGGTTATGTTTTTTCTTTAGTAATTTTTTTTTATTTTTCTAGGGACTTTTTAATGCATTCTTTTTGAACCAACATTAATTAAACTAGACATTTGGTAATAATAATACAGTTTGCAATAATAATACAGTTTGCAATAATAATACAAGACTTTGCAATTTAAATAGATTTTACTTCTACAGTATTTGGATTATCAGACCCCTATTAGCCGTGGCGCCACCAGTTGACAGTGGTGTGGAGGGGCACGGAATAAAATCAGCGCAGCGCTATTAGCTGTGGAACACTAGTGGCACAACTCAAAATTGCGGCGACACTGGTAACTGACAGTGTCCTATCCCAGCATTTTGTGACTCACCAGAGTCGAGGGGCATGGTATCTTAAGGAGTCTATAAGTGTACCGGGTCGTTTGACAGGTACATTTGTGTTACTCTTTGACGTGGTGCCAGGCTGCCTGAGATCATTCTTACGCTGTCGATTTGTTTTCTTTCATTGCCGTTGGCTCGGACTCTGTCGTTCTGTGATTCCAGCTCTCGGTCTGTTGGGTTGGCCTGTCGTTTTGACCTGTCTGCTTCTTCTACTGTACCTTTAACGATGTCCGGCTAGAGGCTCTCTAACGTAAGTGTTCAATTTGTGTTATTTCAAATACCTAGTCACCCTTTTGGTGAAAATATTTTTGTTTAAATAATAATAATCAGGCTTATTTGTTATATTCAGTTGTTAGATTGTTTGTGTCCTTTGTCTAGATGATTGTCAACATAGGTTCGAGCCATGTGCTCAATGTTAATTTTTATCTTTCATTTCTTTATAATATTTTGTTTTATGTTCAATGTTAGTTATATATCATTTTTATTGATCATTTTGCAGTTTGAGTTACCTTTTCACTATATGTCTGTTCTTTGACAATAACGTAGACCCAGGGCATTCGGAATTTTCCTCCTCCCAAAGATGCCAGGGGGATTGCCCGTTTTGTGGGGATGGTGAATTTTACTGTCGGTTCATCCCTAACGTGGCTGAGCTGGCTGTCCCATTAAATGAGTTGTGTAAGAAAGGTGTTCCTTTTGTGTGGGGCCAAGCTCAGCAGACTGCCTTTGATGCTCTCAAGGAGGCTATCATGCAACCTCCTGTCCTGTGTATGCCTGATTTTAGTAGAGAATTCATTCTTCAGACTGATGCCTCCTCCTCCGCCATTGCTGCTGTTCTTTCTCAGGAGTTTGATGGGGTGAGGCAGCCCATCACTTTTTCTTCTAGAGCGTTGTCTCACCAGGAAAAGAAAGCTTCTTCTATCTACGAGTTAGAGTGTCTGGCTGTTGTCCGTAAATACAAGTTCCGGTTTTACCAAATAAAATGGTAAAATTATGAAATATTTTAGTTATATTTTCAATACTAAACTATGTTTGGTTTTCAAACAACATAATTTCAAAAACTTTCATGTGACCATTTATATTATTACTATTACATTACTATTATTATTAAGATTTGTTTTTTTTTATGCAATATTGTTTTAAAGTTTTTAAACACTAACGTGCAACTTTTTATTAAATTTGTATAGATATGAGGAGTTTTAATTAATATGTCATTCTATTAGATTGCATCTTCTATTAGATGCAACAAATAAGTTAGACAATGATATTTATAACTTGATTTAGGGGACCCATACTTTTTGTTCAAGTTTGTATAATCAATAATGTTGTTTTCTCTATCTTTGAAAATAATGAGTAGCACATTGCAGATTTATTTGTTTAAATTGTCTAGGCATGTATTATTTATGTAATATGTATCCGCTCAGATCGTTTCTTTTCTATATTAGTTAAGTGATAGAACCCCAAAACAGACGAAATATCTTTAGGGGTCCCATATTTTCTTCCTTTAAAACATGTATTTTCCTTGTTTTTAGCTTTCTAAGTAGATACAAATCTTAAATGTATTATTTTTTTGTCAGCCTGGTATATCATTTTTATTGGTTATATTATTTTATTGCAATATTAATGTATGCTTTGGATGTCTCTACTTGAGCTATATATTTTTGTATATGTTTATGTGAACAAAATAAAACAATTTGAATTTTAAGTAATTTGTAATCTAAAATATTATATGTAAAGAAAATGTATTTAAAACTACAATTGCTTTTCAGCATTGTTGCCAGCAAATGTCAACATTTACAAAATCGTACTAAAAGTTTCGTCAACATTTGTTTACAACACCGAAAAAGTGTTGGCAACATTACCCACCAGTAGTCGATAGAGATCAAAGAGTGTTGTCAACATTTGTTGCAAAAAAGAGTTGATTTGTTATCAACAAATGTTGACCATTCTAGATATTCGCTAAAATTTGTTGTCAACAACTGTTGCTAGCATTTGTGTAAATGCGGCTTTACCAAAATATCAAGTAAATTTCAAGTAAGACATTATTATGTTTTATTATGACAGGTGAAAATGGTCATTTGGCAATTACTATTGGGTGCAAGAATAATGAGGGAATTGGGGAGTCATCCATTATCGGACCAGTTTGGTTTCAAATTACTGTCCACCATGTTGGTTGTAATCCTATAAGAACAAAATTATTTGTGAATTCATATTTTTCGTTATTTATTGACCAAAAGTTGTATATGAGGTTTCGTTTAAAACGTTATCATACTACGCATTGAGCTTGCTTTACATATTTTGAATACATAAACCTAGCTTTGAAAAATAGGTGAAAATTAAAACTTCAAACAAAATATTTTTCTTTTCTAAAAAACTAATTAGGAATTTGAAAAGCAATTCCAATGCACAATTTCATTCTTGCTCAAATGCAGTTTGTTTGGGAAAACATACATTTAAAAATAACTGTTTGATTTGGATAAGCGTGATCGTATGTCCGGTTCGAAAATTACATTATTCTTATGGGATCAAAACCAACATGGCCGCCTCTGCAAACTTAGCCTCTCCTCCTTGGCTAAATCCTGGACCCGCCACTGATCTAATAAAATATCCATAATATCAAGTATTCATAAATTCAAACTGATTTATCTATGCTAGGTTTTACCGATAAACAAACAATTTTATGCTACAACAAAGTATTGGTGTTTCTATTTAGCTAAATGTTGTAATACTAAACATAGTACAACAGTATTAAATAAAATACCATTGTATATGTTTATAAATGCTATGACATTTCCAAAATGATAGTTGTCTAAAAATTTTAGAATCATATTTCTTTCAAAATACTTGTTTGAATTTACATACAGATTTCACACTTAATTTATCTCTGTATTATCATTGATTTTACTATATAAAGAGATACTCCATCCATATGGGAGAGTTGTGGCGAGGCCCCAAAACTGTTTTGAGGCCCCACGCTGCGCTGCGCATAGCCCTATTTCCTCTCTCTCTCTCGAACGCTCTTCCGCCTCTGTCTCACTTCCCTCCTCTTAACCCACTCTCCCATTCTCCAGACAGCCGCCCCGCCCTCTCCTTCCTCAGGTCCCACACACAAACAACATCCTGCTTAGATAATTGTTTACGTTATTCCATATTGCCAACGTTTATCCGGGTTCTCTGTTTTTATATTTGCTTGCATCTCTTTCGAATAATAAAGAATACTGTGTTGATACTATTACAGTAAAACTCAGTGTGACATTCATATTGAATAAAGAAATATTTATAACTGAATAAATTAAAACACCATATTGATTTATATGATTAACACACCGTGTATTTGTAAATAGACTTACTTGAATAGACCGCTAACTTATCGGCAATGCTGGCGATAATTACTGCTGATTTAAGTAAACATTTTCATATTATTTAGCCCATCTGAAAAATCTTTATTTATTGCATTTTAACCATCGATTAGGTGATTAAATCGACTGTTGTACTCAATCATTAGTTTTTTCATATTCGGTAATTGATTAAAAAATAAATTGTTTTCAAATCCAATCAATGACTCTCCTTTCAATTATGAAATTAATCTGCAAATATTCCAGGAATATATAATATAGTGAAATATTAAAAAATGTATCATTATTTATTTCTTTGACAAAATAAATATTGAAATAGGCCTATGATATTTATATAGAATAATACTGGGAAATATTATCGTGATAGAATATAACTAGACTACTGATTATTTAGATTCAATTTTCATTATTTTAATCAGGTTGTGAAATTATTGTAAATTTTGTTTATGTCCCCCTTTAAAAAATACCGTTTTATAACATTGATTGAATCAGACCATTGTAAAAAGTATGTCTAAGGTGAATATAATTAAAGTTAACACATCTGTTTTTCATACTATTATTTTACTAGATGTGAAAGTATGGATAAACTGCAATTTATTTATATTTTCAATTTCTCTGGAAAAGACACTCTGGAATTACACTGGTAACACTTCACAAGTAGCGTGACCAGCAATAACATAAGAAATAACTAATTTTAAGTAACCACAGTCTAAATAATAACAAAATTAACTATAGCCGCACTCTGTGGCGTTTTTAATTATAACAACTCGAATATGACTTATTTACACAACTGAGAATGAACAGAACAAACAATGCCAAGAACTAACAAAACTATATAAACAAATAACTATTACAAATAAACAATAATATAGTTAAAAAATAATATGTAAATTTGGGTTTTGCGCATATTTTGAACTGTAATAGTATGGTTTCAAATTGAAACAAATATATATATATATATATATATATATATATATATATATCGTATTAATGATAAGCATACACTTTCAAATGAGATAAATTAATCCTAAGTAGAAGAACAGAGACCTTTTTTAATAACCAAACACTTCAACTCTAGAACTGTGGGGAGTAATATAGGCTATACATGTTTAAAAATTATTGTAATTTAATAGTAACAGAATATAAGCAGATATGTGCTTATTTTGTAGTATAAGTTTGGTGCTATTCGGAATCAGACCAGTGAAAATTCAAGTTATTTTTGGCGGATTGTGATATTTACGGAAATATTTCTATAGCACAGCTTGAGGTCTAAGTTGCATTTTTGAGCGGCCAAGACTGGACAGACTACCTGAGATCAGTATTGCGCGCAACTCGAGTACTGGTTTGGGGCCTTCTTGGGACATCCCAATTAACGCAGGTAGGATTGCGCGCAACTCGTTAACGGCCAGAGAGTGAGGTAGGCCTATTACACGATTTTCGGCAACGCGACTGAAGAACTGAATTGAGTGCGTGTATGTTTTTTTTCTCTTTCATTTTATGACTCCGCCACTATTTATGAAATCATCAATACAGCAAATATTTTCTCTTTATCTCCATCTCTTTATATCAAATAAAAAGAAAAAATGTCAATCCTGGTATAGACTAAAATAGGTTTACTTTACCTTCCGTCAAACAGTTCACAGCGTGTGATGGTGAAAACAACTACATGTTTCGCCGTGAATACGGACGGCATCTCCAGGTTAAAGAAAACAAATAAGTCCAAGTGGGACGCGTCACAAATTAATTAAAACTTAACAAACACACTTCACACACGAGGAAAACAACGAATATTAAAACTTTCGGTAGGCCTACCACACACATTTCACTGTCCACGGCGTGACCCGGAAGCAGATTTTAATATTGTGGTATTTATGACAAATAGTTCAATTTACTTTTAAACAAAAAGGAATATTCATTTATAGTTAAAAATACAACAATAATTATACAATGCAATATTGACAAGAAGCTTTAATTACTTGATAAAAAATGAATAATGATTTCAATAATATAAAGTTATTAAATGTTTTATTATTGAAAGTTATTAAATAAAGTTCATATTCTAGTATTAAATGTGAACTATATGACAGATGATAAGTTAATGAATAATTAAATTGTTATAAATTATTTCTGATACTTCTAATAACGCATCCTCAGATGACTTTCCTTTGATAAAACCGAATTGACGTGGATTAAGAAAATTTAACTTCGATAAATAACTATGGAGTCTTTTAATCATTGTTTTTCCTAAAACCTTAGAGAATACAGATAACAATCTCATCAATTATATTTTTCAGTAAATGTACATTAATTTGGTCAGAGCCAGTTAATTTTTTATTTTTTAAAAGCTTAACAATACTCTTAATTTATTTAAATCTGTTGGAGTTATAAGGAATGAATATTGATAGTAAGTACGTAAAGGTGGAAGGGTATTGGAATGTACAACTTCTGGACGGCTAGACTGGATTGTGATAAGATGATTGTTTATCTTATCAATGACGAAGGCTCACACATAACTTCGCCGTTTGGCAATTCAATTAGCTCAACTATTTTCTTTGAAAACCCACTTGTCAAGTTATTTATTACCTTCCACTGCTCAGATACATCACCTTTACAGTTTTCTAATAATGTTGAATAATAATTGTTTTTTTGTAAAATTCATTAGTACAAAATCACATTATTTAATTCATTAGTACATTTTGCAAAATAATTTTGAAAAACTGTCATATGGTCTTTTCGTAGAAATTTTATATAATTTTTACGTCTCTCAAATTTATATAAAATGTTTGGTATGTGCTTATATGAAATGTTGGTGTTATTCAGGGACTTAACAACTTAGCCTTTAACAATTTAGAACTACCACCATTTTTCTTGCTACTTCTAAATATACAATTACTTAAAATATCAATAAACTTACAATACGTAATATTTACAACATTTTAGATAATGCATAATGTTTTAACTAAACATCTGTAACACACTGTTATTTACATTGATAAAATAACAAAAAAAATGGCCCCTAACATTTTTCATATTCACAAACCCTTAGGGCCTAAATAAAAGATCGCGATTTCTTTCCGTGCAAGACATAGCACAGCAAGGAATAATATCCCACTTTGACCCACTATCAAGGCCAATCGGCGACAGTAGACAGGTGCAGTGGCGACAGTCCGGACGAGCGTCTTAAAAGAAAGAAGAGAGAATGAGAGAATGGGAGGGAGTGATTAGTTTCTTTTACTGCTCCCAGGTTGTGCAACCGAACAGTCGAAACTGGAGGCAATTTCGACCTCTTTAACTTGATTGACGACAGGTTGCAGCACGGTCGCTCCCATATTCCGTGCCTCAAAATTTAACATTGGATGGAACTATCTTCTATGTATAGTAAAATCAATGGTATTATTACCCACCCTTATACCCATTGATATGCACAAAACATTTATACAGTAAATTTTCTTCAAAATGTTGTATAATAGGCACCGTAAAACGGGGTGAATAGAAACAATTTTCAACTTTGGTTTAAACTTTTTGTTTAAACCCATACAACAACAGTTGTATTGACCCACCCACCCGCCCATATAACAAAAGTTGTATTGACCCACCCACCCATACAACAGTTGTATTGACCCACCCACCCACCCATACAACAACAGTTGCTTTGACCCACCCACCCGCCCATACAACAACAGTTGTATTGACCCACCCACCCACCCATACAACAACAGTTGCTTTGACCCACCCTCCCGCCCATACAACAACAGTTGTATTGACCCACCCATCCGCCCATACAACAACAGTTGCTTTGACGCATATTTGTAGTTGTTTTAGGTACACCATTTTTTCCCCAAATACAGGTCTCTGTTAGACCTATTTTTTATGGTATTTCCATTTTTTTATCTTATTTCATTTTAATGAAAACAAATAAAAACATGGTGTTTCTATTCACCCCGCAGATGGGGGTGAATAGAAACAGTACTTCAATTTCATGTGTTTTTCTATTGAAACAAATTGAGGGTGAATTGAAACAGACAAATATGGATTTTTGGTCAATAAATGAATACAAACAAATTTATTTCTCAACATAATGATTTATTTGAGTACATAAACAAAAGAAGTTACATAAACTGTGCCCTACGGTAAGTAAACAAATTGGAATAGGAAGATAACCACCGTATTTAACAAGATTAAATGATGATTAATAAATTGTGAAGTCAGACAGGTCATCTTTGAAAAATATCATATCTTTGAATCGAGCACTTGAGCAAGATACTGGAGAAGATAGTTTCAGGATGACGTTGTTTCTAGAGACGATTCTTCTTCAGTTATGGTAAACTTGTTAGTTTGTGGAACTCTTTTCAAAAATTTTCCAACGAAACCTTCCTCTTCAAGGCCAGCAACCTTGCATATATAACATCTAACAGATGTTTTTGTTTTACCATAAACTTTGACCAACATGTAGTCATCTTCATTGATGACGAGGTTTTCGCCTGAGGCCCCGTTACTTTCATCTAGATCAGAGAAATCTGAAGATTCACTATCCTGCACTGAAAAGTCCTCTTCATCTTCTGATGATATCTCCACACGCTTTCGGCTTTTCTTTGGCTGAACCTGTTTAGTACCTGAGGTACCTAGGTTTTGGCCAGTAGAACGTGAAGTTTGGGGAATCTCATCGTCCTCGACGAAGTCCTCAACACCGATACTTTTGCCAGGTTTCACATTTACTTTGGTCCTTTTTTGCCTTATCTTAGGAGTCTGATCATGACGCAGACTCTGAAGGAGCTCTTGGAAACTCCTGTCAACAGCTTCAGTGTTCTTTTGAATGTTTTCAGGATTCTGATTTTCCTCATCATCAATGATTTTTGGAAGCATAGACAGCACTTTGTTCCTGTTTAGAGCCGCTATACCGCACTTCTTAAAACTGCTGATCACATTTTCTTCCTTCAATGAATCACACAACTTTTTCAATAACGCGGGAAATTTGTCCTTAGGAACAGTTGCTTCTGCTCTTCCTGGGCCCTTTTTCCACTCTTCGAGAATCTGCCGCCATGTTGATTTCAAGGGGCAAAAAAATGCAACGTCTAGAGGTTGTGTGAGGTGGGTGGAGTTAGCTGGGAGAAAAATAAAACTTATATCATTGTCTTTACACAACTTCACAGATTCCATTGATAAGTGGGAAGACAAATTGTCCCCAATCAGAATTTTTCGACCCGTTTTGTTTTTCAGGTACGGAAGAGCAACTGTCAGTACCCAATCTTCAAAGCAAAAGGAATCGAACCAGCCAGACTTTGTTCGATTGTACCTGGCGTTTTTTGGCCCACCTTCTGTCCAGCTTTGGTACAAATGCATTGCCTTATACACAACGTAAGGTGGTAAAATAGTGCCATCAGTAGCGGCTGCAAACATCACAGACGTAGATGACTTTGATGAGTTTATTACTCTTTCTGGATATTTTGTCCCTCTACGTATAATGACCTTTCGCTTACCAGGGTCATCACTTAGATTAGTCTCATCGTAGTTTACGATATTAGATAAAGGCACATCCTTTAATTCATTTGTAAGTTCATCAAAATAGTTGTTAATTGTTTCTGGTGTTACACCAGCCCTCGAGCGTTTAATATTCTGACACATTCTCACGGCCAGTTGTTCCTTATGACGTTTTATAAATGATTCCACAAAGTCACGGCCGGGGAGGTTATCTTTAAACCTCTTAACTTCTTTCCATCTCCGGTCTAAAAAGTCTTTTACAAGGAGTCGTAGAGTTGTAGTGTCAATGGGATAACCCCATTCGCCACATATCTTAAGCCTATCAACAAACAGCTGTTCTTCTTCAAGAGATAATGCTGTCTGACCACCATGTTTCTTCATATTTGGACCTCTTTTCAAGTGTCGATAAAGAACACTATAATGCAAACCATGTTTTTCAGCAGACTTTCGAAGGCTTAATCCATTCTGTATGTCAGAAATTGCTTTTTCGATTGTTTTTGGATCGTGCTTTTTGTAGCCACCTCCAACCACGTGTTTGTACTTTCTTGGCATTTTACAGGGTTCTGAAATAAAACAGCTGTGTCAGTTAAGTATATAAGTATATAACACATAATATGTATTTTATATTGTATAAGTGTGATTTAGTATTAAATTTTTTTTTGGGTGAATAGAAACACTAAAAAATATGTGTTTCTATTCACCTCACGAATTCTAAAAATCTAACCTAATCAATATGAATAATTTCTGAAATAATATTGTTAAAGTTAAAGCTTAAAGTAAGCCTTAATCTTTTATATGGATAGTTAATCTATGTTTTGAACAACTATTTACTTCTATGAACAGTACATATTCTGACTTACCTGGAAAGTTCAAAGTAGGTGAAAAACAGCATGAATCACGTGCAACATTCAAGAAGGCAAACAAATAGGAACCAGTGCTGCCACCCAAACAAACCATTATTTCCCTTTTAGCCTAAAGTGTACCAACTTAAAAAAAAAATAGTTGCCACTATTTGACCATAGTTATGTAGGAAATAAATTATATATATAAAAATGAAGTTTTGTTTCTATTCACCCCACTGTTTCTATTCACCCCATTTTACGGCATATGTAAGAATTTATCAATAAGCAAATATTATACTTTTAAATACCTTCTAACCTTATATTTTCTGGAATTTTCTAAGCCATATAGTTATTACCATTCCTATTATTAATTAAACTTCCAAGTGTTTCTTTTTTGATCTTAGAGAGAATTAAGGTCATTATTATTGGCAAAGTTCAGCTCTTGTAATAATGGCTTAGCTTAAACTACATTACAGACTTTTCTATATCATATTGATTATTTTTAAAACTCATGTACTTTAAACCTAATTGATTCACTTTCATTCATCCCGTCCATTTATTACTACCATTACATGCAATACAGTTAAATTCCTCTGTGGTTAGCTTTTCATCAATAATTGCTTATCACTAAAAACAATTGTTCTTACAAAAGGTTAGGCAAACTAAGTGTGAACTAACGACTCCTCAAAAATGATAATTTAAATTTACTGTACTATTGTATTAACTGTCACGTTAATAACAAATCAGTATTTTAGGTAATAACAAATAACTATTTTGTAATATTGATGAATTTTTATTTTGCATGTAAAGGCATAAGACAGAACCAAAAATAGGCCAAGCTGATAAACATGGTTTTAATAGAGATAGCTAGCTACATGTAATCATCTCTAAATAAAATTGTTTGGATTGCATATACGAGGGGTATCCAAAAAGTAAGTTTCCATTAATTATGAAAAAGTTAAAAAGACTCAAAAAATAACTGAAACACATTTATTCAACTTTTTACATCATACCTTATTTTTCTACATAGTTACCATCCCTTTCTAAACACTCTTGGTATCTAGGAAGTAGTTTTTTTATTCCAGCATCACAAAATTCACCCGCCAAATTTTTAAGCCAAGTATCCACCTCATTTTGAAGGTCATCGCTGTTGGCAAATCGCCGACCGCCAAGGTGTCTTTTGAGCTCCGGAAACAGATGAAAATCGCTAGGCGCAAGATCTGGTGAGTATGGAGGATGACCAAAAACATCCCACTTAAATTTCCTCAAAAGTTCCATTGTTGCACGAGCAGCGTGTGGTCGGGCGTTATCGTGAATAAGCAGAACCGTGCGCGACAAAAGTCCGCGCCGTTTATTCTGTATTGCCCGCCGAAGTCTGGTGAGAACTTCACAATACCTTTCTGCATTTATGGTTTCGCCACGAGGAAGATAGTCAATCAATAACACTCCACGGCAGTCCCAAAAAACTGTAGCCATTACCTTTCCTGCTGACTCAAAAACTTTGGCTTTTTGAGGAGCTGCCTCTCCTTTTTTTTGCCACACCATACTCTGGCGTTTGGTTTCTGGAGTTGAGTGGTGAATCCATGTTTCATCACCAGTGACTATTCTACTGAAAAGGTTTTCATCTTCATCGTCAAACAATCGCAAGAAAGACTGGGCAGCAGCCATTCGTTGTTGTTTATGGGCATCGCTCAATAAGCGAGGCACCCATCTTGCACACACTTTTGCAAGCTGAAGATCTTCTGTCATGATATTGTGCACAGATGACCGGCTAACTTCAAAACTTGACGGCAGTTTACCCATAATTTCATCGAGAGTCACTCGCTTATCATTGTCAATAACTGCTCGTACAGCATTAATGACGTCTGGTTGCCGAGAACTGGCCGGTCGGCCATTACGCTCATCGTCATGAACATTTTCTCTTCCTTCCAAAAACATTGCACGCCAACGACGGACCATCTGAACGGACATAACATGTTCACCATACACTTGACACAACTGACGATGAATTTCAACGGCAGTTACGTTTTTGGCGGTCAAGAAACGAATAACACTACGGACTTCGCAACTGGCGGCAGAACGCAGTGGAGTCTCCATAATGTTTGGGCAGCACCTGACTGAGCAGCGTGACAATGCGCCAGTGACCGGCGCACCTGTTGCCAACCGAACCGCGCTAAATATCCCCGCCCACAGCTGCACGCTGTGTTACGCACGCGTCTTTTTACAGGACAGGGAAACTTACTTTTTGGATACCCCTCGTATTAATTTTGAAGAACTGATCTTTTTTATAATTTAGTTAAAAAATTATAATTTCCTAAAAATATTATAGTTTTAGTCTCTATGATGCTTTGTTATTGTTAAAGTGTTAGAACTTTATATTATTGTTTATAACCTACTAGGAGTTCACCTAATATCATTTGAAAAGAAAATTAAGGTAGTTATTTCGAACCATATTTTTCATTATGGAAACTTATGTAATCAGCATTACTCATAAGTTCAACAAAAAATATTAAAATTTTACTAGTGAGCTGTTAATCAACTCAACAACAATAAGGTATTTTGAACTAATCTTCTCTTGTTCTCTTAATTATATTTTTTTTAAATGCCAGTGAGTTTTTTAACAGTTAAGTATTTGAAATAATCTTGTTACTGCCCAAATAATTATAGTTATTAAATGCTTACAACGCCATTCCTCCAATGAAAGGTGTAGGATCCACTCCTTTGGTATTGCCATTTTGAACAATTTTCTTACACAGAAATCTGTAACGTCATAACATTATATTGTATAAGTACAAAACATGTCATTGTAAGTAAGAAAGAATGCAAAATCTAGTTGTGGAACCTGTATTGTAATCAATGTCCTCCTCCTTGGAGTAAATGACCAAATGACAAAGATTTGCCTGTTTGCCAACAATACTTCTCTTTCCCTATCGAATGCTGATATTTTTGAAAAGCCAAATTTACTCCTTCCTTGAGTGATTTGATACAAATAAAATGATTCTTAATGTTAACAAAACACAAATAACTGACTCTGCATAAATAAATGAGAAACCAGAAGCCCACTCACTTTCTTTATCAGACTACTGCATCCACCTGAACTAAATTTCTTATGTACAAATAGATCAGCATCTTAGTAGATCATTTGGCGAACACATGAACCAAATTGGTAGGTATGTATAACTCACGAGGCTTACTTTAGCACTTGTCTAGGCTATGCACAGTACACTGTCATTCAAAGCTGGTAAATTCATGATAAGCACATCAACTGATGTAACTGGTGATAAGGAAGAGCATAACATTGTATATTGGCAGAAAGAGCACCAGTAATGACTCCTGTTACAAATATTGACAATAAGGTTGAAATTACAAGAACTCATTGAGTAAACATCATATTTTTGTTCAAAATATTCCTAAAATTACATGAACTGTCAATTTGAAAATGTATTTTTAACCATCTATTAGTTTAATGCAATACATGTTGATTAAACCTATATTCACAATCAACAGTGTTTTTCAATAATCTAACTAAATACTTACATAGGAGAAAAGAACTGTGCAACAGTTGTGATCCCTGCAGCAGTGGCCACCAGATCTTTGTACTCCTCTAGAGGCATCCCTCTGAAACAGACATTTATCAATACAGTAGACCACTAATAGCTCGACAATCGATACTTCAACATTACAACAAGCTGTATATATTCTATGAGCTGCCTTACAAGTGAGCAATAAAGGGAGCGAAGAGCTGCAGGGTGGCTGATACCCCTAGAGAACCTTGACAGGAAACCAAGCATCTGTTCGCCTGTCTACAAATATCATCGCTGTGGCCAGAAAAACATAAGTCGTAATTGAATCGTATGCCTACGTCTTTAACACTTTGTTGTCTGAACTTAGGTACCAGAAATTGAGTACTTATAAACAGTCAGAGTTTTAATCCTATGATACGTAACAACAGAGCACTTGTTGGGGTTTACAGACATGTTGTTGACACACCAATCCTCTATTGCAGAAAGACTATCCTGGATCCCCTGCGAGTCCACTGGCGAGGAAACAACAGAGAAGATCTTCAGATCATTGGCCAACAGCAAGGCATTGGTGCCAACCCTCTCCAAAAAATCGTTTATAAAGACATTGAAGAGGCCTGTGGGACACCTGAAGATGGCGAGAAGTTGGATGAAGCACAGTTACCTATTTTAAATGTGAGAGAACGACCACTCAAATAATCAGTTATCCAGGTTAGTAGAGGATTAGCAACTCCATAGCCCCTAAATTTTGCGATGAGGGTAGAGTGGTCGACTTTGTCGAAAGCTTTAGCCATATCAATATAGATTGTATCGACCTGTTTATTGGTGTGGAAGGCAACCAAGACATACTCCTGGTTAAATAGGAGGTTAGAAACTGTCGACTTGCCACTTACAAATCCATGCTGAGGCGGGTGAATAACTTTAGGTAGATGTGGATTCAGCCAGTCCAGAACGATGCTTTCAAATATTTTCCCAATAGAAGGGAGAACAGTAATTGGGCGATAGTTGGACTTATCATCGGCCTTATGCAGAGGAACGATGTAACCATTCTTTAAAACCTTAGGGAAGACTCCTCTTACAAGTGATTCGTTAAAGAGAATTGTTAAGGGTTCTCCAATAAGAAAACGGCAGTAATGGAGAGCAGAAGACGGAATATTGTCAACACCAGCCCCCTTAGCAGTATTCAGATCCTTAGGTTTACGAAAAACATCTTCCGCTTGTTGTTACGAACAATATTAATACGAATAGCAAGAAAGGAACCCCCACCGGACCGTTTAGGGCTCGTCTTAGAGGACCTGTCGCATCTATAGACAGTATAACCAGTACCACCCACAATTTCAGAGTCAAAAACATCCGGAGAGAGGTTAGTTTCGCTCAGTAGGATGATATCTTGAAGGGAAGCAGATAGGTTATTTTTTAATTCAGTAAGCTTAGAACGGAGACTATTTACATTCTGACAGTAAATATTAAATGAACTTAGCTTCTTGCCGTTAGAGTGTATGCGTTTTTTGGCAAGATCTTTGGTACACCATTCACAAACTTGATAGTTAAGTTGACCTCTCCAGCTTCCTGTTTGACTTTCAGGATGGAGCACAGCTGCTCCAAGTATCTTCTTTCACAAGGAGTTCGATCATGGGAGATTGATATACCTTTCATGTTATTAGGAACATTGTCCCTTTTGAAGCTTCTAAATATACTTAGGGCAGCGCCATCCGAAGGCATGCAAACTGGGAGAGGGCGGGTCTTCCTTTGAGTCCTCCGACCAAATCTAAGATAACGGACATTAGATATTTAAACATGTAAATTCAGGTTATGTAGTTAGGTAACAAATAATAAAGGTAAGCGACACCTTTTTAAATTTATACATATTGAGCACATATAATTATATAAAGTAGTAAAATCAACTATATTAAAAAAAATCTAAGTTAAGTAATCTAAAGTATTAGACTGATAGGTCGGTTGTGTAGCACAAAATACCAGTAGGCCTATGCTGTTTTTGCAATTTTTGTTTAGGCCTATTGCTAAGAAAAAAAAATATAATTTGGTCAAACAAATGTTGTTTCATGTAGGGAATTAACCCTCTGGAAGTAGCGTAGGCCCTACCCAACTGTAACGTTTGACGTCGCGCATGGGGTCTTTTACACCGCACTCACGCAATACTTTATATTCAATCCAAACGTTCCTTGATTCTTCTTTTTCAACTCTGTCAAGAAACTTATTAAGCTTTTTTATCTCTTGTTCATTCATTATGTACGTAATTTACTAAAATCAAATAATATATGACAATAATAAATAGTAAAAGGCACTAACACCAAAAGTCGCAAACACGGTCAAAAGCATCACACATATAAAAAGAAATGACAAATATATTCGCGTGCGTGCATTCAAGAGCACTGTGGAAGTGAGGAGCAATCTCTACTACGGCACAAGAGCGAAGAATCGGCGGGGTTTTGGACAAAGCATGTCAACAAGTAAATGAGGTGGAAATAGGTGGAGTGCCAAACCTGTCTTACAGACAGGCTTGCCTGATTAAGAAAAATTGTACCCCTGCTGTGCTTTCAACCATAGCGCGACTTACCCAGTGTTAAATTCTAATTCTGACTGAAGTGGTTTGCGACAGTGAAAATAAGTCAATACAAGTTCATTCTACAGTATAATAATCTAATCTAACCATTACTGCCGTGGCGAGATATTAGTATACACCAAGGCCGCCCATATACTTCGCACTGCAGCAGTTATGGTTAGGTTGCCATAACCTATTGTAGAATGTTTTTGCAAATTCTACTGACTGAAAAGTGGTTTGCGACAGTGAAAATAAGTTAATACAGGTTCATTCTACAATACAATAACCTGCTAACATAAACTAACCTAACCATAACTGCCACGGCACGATGTATATGGGCAGCCTCTGTGTATACTAACTAATGTATCACTAATTGTGACGAGTCACCTCCTTCAGTCAGAATAACAATTAATTAATAATACTTTTTCAGCGAAGTTCTTTAACGATTAATTAAAGTGTTTAGTAGATTACGTTAACATACATTTCCAAAAATTGCGTCTTAGCGACAATGTGGGCTACTCAGTCCATGGCGGAAGTTAAGGTCGTTCGCCTGACTGCATTGTCATCACCATATGATGACATATCCAGATCATCATATGATCCGATCGGACCAATCACCGATCGCCATGCGAACGCATGAAGGTGGCCAGGAGGGGGGAACTCTGGCAGATCTCGATGAGTATGGGGATGAGTTATGTCTTGGTCGGCTCTTGGCTAATAGTAATTATCAGATATGTTTAGGTTACCGTAGTTAGACGATACAGGACGTTGGGATTTTGTTCGTTTCACAATATAACATTGTACTGAATCTATTATTATGGATTGTGGTTAATGAAAAATAAATACAAGTGACATTTAGTGAAAGCCGCAGTTTTATTGCTCCTTCAGCAACCACATAGTGCATCCGTGAGAAGTATGCAAGGGTCTGTCCCCTTTTATAAGTGACAGTGGTGGCAGCGTATTTGTACTACCGCGACATAATGATACTAGCTCTATGTATCCAACACCTAATTTAACTGAATATTCGTATTTAGCATCCCAAAAATGTATTAACAAAGTATGAAAAGATTTGAGGTTTACTAAGTAATGCTATACAATTACCTTCATGATATTTTGACATAGCTAATATTTTTTTTAAATAAAATGCCTTAAAAAATAATGTTATTTATTAAAAAAAGTAATAAATCTAAAACATCTGATTTTCTTTTGACTAAAATCAATGTTTAGCTATATTGTGATTGAGAAAAACATATACATAATGTAACTTAACTAAGCCTAGGCTACTATAATCTCACTAATGTATCCAACTAGGTCTAGAAAATCAAATATAAAAATTGTGTTTTCTTTTAATTTAATTGGATCTTGAAGTAGCTTCAGTGACAAAACAAATAGGTATGCCAATGGGTTGGGCTTGTCATCAATAGAAAGAATATAACTACCTATGTAAAGGTACAATCAAACTGTTTTTGAAAAGGCATACTTTGTTTGTTAACTTTGCCTAATTCTATTTTTGTTTTAAAATGTTAATTAATTTTATTTGTTATTGGTCTAATAGAATTGCAAATGAATTTATGTATTGAAGTAGACCTAAGATAATGAAGAAAAAATTGTAATAGCTCAGGCAAAAACATGATTACAAGCTTCTAACTGAAAAGACCTAGCTTACATAACTCATCAAATTTATGTATACTTACTAACTAAACAAAGTAATCTGATGTTTATCAAACTCCAACACAAATTAGTAAAAAATAAATTTTAGAAACAGCACTGTAAAAACAATTGATTAGACAGTAGATTCAAGATCAAGAGACTGAGAGAAAACTAAGTTGTTTGTTCGCCTAACTATATAATTCATATAGGTTAGGTTAAGATAACGTTATGCCTTGTTTACATTTACCGCCAGAGAAAAAACGGATGATAATTTATTTGCATCTGTATATGAGTCAAGTGCATTTTGAAGAAGATGTCAATCATATTTTTTTTAAACGACCTTGAAATGAAAGCAAAGACTTCAAATGAATTATTAGAGTATAAAACAATTTTAATAATGGTATACCATAAATGTATAAACAAATGGATTGCTCCTTGTACACCGAGAATTAGGTGACATGCGGTCCGACACCGAGTGGCTACCCCCACCACCATCCAGTCAGTGGCATGACATGACTGTATGTTGTAAGCCGTAAGGAACTGTTTTTCCGATTAATTTTTTTGTTTTATCCACTGAATTGAAACAGAAGAATATGATGAATACATGTTCTTCATTCTCAATTAAAATAGAAGCTGTCGTATAAAGTAAAACAATAATTAAATGTTGAAGCTTAGTTTCCTTACATATTGTAGTTTTAATAATCACCAACAGTTTTTTGTTTCACGAAGTATATTACTTTTAATCAGGATAAAAAATTAAGTATTTTTCCAACACATATACAATTAAGATAGTCGTTTATCATATTAATAAGGTTTTTGGTTATTTTTATCCTTCTGTCTGGTAACCTACGCAACCAATTCTGGGACGTAAAATAAAACTTCTACAGCAACGCCTCTAAGATAGAAAGATTAGGTCAGTACAATTCATGTTTTTTTTTTAATGTTTTTCAATAAAAAATTGAACGCCTAAAAGGTAGTTACTGCTTTTAGAAGTTAAAAATTATTGAGTTGCACTAAACTTAACTGTAGGCCTACATACTCTAAATCATATTAGCAATTGTAAATTTAAGACATGAGTGTTGTTTACACAAAATAATTTAAGTGTTGTTTGTGCCAGAGTGGTACATTAATTATTGTAATTGAGTTTATCTGTATAGGCCTAATGAGGTTTATTTACAGGTGTATATAGTATAAATTGACAATTCCTACTTTTGTTAACACAAATCAATGGAAATAAAACATTCTTAAATTTAAACAAATCAAATCAAAATTGTTCTTACAACCGTATAACAGCGTCAATATTTACATTAAATTAAATTACAAACTCCAATACATCATAAAATACAGTAATAAACATTTCTCTTATTATAGACTACAAACGGGTTAAGTATTCCCTAACACTGTAGCAGCAGAGATCCTAGAGTAGTTTTTTCACCCCATTACCGAACTGCTTTGAGTCTTTTTGAAGTTTAATATGTTGTGGCAGCGAGTTGAAAAGCCTGATACCATTATACGACAGATGTTTTTCAAAAAAAGCTGTTCTGTGTTTGGGAATTCGTATATCGGCTTTTGAACGCAAGTTATGTGTTTGTAAATGAGGGTCTTTTTGAAACAAGGAAAAATTATTAAAAACAAATAAAACAGTGGCATAAATGAAGATTGACGGAAATGTTAAGATTTGGTGGGTTTTGAAAAGAGTTTTGCATGAATATCTACGGGGCTTTTTGAATATCGTTCTGATAGCTCGTTTTTGTAGTTTGAAGATTAAATGGGAACGTACACAGTCATGGCCCCACACAGCAACGGCGTAGTTTTAAAAGGGGTAGATCAAACCATAATAAGCTGAAAGAAGGACATTTTGATCAGAGAATTTGGACAAACTTCTGAGAACAAAGATACCCGAACTAATTTTTTTACTGACAGCGTCTATGTGGGAGCCAAAATTTAGATTTCGATCGATATGTACCCCAAGAAAATTCAGCTCAGATGACGGGACTATTTCAGTGTCGTGTATGTAATAAGTAATCTCATCACATACATCAGGTTCCCTCATTCGAAAATTAACAATCTGCGTCTTTTCAGGATTTAAAATTAAGGAATTTTCATCAAACCACTGTAACAGCGCGCTTGACTCTTCATACGTCTTTATTTCAAGATCTTGACGATTTTGCGCTGTTACCGAGAGTGATGTATCGTCCGCAAAAAGACAGATGTTGGAATTCTTTATACTATTTGGAGCATCATTTATGAATAGTAGGAAAAGTATTGGCCCAAGCACAGACCCCTGGGGAACCCCTCTCCATACTATTTTAGGAGATGATTGCGCCCTTCTTTTACAACCGTATTTATCAATGTAGGGGATCTCCACTACTTGCTTTCTTCTATCAATGTATGACGAGAGCCATGAGTGGCTTAATCCTCTCACACCTATAAAATCAAATTTATTTAATAAAATGGTATGGTCTATCAGATCAAACGCTTTCGTCAGATCGAAGAAAATGCCCACCGAAGGTCTCCCAGAGTCAAGGGATTGGACAATCGATGACACCAACGAGTTTATGGCATCGACAGTGGATCTCCCTTTTACAAAACCGAATTGTTGAGGAGCTAAAATATTATTTTTTTCAATAAATGTCAGAAGTCTTGTCAGAAAAACCCTTTCAAAAATCTTGGAGAAAGTTGATGTTAGAGATATTGGCCGATAATTTCTACAGTCGTCTTTACTACCTTTTTTGTAAAGAGGTTTGACTATAGCGGTTTTAAGAGCTTCGGGGAAACAGCCAGATTGAAAAGAATGATTAATGAGATGAACCAAGGGAGGAGCAATGAGACCACTGACCTTCCTCAACAAATTGGATGATATGCCATCTGGGCCTGATGATGTTTTCGGTTTCAGAGAAGAAATTTCATGTTGAACCTCCTTTTCAGAAGTAGGAAAGAGAAAAAGAGAACTCTGGCAGGATGCAATCAGTGTTTTAGAAGGTTTTTCTTTGTTTGTGAAGTTAGCAATTTCATTTTTTCCTTCTGATGTGTAGAAGGAATTGAAAACATTTGCAACTTCGAAAGGGTTCTCGATTGCCTCCCTTCTCTCTCCTTTAAGACAAATTCCTAACTGTTTTCCTGTTATAAGCTTTCCTGGTCTCTGTTCATTGGTAACATCCCAGATGGATTTAGTTTTACTTGAGGACTTTAAAATTTTATTTGAAATTGCGTCGGATTTGGCTTTACGTATGGCTTTTTTATAATTAAGTTTGGCCCGCCTATACTGACAACGAAGAGGATGAGTTGAGTCAAGATCTTTGGTTTTTGAACAGAGAGAAATAACATATTCTTTTAGACGTATAATTTGGTCAGTTAGGTGCGGTTTTAATATTGGCCTCTTAGACTTGGTTGTCCTTTTGGTAAGTGGAAATGAAAGATTGAAATAGAATTGAACTTGGCCAATAAATGCATCGAACTTATAGTTGATATCATGAGATTCATACACACCAAACCAAGATTCGGCATTCAAGTAGTACATAAATATCTCTATATTTTGTGGTGAGAAATGCCGCCTCTCAATGAAACGTGGCTGGGGATAAGAAGCAACTGAGGCAAAGTTGATAGTAGCCTCTTGGGCGTGGTGGTCAGAAAGGGCAGCTACCAAGACCCTGCACTTAATGAAGTCATCAGACATGTTAGTAAAAATGTTGTCTATTGCTGTTTTTGAGTGTTTTACTTCACGTGTGAACGTTTTAATGATGTAGTGGAAACCAAATGTTGTCATAGTGTGAATAAAAGTTCGGGTGGAGAATACATGATTTAAAATATTTATGTTAAAATCGCCTATAACAACAGTATTTGATGATTGAATTTTTAATACCTCAAGACAATGTGAGATGTTTTTGAGAAAATTTTCACAGTGATAGCCTGGTATTCGATAGACAGCAATGACAAAAATACTTTGACCGCAATCAAGATGGAATTTTGCAGCCGCAAGCTGACAGGTATCTTCATCGGAGAAACGAGATACATCAACGGCCTCGAATTGGTAACAGATTTTGGCAAATATACATACTCCACCCTTTTTCCTTTTGTCACGACAGAAAGAAGAGACTCTTATATAGTCAGGCAAACAGAAATTTTCATACTGTATTTGAGAAAGGTTGTGCTCCGAGAGACACAATATGTCTGGATCTTCGCATTGTATATGGATTTGCAGAGGTTCAAGGTTTGATCGAAGGCCGCAAATATTTTGGAGTAAAATCGTAAATGAACTATTTACACCATTTTTCAGGCATGGCACTTTGATCTCTTCAGTCCCCGTCAGGCAGCCGTCAATACCACTGTACGTGTATGGGTGGGTGGTTGGGTCAATACCACTGTACGTGTAAGGGTGGGTGGTTGGGTAAAAATACCACTGTACGTGTATGGGCGGGCGGGTGGGTCAATACAACTGTACGTGTATGGGTGGGCTGGTAGGTCATTACCATTGTACATGTATGGGTGGGCGGGTGGGTCACTACTATTGTACTTGAATGGGTGGGCGGGTGGGTCACTACCATTGTACGTGTGTGGGTGGGCGGGTGGGTCTCCAGGGACCAGTTTAGTTCCTGTATTGAAAGTATCTCCTTCATTACCTCTATAAAAATTTGAACCAAATGAAAGAATTTGCCTTCACATTTTATTTCTATAGCCCAAAATCTTGTGAATAATAAACATCTGTTAAATGTTTGCTTCCAAACCCATTGATTTTACGAAGATGGCAGTCTGCCTTCAATTGGTCTCAAGGTTTATTATAGGAGGTTTTCAGTTATTTAAAGCTACATATTGTAAACAAACCACATTTTAAAAATGAAAAATAAGCAAGTAAATTGGCCAATATTCTCTCAGATAAACATGTTCATCACCATTCAAACAACAACATGAATGTTAAAGGAACTGCCTAGCTAGTGTTGTTGATATTATCGATTTTAATGACAGTAAAACATCCTAATTTTGCCGAACAAGAGGCAAACATTAACATTTTGAGAATATTTGATAAGAATATGATTGTTATATTTAATATGCTATTATGATCATAATCTTCACTTTAGCAGAACGTGTAGACTCACATGTTGAGGAAGGTATTTTACACTTCTAAAACGTGATGATTATTGAGAATGGTGCACCATGTTACAAAGGAATAGTTTTATACTATACATGTGGCTATATTTTTAGAAAAATAGTTTTAGAAAAATAACTATTTTTACTTGTACTGTAAAAATAGTTATTTAATATACAGTTTGAACAATGTATTAAGCTAATGGTTAATAATGATATTAATAAATCCTACACTCGTTTTACTGATTGTCCAGTCAAAAGTGGGCATGAGACAAAAGTTACTAAATCGTCTTCTTAAATAATGTTTAATTAGTTTGTTGTATGCATTTTTTATCTAAACTCATTTATTTAGTACATTAAAGAAGAATAAAGGTACTAATATTGAGTATGAGCTGTGATGTTTCATTCTCTTTTTCAACGCTTTAATCTGCGTATGATTTAATGTTCTTGCAAAATTAAATGTGTACTAAAATAAAATTTAATTTTTACCCTTGGTCTAACACGTTAGAATGAAAGTTAATACAAAGTCATGTTAAATTTGTAATCGGCTTAAATCATACAATGATAAGATTCACAGGCGTACAAAGCCAACTACGCCTGTAATATGGCAGTGCGCCTGGGTTGACTGGATGGAGGTGGGAGAAGCCGCTTGGTGCCGGACCGCTGTCCTACCACACATCACGCGATCCATTAGTTTATACATCGAGGTGGTAGACTCGGGCTCTGGAAACGGCTGTAGAAGAGGGTTGAGGAAGAGTACCATTGTAAATAAAGGGCGTCTTACAAACATTCGCTCAAAATAGGTTACTTGATGCAGGAATGACTCATCGGACTGCATTAATTATAGTCCAGCCGTTCTAACTTTACCTCTGAGGGGAGCGCAACATGGCAACATTGTACATCTCGAGCGATTGGCTCCTTCTTGTCCATGGCTACTTTGTTTCCGGTCTAGATAAATCACAACTTATAGTTATTATAAAGGGCCTGATAGTTTTTATAAGTTAAAATTGTCCAATTGACTTAGTTTTTTTATATTTGTAAACAGTAAAAAAATTACTTCCCAGTTAAACAATAATCATGTTTTAATTTCCACTAAATACATACATTTGTACCTTCTTACGTTCTTCCCAATTGTGAGTCACCGGATGTAAAATTTACAGGAGGCTGTGACGATCTGGATACGACGTTGTCTATGTAGATTTTCTAGTTTAGCTCGCAAACCTCAGAGGTAAAGTTAGAACGGCTGGGCTATAGTTTAGGTTAGTAGTGCTCGGCCGAGTTTACGATTATAAAAATTGTACTACACCAAAGTCGTAAAATAAAACTCCCACATCCGCCAAGAGAACAATGAAAATGTTTTAAATTTAAATTAGTAGTTAATTAGATTTTACTGTTGAAAATCAATGTAATATTTAAAAATGTTTTAAAATCCAGAATTATTCATGTACCGTACTCACTCATCATGACATTTCCGGAACCACTGAACAGATTTGTTTGTTTGTTTCTTTTTTTTTATGGTTTACCACAGTTTACTGTCTACTACGAAAACAGGGGTTTTAAATCTAGTATTCAAACGTTGTTGAGGGATAACGGTTCTATGAGTGTAGGATGAGTGTAGTCTGGTTACTAACTAAGTTCAACTGTTCCTCAGAAAGGGCAATTTATTAATAGCCCAACAGCCAGGGCAACTAAGGGACCTACAGCTTCACGTGCAATCCGAACCACGGAGTGCTGGTCTGATTTTCAGCTAATTGACAAGCCTGATACTCAGTTATCACCCCCACACAACATCTGCACAGTGATTACCACCCAACCTGGACACCCCAGATTTTTCTAGTAGTGTCCACGCCGATAGCAACCATCAAGTGGATAGCAACCATGTCGGTATTAAGAGCACCGAGCCTCCAACCTATCGCCTACAATCTCCCAAACACTTTGTCCCCATCCATGTAGCTGGGTTACAGCAACAGCACTGCGCCACCAGTGCCGACTTAAGATATACAATGTTGCATGTTATGCTCCCCTCAGAGGTAAAGTTAGAACGGCTGGACTAGAGTCTAGTCTAGTTACAATCATTACAGTCAGCATACATCTGTATAAAATCAATGTGTAGACCCGTATCTAGTCAGCACAGTAGTCAGTCACGCTAGTCAGTACTCAGTAGTCAGTAACTCAGTTCGAAGTCACAGTCTGTCTTTTTGGGATTGAGATGATTTTATGGCTGAAAAACAATTAAATTAATCCTGATTGCTGCTCGTATGATAGATCTTGGCCTTTTTGCCTTAAGAGTGATATTAGGTAAGAGAACTACTCATATATCACGGTCAAGTAAAATAAAGCAATGTGGATAAATCGGGCGTCCCACAATGAATTTTAAATGTTTTGTTCTGTATAGGTTATCAATTTATGCATAGCTTATTTTGAATTACATTACCAAAGTTTGCATTACTCGAACTGTAACTCACATCAACAGTGACATACCTGTGACAGCGTGTAAGAAACAAATCGAGTTCTGCTGTATTCTTAGAAGTTCATTTGTTATTTTAGATCCTCATCAGTGTTGAAGTTTTGGGGTATAAACATGTTCCTTTAACCCTACTACCAGCAACTATATTTGCCTTAATCGCCAGGCTGTTTTTGACATTTGAAGACATTTTTATAAAATTGATCAATAATAGTTAAATGTAATAAAATTAGTTATATATCTTTGCACTCTTAAAGAACCCTAGAATCATATTAGCATAAAAGTTGTGCATATAGGCCTATAATATGTACATATTTTTTGTTTCTTCTGAAACATAAACGAAGGGCGTCCAGAAAGTAAGTTCTGTTTGAATGTATTGCCGTTACAGTGTAGCGATCGCAGTTCTGCACATGCGTGGCTCTATTGCAGTTGTAAAACAACGCAGCTGATGCCATTTTGAGTTAGGTATCCGTAGTTTTCATGTTATAATGCTTCTTTAAAGTGACAACATTATTTTAACCCTGGAATGGTAAGCAGTCGTAAATTTTACGACTCACTTTAAATAATTTTCGATAATGACGTCATTTATGCGTTGGAAACCCTGTCCGTCCGGGAGATCTCCTCCCTACACCTACCAAGGTCATTGTCGTCTTGACAGCTGTCCCCTGCACATCGTTTGTGATATATTGAGGGTCAGTCGTAAGATATACGAGTGATTACCAACAAAGTTACTTTATACGTGTTGTTTCAAATATTGTTTTACGTTTGTTTATGTGTTAAATATCGTTATTTTCAAGCTAATTTTACGTTATGGTTTTGTGTAAATAGTTATAGACGTTGTACATGTGCAAATAGTTAATATTCTTTATGTGTAAGTGTGTAAATATTTGTAAATTTTGAAAATGGCTTTGAGGCCTTCTGAAATAGATCGAATTATTGACATTCCAAGCGATAGGTACTGTTCACTAGATAATGGATTAAGTGGTAGTGAATTGGATAATGGCATATTGTCTTATTCAAGTTCAGATAGTTATGAACCATCAAGTACAGACTCTCCAGAAGAGGAGGATTACGAAAACCAATCTAAACGTAAGAGAGTTGCCACAGTAGGATGTAAGAAGAGTACAACGGAGCTTTTGCAGTCTATGGAGACTTCAAATTCTCAAGCCCATGCGTCAAATTCTCTATTACAGGGGCCAGACAATTTGCAATTTGATGCAAGTTCCTGATTAATCCCACCGACCATGTTATATAAGGACCTTGTGACTCCCCATTTAGAAAGGAGACTCATGCTACCTACCATTCAGAGATTACTGAAATCTATGATCTCTGAAATCTTAAAAAAAGAGACTCTTCCAGATCATCCACCCATCAATAATACAAGAACAACTTGTAAAATATGTCCCACTAAGAAGGGGAGGATGACAACCAATCATTGCATTCACTGTCGTCAAGCTTACTGCAATGAGCACCGAGGAAATGTTTGCTGTAAATGAACTGATCATGACTAAAATTATGGCATTGAGATCTCAGACAGTATAATAATGTTGGATATATAGTATTTTTTTTCAATATCTCTCTACTATAGCCTTTTGATTTTTGAAGTTAATTGTTTTAAATATCATCTCAATTTAAGAAACAAATTTTTTTTTCTTTTTAAGTCGTAAAAGTGTATGTTCTTATTTTTTCAATAATTTCATATTATTAAAATAAAAATTATTCAAAATGAGCATTGTAAAACTGTTTTTCATTATAATAAATAGTTAAAACAATTTTTTGTAGGTGTTTATTATTTGACTTCCTTACATAAAAAAAATGTTTCAAAAACATCAAATGCTTACCAATAGTGTGATTTTAAATAAGCTTACCATTCTAGGGTTAAAATCCCGCCGATTGTAAGATTAGATATGTAATTAGGTATCTCAATGCGGGAAACATTTAACTAGTTGAAATTTTTTAATTTTATTTACCTAATGTAATGAGTGATTCAATGGTTAGAATGGAATTGATGAAATGGAGGCATACATTTTCACCAGCAAAGAAAAAAAATCAAAACCAATGTTGTCAAACAGAAAAATCATGTTTTTTTCGTATAGACATGGTGCTCTTTTACTGGACTTTATACCGCGGGGCAAATTAATTAACGCTAACTGCAAGACGCTTAGGAAACTGTGCCATGCAATACAGAGCTATCTAGCCGCATTGTTTTGTTGCATGAAAATGCTCGCACCCACACAAAAACTTTTAATTTGAAAGAGCAATTCAACCACCCTCCCTACAGTCCAGACCATTCTCCTACAAGGACCTACCACTTGTTCCTAAACCTTACATGCAATATCGCTGGAAAGATATTCTATGATGACAATGAGATAAAAGAACATGTTTCTACTTTGTTAAAGTCAGGTGGTAAACTTTTATGAGAAACGAATACAAAAGCTACTACACACTAAGATAAATGTGTAAAGAATGATGGAAACTATGTTGAAAAATAGTTTAGAATAAGCAGATTCTTATAGAATAAATCTAAATTTTATATACCCATTTGTTTTATTTTACCAGCCAAAAGGATTTACTTTCTGGACGCACCTCGTAAAAACACGCAAAAAAATTAAAAAAAAGGGTGGGAGTATGCCTGGGAAATGATATAATATATATAAATAATTAATTCTAAGATAGCCAATTTGTAGTTCATTTTGTCTAGTTTTAGGAAATATAAAATGTATATGGATATGTACATAAAAAAGTTATATCACATAATCTACACGGTACTTCATAGGCTAAATTCAAAAATTGGTTACCGTGGAAACCATTGTATAGGAAAATTTTCTATGAAGACTTCAGAGGTGTAATTAGTCTTAAAATTAACAAAGATATTTGCTAACATACTACAAATATCTTACAAACATAATATAAAAGCTGACAGTTGCTTTGCTGTGGGATAGTTCTCTACGCTTGCTTACCCTTCCCTCCATGGTTCTCTCTAAACCATAAAATCAATATGTGAAGTCAGACTGCTGTCTTTATTAGATAAAACTGATTTTTTTCTCCTAGAAAACCTTATAAGTATACTTTAAGGTGATAAAAATTAATGTAATCTTATTAAAAATGATCTTGAACATTTCAAAATGAAAACCAAATCAACCAAGGCTTTGTGTTATGTTTTTTGTATCAGCTGTTTGAAATAACTATTAATTTACTAAAACATCAAATATATTAATCCATTGTACCTTTTGATGATTACAATGGTAAATGAATCAAGTCGATACTTCAAATGTGCACATTATAACAAATGAATATGTAGCCAACTGCAGCCGATCCATAAATATGCATAATGCCAAAGTACAGACATACAAGCGATGTATAATTATGCATCGCACCAGAAGTAGGGTTAAGAATCTCCATGAGAAAAAGTTACAAACATTCAAATCTGGTTATGGGGTTGGCTAATTAAAAAAAAAAAAAAAAATAAATACTTCTATGACCAATCCAATGTTATAATAATTGCAATTGGACCTATTTACAACACCATTCAGGTGAAAAAGTAGACTCGTCTGAGAAAACATATTCTTGTACTTTCTAGATTCCTCGATAATCTTAACTTTTTTTATCACTAGTGGATGTAATCAGGTCTGTATTTTATTAGAAAACACTTTTTATTCCGCAGAAGTAACATTTTATAAAAAAAAAATCAAAAATTTTAAATGTTTGGAAATGTTAATTTTCAATTTATCTCCATTATTTTTCAAGAGTTTTTACGTTTTAATATTTGATATAGATTTTTGAGCTTAACACGAAATTGAAAACTATTTTGGTCTTCGACAATCATTTCTCGAGGTATCAAGGAAAAACTACGTTCGCAGCAAATCATCTATTGGGGCCATATGCACAATGATAATAGGAGCAATGACTAGCCACCAAAATCAAATTCACATATATTTTATTCGACCAGACACCCGAATTTAACGGAAATAAAGAATTTTTGTCAATAGGGCCTATATAGATAGAGGATTAGGATAAGTTAGGTTATGTTTGGTTAGTTAAGTAAAAAGAGTATTTTTGGGGGGAAAATCAATTTTACTAAACAACCAATTATACATTTATGATGAGTAATAAAAAAAATGTAAAATGAAAAATAATTGTTGAACAATTCTGATTTTTAAAAAAAGTTGCTTTTTCACAATCACATAAAAAACTAGTTCACAATCACAGCCAAAAATCAACCTTCTTAAGAATTATAAACTTATATTTCACCACTTTTTCAAGAAGAAATCGTATTTTCAGAGGCGTCTAGAAAGTGCATAATTACGAAGAAAACAATTTGCTTATGCCCAAGAGCATTAAACTAATAATATTAGAATAAAATACTAACCTCCTGTCTGGATTATCTTCAAGTAAATTTTGTAACAGGTGACTTTAGAAAAATGTAATTTCATTTCTTTTGATAACTTCTCTATACAGAAGACTCTGGAACACCAGTTTCATGTTCAATCTTCCTTCTAGTGATTTCCGTTTACCAGGAGAGCGAAGTGAGTTGATCCGCATAACAGTTCTTCTGTTTCCTCATTACTTCTTCTTGAGTACTTTTTTATAACTTAACCAGTTTCTAACAATAGATTTGTCCACTTAGTTATTATAGGATTGCTTGGTGGTTCAACTCCTGAGTAGGCAACTTTAAATTGTCTAAATGGTTCTCTAACAACAAAGGCAATAGCCCATACACAACACTTTACTTTTTGTTCAACAGAATAATCCATTGCGAATTTCAATTTCAGTACAAACTCAACTAGAGCAACTTATGGTATTGTTTTAATGTTCAATATTGGTAAAAACAAAAACAGCTTTTAACTATGAGCGTTAAAACTGCAACGTAGTAAAAACTTGTAACTTAGTACACAAATTTATATGCAACATGCACTTTGCAGATAATTTGCAAATGTTAACATATTTATTACCAGCGAGTAGAATCAAGGAAGTATGGCAACTATTTTCCAAGAAAATAGTTGCCATTCTGTGGATAGAGAAAAAAAATCCACTTGGTATATTGGAAATATTACTTTTCATTCTGTTTGTTATTTAGAGTTATTTTTCTACAAGTTATTATGTGTTTTCTTTTACACTGAACATGAATTGAATTTGGGTGCAAGGCATTTGCCTAGTAGGTGTGAGAGAAAACCCAGCCTCAGTGCGTAGAGGTGTGAGAAAACATAGAAGGAAATGAAGTTTGGAAAAACAAATTCAATTTCCACTAAGCTGTCCAGAAAGTATCGTTTATAACAGTATATTCTCACTAAAAATAAAACTTAGTATCATGCAGGTACAAATTTATATTTTTATAACAAATCAAATTCTATTTACCTATAAAGTGTAGTATACATTTTCAAGTTTAATTTAAAGCTTTTTAGTAAAAAACTCCTCAAACAGTAAATTGACTTTTTTATAAACAGGATGTAGTTTTGTACTTAAAAATAAAACTTCCATCTTCAAAACCCAATTTTTACCACTTTTTCAAACTATTGCAAAAGCTAACTGACAAAAGCTTATGACGTCACCACAGCAATTTATTTCATCAAGGGTTTGACCATTTTACAGAATGAGAAAGAACTACATGCAAAAATAAATAAAGACGCTAAGCAAAGGATGATGAAGAAACAAAAGCTAACACATCTCCAGTGAGGCAGACTGCAATTTAAATTATACTTGCATAAAAATAGTGAAATATGTTAAGCCATAAATACAGCAATAATAAGCAATAGCTGGTAAATTGATTTTTTACTGATTTTAATGGACTTGCACAATCAGAAAATAAAGTTTAAATAAGTAATTTTTGGGACATGGTCATTAAACAGCAACAGGTCCAGATAATTTTCATTTAGTAATCACCAAAAATTAAAACAAAATTTATAATTAAATTGTGAAAAAACAAAAATGTTGTAATGTTTTTAATTTTTAAAGTACGTTGCGCAATCGAAAGATATAGTCTGATTTGAAAAACTTTTTTTAGTTTTTCTTCTATTTACCAATAGCAACTTTTCTGCACTATAGCAACATCAAATTGTCAACTTGACTTTTCGCACCACCCTAATAAACACCCAATGATATTACTTAGCTTATTTCAAACGTGTTCACGTCATATATTTTTGTTTAGCAGCTGAAGATGAATTAAATAAAAAAAAATAAATAAATAACTGTATTAGATTACCATTGAATACTTAGTCCTGTAGAGCGGAGCCCTACAATCGAATGTGAATAAAATCATGCTTATTACCTTCCCTGGTTTAACATGAACTTTGAGGGCTTACTGTACCCCTCAAGGTAAAAATATTGAAGAATTAAGACCTTGTTACAAAACTACGAACAGAGACAACTCTTTTGATACCTCAACCGGTTAAATTGGTCAAGGAAAAGGGAGAAGTTGTGTTGACTTTGCATATTGTATAAAAGGATTAGCTTCATAATTAATATATTATACATTTTATATGTGAGCGTCCTAGTAAGACCAATTTCGACATTGTGTTTTCTCACACATATTTATCATGTCCCCAAGTTGGTTTTTGGCACTCAAATAGTTGAAATCTTATCTAAATAAAATTTATTTCTACTTTGAGAGAGGGGAGAATTTAATTTGTACAAATCTTATTATATAATACAAATCCATCTGAATATATATTGGAGGTGAAAAACATGGTCCTTCATCGTATATAGGTAACTCTCTGTCTATTTTAGGAGTATGTAGTAGAGAACTCATGTTATTTACTTAAAACACTACTAAGCACATATACAAAACAGTCACAGAGAAGTGTCACTACTTGTATCGCTATTCCGCACTAGTGGCACAGTGCTGTAAATCAGCTACTTGGGGATAAAGTGTTGTGCAGATTGTAGGCAGGCAATAGGTTCTGTAATCAGTCCTCTTAATACCGACAGAGCATCTGCACAATGGTTGCCATCGTCTTGAACACTACCAGAGAAGCCTGTGATAAGAGAATCTTACCACACACATTATACAAGAAGTACACAAGATTACACAAGGTCACCATATGTAATTGATGTTAGGTCGTAGTCAAAGTTCAGATGTATAGGGAAGAGAACTAAGTGTCAGACTTATCAGTTAGCTGAAAATCAGACCAGATACTACGTGGTTTGGATTCTACGTAAAGCTGTAGGTCCGTTAGTTACCCTCGCAATTGGGCTATTAATAAATAGCTCTGCCTGAGGAACAATCGACCTTAGTAACAATGACTACACTCGGTCATCTACACTCATCACACTCATTTGCTCCTCATATTTGCCCATGCCTCTACAATCAGAGTCTTTAATAAGAGTTATAGTATAAATTTACCATCCATGTTTAGTCATAGGGTCATATACCAGTAACTTCTGCTGACCATGACTGTTTGATGTGAACCCGAAGCTGGTTTCTGGTAACACCAGAATCAACTGAGGGGTGAAATCAACTGAGGAGCTAGTCAAAGAGGCAGTTTTTCTTAATTTGAGCCATCCGCTGTTTGAACAAAGCTATATTCGTGTTCAGTTGTTCAGTTGATATCCCCGTGCTGTTTCTTATGAGAATGTTATCTCACCAATCTATACCTCAACTCAACCCCAAATTATTTATTTTTAAGAATATTTTTAATTTTCTAGATTTGACTCATCACAATTAAAATCTCAACATTTTATGACACTCGGTGGTATGCAATCGTTTATATGTCAGTAAGTCTGAAAGTGATCCCAGTCATTTGAGCTTTGTAATATTGTGAAATTTTGTTTACTTTAATATCCTTTGAAAATAGGTTTAATTCTGGCATATAAAAATGTATCTATTTTCACTTCTTATTGTAATAGAGTCATATCGTAATTAATAAAATATATAGCATTTAAAGTATAATAATTTTCAAATATTTGTTTTGTTTCAGTTCTGAGAGGTCTAGTTGAAATTTAAACAGCAACCAGTAAGAATCAACTGAAGCAATGAGAAGTCCTGAAGTACTGTAGCAGAACTGTTCTCTGTGGGGGCGTGAGTGATATCTCACAAGTGTTCAAAGGTCAGTCAGATAAAAACTGTTATTATTCTGCAGCTCCCTAACCAGGCATAGGCTACTATATTAACATAGGCCTATATATGAATGTTGCCTTTTATATATTGAATAGACAAACTTTCAAGATTGTCCCTTATATGCATGCTTAGGGTTAACCCTAAATATGTAGTCAATGTCATGTGCTACTGAATTTGTAAGTTTGAAAATGAACTAACGTGTTTTTAAAATTAAAAATGACCATGTTTTAAAATTAAAGTGGTACAAAAAAAAAAAGACTCAAATGACTTTATATTTTTTCATTCTTTTTCAATCTGTATTGTAATATAGAACAAATATGTACTGAAAAATCCTCTTCTACTTGTCTGGCTCTTCTTGTTTGGTTTGTATATTTTGTACTAGTACAGTACCCGTATTTACATTGATTTATAGTCTGCTTATTGTATTCAGTAATACAAAACATGGATGAAATAAGTCAAATCTAGGTTGTTTAAACGATTTTTAATATGATCATGTTTATAAAAAATAAAGCTTAATGAAACAGACCTATAAAGAATATTTACTACTTTGTTTCTCTTTGTCAAAATGTGCAGTTCCTTCCGCTTGAAACATGTGAGCGCAAAAGTGCATTGTGGTTAGGTTTGGCACGGTATTCACTTCAGAACTGTGTAAGTTGTTTGTTTATTCCAACAGCTGCTTAATGAAACTATTATAAAATATTGTCAAATTGGTATTGCCATTGGGCTTGCATTGATACTTCTTAGAGCCCCGGGGGCAGTGCCCTGATGGAATTTCATATAAAGATGGGCCTATGTGTTAGCCAGAGACCCTATGAATAACCAAGCAGAATTTCAGCTGAATGAGTCCGTTAGTTTTTATGTTATTGAGTAAAACACACACACACAGACACCATTAGATTTTTATATAATTGTAAGATTGGCACATATAGAACTGCACTCACAATTAACATGGAAGTTTATCTATAGAATGGATGGTAGATCAGGAAAGTTGCAGTCTCAACACAATGTTGATGATGGTAATTAGCAAATGTTACTTAATTGGATATCTACTCGGTAGTCAATAGAGAAGAGAAACTCTATTGACATATACCATTGATTTTACTATATAAAGAGATATTCCATCTATATGGGAGAGTTGTGGTGAGGCCCCACGCTGCACTGCACATAGCCCTATTTCCTCTCGCATGCTCTTCTGTCTCTCTCTCTCTCTCACTTCCCTCCTCTCAACCCTCTCCCCCTTTCACCAGTCAGACCGTCCTTCTCCTCTACAGGTTTCACAAGCAACGCCACTCTCCGCCACGATAATTGTTTGTTTCCTTTACTTCATTCTAACGATTTTTATCTGGGTTCTTGTATTATGTTTGTTAGCATCTCTTTAGACAAATATTAATACTGAATTGATACTATTTTAATAAAAATCTATGTGACACATACCGAATTAAGTAATTAAACGTTGTGTTTATTTGTAAATAGGCACATATAAATAAGGCAACCATCTTATCGGCAATGCTGGTGATAATACCTGCTAATTTAGTTATACATTTTCAAGTTCTGAGGCCCACCTGGAACAATCTGTATTTAGTGCATTTTAATTATTCATTAGGTTATTAAATCAACTGTTGTACATCAATTATTAAATATTTCAAATTCAGCAAGCCTAGATGATTTTTTCAAAAATTGTTTTCGTATGTTATTAATGATTCCATTTATATTACAAATGTAATCTGCAAATAATCTATCAATATATGAAATTATGGAATAATAAAATAAAAATTTAAATTATTTATTTATTTGACAAAGTAAATATTGAAATAAGCCTGAAATAATACTGTATTTATAAAGAAAAAGACTGGACAAAACATAAAACTGTTTGTTTTATGGTAAGGTTATATAAAATTAATAAAAAATCAATAATCTATGTATAATTTTGTATTTAAGATTAAAATAGCTTTTGCCTTATGCCCTAATTTAGACAATCTGTGTACAGAATTGTTTTTCATTTTATTAAAAAGTTCTATTATATTATTACTTTCTCTGGCATAGAATTTAAATTTAAAAAATAATTTGGTTCCAAGTATTTGCTTTATTGTTTTTTAAATATTTCATTAACTTGTTCGGTAAATATATCTGGCCAAACGTATCTAATCAAAATATGTCAAAAAAAATGTAATAATCAAAAAAATTTGTACGGACAGTTTGTATTTTACATTCAATGTCCGTGATCGTACCGTACAAAGAAAAAACCGGGCAAGTGTCCATGTTTTTCATTCTATTAATATTAAAAGTATATATTTTAAATATTTAATATTGTAAAAAATACAAACATGTATGGGCGGTCGGGTGGACCAATGGCATGTATTACTTTGGACAATCGATACTCGCGAGAGGTTGTGTAATGTCTCACACACTCTACTCTATTATTATAATACCATACGACTCCCTCCCCTTAAAAAAAGAAGTTTTTCAACTCTTGAGATTGGCAGAATATTACTGTGAAAATTTTGAAAGAGTTGTTGTAGTTTGGTCTTTCTCTACAGTTGCTCCTTTGGCACCAGTTGAACGAGTTTTATTCTAATGAAAATTGTCTGGACACCCGATCAAATTAGACTGTCAGTGGAGAATGGCAACGTTGTTCTGAGCATCAAAGTTAACAATGATATGTCATGTAGTACTTAAAAAATTAATATATTCAGAAAAAATTGACTGGTACATATACTAAAAATATTGGCCTTCAGCCAGTATACTAGTACAACTAGCACAAGAGATGTCTGATCAATTATGACAATTTATTGAATCCTGCCGAATTAACTTAAATGTAATGAATGACTTTTTAAAAGAAAAATTTAACTGTAATAATATTATATTGTTCTATTATCTTAAATTAAAATATAGTTGTAGTATTACTAGCATGTGCAACTAAGTCGTTAATAATTTTCCCCAATTTACAACCTGAATCGCATATAATAAAATTCATAAAAGACACTTTACAAATAACCCCCCTCCCACCAGACCCCAAGTATATCCGGTGTCCGTATTTTACTGTGAAAATGAATGGCTACCCTAGCTTGCCTTGTCCGTCAACGTGAACAGTGACTGACACTGTGGCTATTTAGTCACGCTGATGATTTATTATTTTATTTACTTTCTTTTTTTATATCTTACTAACAGAAAGCCCTTGCTCTCCCTCATCTCCGCAGTTCTCTCTAAACTCTAAACCATCACATCAGTATTAAGTGAAGTGAATAAAAACTAGCATTAGCAAATACAAGGGATTTCTTAAGTAAATGCTAGGTTTTGTGTGAATAAAGCGGCTAGCATTTGCTAGGGGTTGTAAGTGCTAGAATTTTCCCAGACGGCTAGTAAATACTTAAAAAGCCGAGTGAATAAAGTTTTTGTAGTAGATTGTTCTCTATCATAAGCTAGGATATTTTAAAGCGTGGTCTGGGGCATGCTAGACTTTTACCTAGCATTTACTACTTATCATGTTCATTGTACAGTTGGTTGTTGATCATGGATGAGTTAATGCTCATTCGTCAATGTAAAATTTATTCAGTTCGTAGTGGAATAAACAAACTTAACTGTAAAGAAATGTTAAGGTTTGACAGTCAGAGTGTTGATTTCCTTACCGCAGAGTTTCTGGAAGAAAGTGATACTTGTGGCGGTGCTATTTCTAGAAGGCAGCGAATGGAAATATTTCTGTGGTTTATGGGTGATCCTGGCTTCCAGTCTGGTCTGGCGCAAAATGTGGTCGGTCATTGTACTACTGCTAAAAAAAACTATAGGCTACATAATGAGTCGAATTGTTGAAAAATCACATAATTGGATCCGTTTTCCAATTACAGTTGCAGAAATCAAGAAAGGCAGTACAGTCTGATGCATGCTGGAGAAAGGGTTATAATAGAAAGGTGTTTCGGCTAGTTAAAAAGGAGATTTCCAATTCTGGGTAATTGTATAAGAGTTGCATTAAAAAACATTCCACGAAGACGACAATGAAAATGCGGTGGTTCATTATGAAAATCCCGAAACAACATGACGTCATAACTACGCCACGCGGATCCGCGTGGTGAGCACACGGGGAGAGTTCGATGACCCAGGGAGGCACGTATTAGTTTGTTATTGGTCGCAACAGGTAGAAAACACACTTTTATCACACAAAACACTAAGAGCACTCAGTTTATAAGAAAACAAACACTAAAAAATATATATACATATTTACAGTTTCTTCGTTGGTCTTGGCTTTACTGTTGGTCTTTATGAAAACTGTCGAAACAATTGACAGCACAAAGACCTGGATTTCCTGGGCATACGGAACAAGTGAAGGTTGTCATCTTCCTCTTCTTTTCGGTCCTGTAGCATACTCTACATTCCTTTCTCTTCCGGTCCCCTTTTTTGTCCCGTTCTTCATTTTGTACCAGCTTGTGTAGAGCAGTGCGTGGAGGTGTGGGGACAGGAGCGTGCTTTGGAGGGAGGAGACCTTCAATGATGCTCAATCTGAAGTCGTACAATGACATGGTTTTATCAATTGCATGCATGTTGTACAGATGCATAGCGTTGACTACAATCATTTGTAGGACGTGGACAAATTTTTGTTGTACCACCTCAGAGTTTTCCTTTCGCACGGGTAGTACGCCATCATCTGATCACTTCGGTCAATGCCCTTCATGTGGGCATTGTACTGAACGATAGGTAAAGGTTTCTGCACCTCTTGCTTTCGTTTGTTCAGGACCGTAACCATGTCATTCTCATGTTGGGTTGACATGTACATAACCGTCCTCTTGTCCTTCCACTTCCCAATCATGACGCCTTCTGCATATCGTGCAATCGTTTCACCTTTCTTCAGTACGGCGCTTTTCACATCTGCAGGGTTGAACTTCCTGTCCGCTCGCAAAGTCCCAGTGGAGTAGGTATCCTCTTTCAGCAGCTTGGTGGCCAAGATGAAACTGTTGTAAAAATTGTCCATGAAGAGGGCATGGCCATTACCAAGTTTTCCTCTCATTAGGCTTAGCACCACTTTATAAGTGTGTCCTTTTCCTGCCAGTTCACCGTCTTTTCCACTGTAAATGAGGAATCTCAGCGTGAGACCAAACGGTTCAGTGAGCGAATACAGCTTTATGCCGTACTTGTGGCGTTTGCCCTTGATGTACTGACGAAACACCAGCCTTCCTCGCCATAAAACAATTGCTTCGTCCAGAGAGAGCTCTTTGCAGGGGTAGTAGATTTGTGCCATTTTGTTGTTGAAATAATCAACTATAAAATTAACTTTTTCCAAGCGGCCAAGAGTTTCTTGGTTATTTTCCCTTGCTGATGAAAAATGCAGCATCATAGGATGATCAGAAACCGATCATGGCTCATGTATTCTCGTAATACCGGTAAATTGAATAATCGGTTTGTTTTCCAGTAATCTTGGAGTCTGTTTAGCCTTATTGTGCCTGTATGTAACAACAGTCCTAGAAACGTTTTCAATTCGGCAACATCCAGGTGTTTCCATCGAGTGATACGAGATTTTTCGGTAAGGCTAGGCTTGAAAAAAACTTGCAGCGCGTATTCGTTGGTTTCACGGCAAATCCCTTCCAAAAACACATCGTCCACCAACAAATAAAACCAGTCAATTGGGGTATTATTTCCCGGTATGCCAACTCTCAACCCGGTATTACCAGTAAAAGGGATTCTACGAAGTCCATTTGTGAGCCTTGACCAAGTAGGATTAGGGATGACGTCATCCGTGGCACTAACCTCACTGTCGCTACTAGACTCAGTGTCAGTGTACGCTGAATCATCTTCACTGGCACTGTTTTCACTGTCAGACATGATTATAAATAGATAATTAACAAATATAAAAAGCAAAAACACTAATAAAATCAATAAACAAAACGTCAACACTAGATACACACAGAAAAATCGGAACCGGAAACTAATTACACGAAAATGTTCTGTTGAAACTACGCTACACGCTCACCTAATACGATACGTCTCGCCCGGGAGCTGAGATCACACTGAGGAATAGAACAGACCGGTGTAACTACACGCGGATCCGCGTGGTGCGCTCCTGAGGCGGGAGCGCTACCACGCGGATCCGCGTGGCCCGCACTGAATGTGTTAAGGGGCAAAGACAAATGTGCTAACATGATGGCATTTTTGAATAACCAATGAACAAATATTTTTTTTTCTATTTTAAATGAGGTTTCAAATTGTATTAACATATATAAACCAATTGAATGTATTTTTATAATTTTACTTACTGAAGGGCATATATGTACGCTATTTTATAGAAATAAAAAAATTAACGTGCTTGAATATATGTATTTCTTCTAATTATACAGATTTTTTTTTTTTTTTATTTATTCGGAAATTACAAGTTTGTTTACAATTCTATATTGACATAAACATACAATGTAGAATATAGCTTATAATTCAAAGGGTATTATTATCTTAAAGGTAGGCTTTTGTAACATCATAAAAGTATCGTATTCATTAATATTAAGATCAGTTTGAGTTGACTTTTCACCTCTTACCTTATTAATGTTTTCCAACTGATTGCCTCTCCAGTTTAATTTTATTACGCTTAAATTCAAATCAAATCAAAAAATAATTTATTTTACCATTTCTTTGTACATATACAAATTGTTCAAATACAACTGGAAAGTATAATTTGGTTGTTTATACAATTTCTTATCTATCAACAAACAAACAAATATCTACATGGAAATTACGACTTTTGGTAAAATAAATAAGCACCCCAGAGTAAAAACTGTTTTGGGGTTGCTATTACTTAAATAAACTAAAACTAAAGGTAGCGAGCTGCCTGAAATTCAGATTCAATATTAATAAGACAAAAAATACATACAAAATTTTTTCTACATTTTTCAAGCAATATTAGAATTTTAGTAAATGTAGTAAATGAAACATTTGTTACCACTATGAATTAGGAAAGTAGATTTAATAAACAAATTAATTATACGCAAACTAAGCCAATATGTTTTCAATATTGTGGCAAGACACAAGCCATTTCTTAACCATTTTTTAAAATTTTGTCCTAGAAGTAGAATTTTTTATTTCCACGGGTAGTACATTAAAAATTCTAGGAGCATTGAAAGAAAAGCATTTCTGGAACAATGTCAGGTTAGGCTGTGGCATTGTAACTACTCTAGGATTCCTAAGGCCCATACGATTATATTCTGTATTAACTGTATTTTCTGCATTTTTCTGTTGTACATTAAACTGATTTATTAGAAGCTTATAAACATAAAGCATTCTTACTGGTAGAATGTTTAATTGTTTAAAAAGTGGTTCAGTATGTTCAAATCTATTTCTATGCATCATTACTCTGACAATTCTTTTCTGTAAATTTAAAACTGGTTTCAAGTTAGTTATATATGTGCCTCCCCAGCAACTGAGTCCATATGCTATTTGAGATTCTACCGTTGCAAAATAAACCATTCTCATTATTTCCAGGTGACAAAGATTTCTTAAAAGATACATTTTCCTTGTAGCATTCAGCAATTTTTTTCTTAGGTCATCTATATGAAATTTCCAATTCAATTTACTATCTATTACAATGCCTAAATATTTATAATGTTTAACTTCCTTTACTTCTAGACAATGACAGTTTGAATTTAAATTACAGTTAATCTCATGGTACTTGAATATCTTTTCATTTTTGCTATCTCCTCTTAAATTAAAAATCATGTATTTACTTTTTTCACTCAATGTTAAGTAATGTTTATTCATCCAATATCGTATTACCTTAATATCAGATTGCATTTTAATAAATAATGATTCGTTTGTGTCAGCAAAGTATGTCAGAGCTGTATCATCCGCAAAAGCTGTCAATCTACCTTGAAAAACTCCCTTGCATAGATCATTTGTGTAAATTAAGAACAAAATTGGGCCCAACACTGAGCCTTGTGGTACTCCATATTTTATTTCACCAGGACCACATTCTTCACTATCAATTTTTACATATTGTTCTCTTTTATTTAAGTAACTCCTAAACCAAGTGTGTGCGGTTCCCCTAATTCCAGCATCCCATAGTTTCCTTAATAATATGCAATGATCCACAGTGTCAAAAGCCTTGGTTATGTCTATGAATATTGCTGAACACTTCTTTTTATGATTCAAATAATTGTAAATGCTTTATAGGAAAGAGATGAGTGCCTGCTCTGTTGACTTATTGTTTTGAAAACCAAACTGGTTATTGCTGAAAAATTTATTGTATTCTAAAAATGTCATAAGTCTTTGTTTCATCAGTTTTTCTAGTATTTTTGAAAATACAGACAGTAGAGAAATAGGTCTGTAATTACTTATATTTAAATTAAAATACATCAGAAAATATAAAACAATTCAAGAGTATATCATTAACAACTATTACCAAAATTAGAACACTATAAGTAAATAAGTTTCATATTTTAATAATGTTACTTGAAATTTATATATTTAACGTTGCAATAACATTTGTTGTTAAAATAACTAGTTTCGACTACAAAATCTACTAAGTTTTTATAATTTACATTAAAATTGAAACGCAATGAGAGAAAAAATATATTGAAAGATTTTGTAAAATTTGAGAAAATTTAACAGGTATATAAATAAATTGACTCTTTTTAAAGATAGAGATTTTAGTTCCATTAACAGTCATTACAGTGTATGAGACTAAAAGTTTATGAAAATATTGTGTGAACTACGGCAAAAATCTAAAATATACAACTAGACGTATTATACAAAAGGACAAATAGAGATTGTGTGAAAAATGACAAAAATTAATGAATTTAATAAATTAAATGTTACTTTAAAAGTACGTATTTCCTTGAATGTATGTACAGAGGTACTAATAAGTTTGATTAAAACGTACCAAAGTTTGTCTGGAATACAATCATTATGACATTTTACATTAAAATTGATACTTGTTAAAACAAAAAAATAATACAACAATATGATAATAAAACAAAATTATTTATTTATTTTTTTTTCAATGACGTTACTCTCAATTTTATGTAAAGAGCTATAGAGATTCAAGGTCAGATAAGTGGGTGATTACCTGGACACCCACAGGTAATGCATTCTTACGAAGCAGAATTTTTCTGCCTCTGATCCAGAGATATTTGTAGCCCTTCTTGGTCTTGGCTTCCCGCGCGTGAAACAGAAGTCGGCGCCTCGCCGGACTCAGGCTCTCGTTGATCCACACAGGGTTGTCGCTAGGCAGATTCAAGTGGCGGGTAGACAAGTCCTTCCTCTCCCTCTTCTTCTGCAACAGAGCTTCAGCGTCCATGCGTCGTGCCATCTTCACTATTATCCCGGCAGGTTTACCTCCACTAGATCTCTTCTTCAAACGGTGACAGACGTCCACCATTACCTCTTCAATGGGGTGCCCAATAGCCTCTCCCACCTTCTTCACCAAATCCATCGTTTCCGCTGGAGTCTCTCTGCTGCTCACCTCAGGAATACCGTGAATTTCAATACAATTCCTCCTGCTGTATTGTTCCATATCGTCTACTTTTTCTTCCAAAAAAGTTACTCTTTTCTTCAAATTTTGGTTTTCTTCCATCAGTCTTTCAATTGTTGTTTTCAAGTCAGAGATTTCCTCATTACATTTCTTTGAAAGGTCAATATTTTCCTTCACCTCTGCATGACAGGACTCGATAGACGTACCTAAGCTCTTCTCTACTCTTAAAAATTCGTCTCTTATCTCCTGAAACTTCTCCAACATGTCCTCATAAGTTATAGAGCTCGTGGCAGATTCCATCACCATACTTTTGCGACGCACTTTACCACAAGGTTGACACCTCCATACTTCATTCTCACTCGTAATGAAGTTAATATCTTCCAGAGAAAGATTAACGCATTTCCCGTGGAATCCTACTTTACAGTCACTACAAGCAAGTTTAGATTTAACATTTTTCAGAGATTTTGCGCACACACCACAATCCGCCATTTTTTCCCCGGGATATCAGACAAAAAACAAATAAAGAAAATATATTTGCCACAAATAAATTTCGAAAGCTTGAAAATTACTGCGTAAGTTACTAACAGTAAATCACTGTATGAACATGTAGAACTTCTTATCTTATATAGAACTTCTTATCTTATACGCAAACACAGCCAGCACAATACGTCCGATAAGCTCGAGCTCTGAGCCATGAATGAATTGTAGCAACAATACAATCCTTTGTAATTGCAATGTGGAAAGATCTTTCGTTTCATCTGCTTTATAAGTGTAAACACTTTTTTCACTTTTTCTGAATTTATTTATTAGGCAGTCTGCACTTGTAGCTGTCTTTGGTTTCTTGTTTACTTGGCTTCTAAACCTTAGCATATGCTAGGTCTAGCACTTACTACCCCCCAAGTAAGTGCTTGGATTTTCCTGGACTGACCTATTATTTTCTTCAAATCTTTATTCAAACGGAATAGACCAAATACTTACTAAACCTATCATATGCTAGGTAGAAAGTACTAGTTTTTATTCACACCACCCATTAAACCTCATCCTGCTGCCATTCTCTTAGATAACAAAGTTTAATAGTTTGAAACCCTATAAGTCTACTTTTGGGTTTAGAGGGATGAAGAGTAGTGCAATCATGCCACCAGAGTTAGTATAATTTAACTTAAACATTTCTTATTGAAAACCAAATTAGCCAAGCTTTTGAATCATGTTTATATTTGTTGTATCAGTTTGGCTACTCATCTTGTTGACTGGTGGCTACTCAGATTGATTGCGATTGCTACCCAAGCTAATCATGGTTACTAACCAATTTGAACATGGGTGTCTACCATTGTGGAATAGGCTTAGGTGTAGTTTACCGCGGACATTCCCCCTTATTATGTATTGTTAAATTGAATTTATCATTATATTTGGCATATTATGTATATTTTGAAATTAATATTATATTCTTATCATTATTACTAACATATCAGGAAAGTTTTTAACAATTTTATAAATATATGAAGCTCTGTATTTAGTTAAACATAAAGTAAATTAAATGATTGAATACTACTATGAATCGTATGTGTAAATATTTGTTGGAACCTGCTGAAAATAATTATGTACAATATGTAATAGATTTGCTAAATATTAGAAGGCTTACAGTAAATAGTAATTAAGCCTACACTGTTCTTAAAAAACGTTGTGCCAGTACAGAATGTTACTACTGCCAGTTATTGGGTTAATGAAATCCATATTTGCCCATAACTTCATGATCAATATCTATCGCCCATAATTTCATGGAAAAAAAAATATAATTGTAAATATAAATATAATTGTAAAAAATATAGAAGTGTTCAAAATTTGTACAAAAGACAGGCAATAAGGGGTTTGCGGCATTAGACATAAATTTAACCTACAATTTTTGTTCCAAATTTTGTGCAGGATCTGAAAATTAACAGTCAGGACACCTTTTTTGTGAAACTCTGTACATATTATTATCCATTGTTAGTCTAAGGATTGAGAAATGACATAATATATGATGACAAAAAGAAGTGATTGGTGAGGTAATTATATTTCAAGCCAATTGTATTTAATGATAGAAGGTAAATTAACTTTCTAAAATTTCCAACTACCCCTAACCTCAAAAATATGCCCAAAATCAAATGGTAAAAGAGAGTAGAGTGTTAATGTGATTGTAGGCCTGAAGTCCACTTTTTATGGAACACCAATTTACATAGGCAGTGCAGATGAATGTAAATCATATTAAAGGTTAATGTGATGCATAAAATGTAAAATTATTTCTTTCAATATCTTTTTTAGTTCAGTTTAAATTCACTTAAAAATATGCCTCGCCACTAATATATATAAATACCAATTTCATCTTAATTAGGGTGTATTGCTTTACCAACAATCTGTACAAATTATAAATTTGTTCATTTGTTGTATTTTGCTTGCCAGTAGCCCTCACCATGTTGCTATACCCAATTATGTTGTTATTTACTATTTTCTTGTGTACATGCTTACTGTCATTATTGCTTTATATTTATCATTCATTAAGCCATCTTAATTTATTCCATATTTTGTAAATGGTTATTTTAAATGAAATTAAAAATCTCTATTTGTGTGGCAAAGTTAGGACTATTTAGTCGTATATATTTTTACTAACTTAATCACAAACATTGGTTTTGTACTGTTGGAAGTAGTAAAATAATAAAAAATCCTATGCCATTCTAATCTTACGTTTATACGCTATGCTTAATGTCTATTTAATCAGAGAAATATGACCTGAGCACTGGTTAGTTAAGTGCTGGTTTCTATATTTGCATTACATAATAATAAATATTATTATTATGTTGTAACATATTTATTTATGTATTTATTTTTAAGACGCTGATCATCAAGATGTAGGTGAATATGGATTTCGAATGAGTTTGAGAATGTAGATGAGCAAATGTAGTCATTGTTGCTAATTAGTTGCCTTAGGGCAGACTATTTCTTAGAAAGTGTAATTAATAAAAATGGCCTAATGATAAATGAACGCTGGCAATTATCAGCTCATCCCTTTCAAAAATTGTTATGACACTTGATTGGGATTGAACTGAGAACCTTAAGCTTATGAAGCTGGGCTTTGGCCAACCACTCTACCACAGGGCCATATTTACGATTTTGCCGCCTACGGGCTATCTTGATTTTGCCACCATTAAAAAACACTAAATATTACAAAATTTTACTCTCTCCATCCCGGAGAATTGGACTTCCAGGAAGTACTCATTTATGATTTCCTAGCAGTAATAGGCTGCACAATGTCAGCTTTATAATCCTGGGTACATCCAAAAGTATGAGTATTAAATTTATTAATTTTGATTCACAACATAGGAATAATAAAAAATACTTTATTTAGTTAGTTCATAATTTTATAAAAGTAATAATTTTAGGTATATGAACATGTACAACAGATGTGGCATAAGTTTAATGAATCTTACAGTTCTTAAAAAACAACAAAGTATATATTTTAAAATTGAATTAAACCATTAATTTGGTTGAAAACTCTTTTATCAAATTACAGATTCTTCCATCGTGATTTACAATGGGTAAACGAGTCAATCACATCAACTTCGTAATTTCATTTTCAATCGTCAATACTGCCTTCTCATTGAGGCGTTTCTGAGTATATGATGATCGGAGGTAATTATTAATTCTTTTTAGCACGGAAAAGACCTCTCTGCAGAGCAGTTTGACACTGATGTAGTGAGGAACAGACTGAATGCGATGTCCATGTATGGGTACAACTCTTCTAACCCTGTGTTGTTGACCAACTGCAGAAGCTCAACAAATGATTTTGGTGGCTATTAGTCAACATTATTGACAAAACCAAAAAAGCGGACACATTCGTTAGCAAATGTTTCAAAATCTGGGAGATCTCTAGTGTACACTTTAAGATCTTTTACTTTTTGGTACTTATAATGATTTTTCTACATTCCCAGCCAACCCCTGAAGAAAGTAGCTCAAACCGTGCAGACAGCTCGTTGTATATCTCTATCTGCTTCGTCATCTCTACCAGAAGCCTGTCAACAATGACAAGATAAGAGTAATTTTTGATTGAAATTTGTTCTAACACTGAAAACTACTTTATTTTCTCGGGACTCTCCAGGTTGGAGTTTCATTGTCTTCTTTCTTTTGCAAGTATCTTCATACTCACACACCACAGAATTAACCAGATCTGAGTTTTTGTATATATCAAAATTATTACGTATTCCTGACATATATTCAGTTACTGACTTGTACACTTGTGTGATGTCATGTATATTTACACCGGTCTCCTGAAGTGCTTTGCTAGCTGCATTAAACCTTTCCAAAAGAGCTCCCCACAACAAAGAAAGAAAAGCAGTTTCTAGTTGACTAAACATTTCAGTTATTCAGAGGCTTCATTTCTAATGTTACTTTTCTTGCTATTGTCATTGGGGATGATACTGAGGGCCGAAAAAACTCCTTTCCAGTTTCTATTGAGGCTTTTGCAGGCATCATCACGTGCAGACCAACAAGCCATTGACAAACAACAACAATGTGTGATGTCACTCAAACAACACTTCCTGCGTTCTGTGAATGTGATGGTTAAGTTGATTTGCCTGACAGTGGTAGGTTACTTGACTTGCGCCCCGCTTCAACGCCTGAAGCGCTAGTGGCAGCACTTACGCGTTGCATAGACATTCATATTTTAAACTTTAATTTTGAGGAAAGTTTTTCCATTTTAATCAATTTAATTTTTGCTACGTTAATGCACAGCATTTTGCTGTGGACAGACAGGAGGGAAATAAATATTAAGTAAGGAGGGAAATAAAGAACAGAAGTAACAGCCAATATGAATTAGCCAATAATATCACAGCAGCTGCCATTTTGACATTTCCAGCCAATAGGGTCACGTGGTCATAAGCCTATAAATTGAGTTGTTGAACACAATTTATCATTCTTTTCTGAATTCCTCTGGTCTGAGGAAGGTGTGTGTGGTGATCAGATTCCGTTATATGGCCCCCAAATAGAAACCATGTTATACAGCTATAATCATGTAACCTATCTATCTACCCACTCTAACCTAACCTAATTGTATTTGGGGAGCATATAACGGAATGCAACCGATCGTGGTTCACCGAAATGGATCACCATAATATTTGCACATTTTGAACTTGTAATATATTTGTGCATTTTGTGCTTATAGTGTAATAAATTTCTGTTGTGTGACGTTCACTTGTACTTTATTTGTACCAACACGTATTATGCTAATTAAAAAACTATTAATAAATATTAGTAAATCTTTATATAGTCCATCAAGCCGTCTTGTAAATTTAGTCCTGCTTTACCGACGAATTGCATATGTGCAGAGTTGGGTTGGTGGGATATCTAGGAAATGAGTCATATATAGGAAACTGAAGGGTCAATGTTTGAAAGGTTGAAATAGAGCATAAACATTTTTTTTAGTTATGATTTTAATGTCTAAGATGTCTTGAGATAGACTTTGACCACTAATGATATATATAGATTGATTCAAAATGATGTTCCTAAACTTCAAGAGGTAATTCCTTACATCAATACAAAGAAAACAATTCCTGTTAACATATATCCAAAACCGAATAGTTTAATTGCTAGATGCAATTTTTTTCAATAAAATAGCCATTATTTCTGAACAAATTGAGAACTTGACCAGAACAGGGTGATGTCCTGTAACTAGCATGTTATGAAAAATAACAATCTAAAAGTGAACTCTTGCCTTACTCAAAACACTTCCCAACATATCTATTTCAAACTGGTAATTTACTAGGATAATTTGATATTTATATTAATAATTGGCATTTATCTTTTTTCATATTTAAGACAATATTAAAATAGGATTTACCTATTAATATCATAACTTAATTTAAGTTATTTTTATGGTCGCATTACAAAGAAAAGGATATTTTATGCTAGTCATTAATGGTTTTACTGCTGATCTTAAAAATATTAAGATTAATGTTAACTGATACCAAAACTTGATTGTTTTACTGAAACCAAACTCTGTTACAGACAAAACTTGTTCCCAGAAAATGAGTTCTAGAGGCATATTCTCATCTAGATTCCTAAAATCTGGAAATTACCAAAAACACAAAAATCCAACTTACAGTGATAGAGATCACTCTTTTAGAAGACATCATCCAAGTGAAAGGCATGGTAGGCCTTACTCAGGGGGTCGAGGTGATTCTGATGAGCGTTTTCATAGACGAGATCTTAAATCAAGCCACAATTCTTTTGAGCATTATAGGGAAAGAGGTTTTAACAAACATAGTACACGGCCATATTTGAGGTCTCCTAGAACTCGGCACCCAAGAGGAAAGCATATTTTTCGTGATGAAGGGGAGCGAGACTTTAAATCACCAAGGCATGGACAAAGAGGACGTTTTTCTCTGCATAAAAATAGATCATATGATGATATACTAGAGAGGGATGACTTTTTGATGTTGAATTATGATGAAGATTCAGATCTGCAATTTCCTATTGAATCAATTGGTTATAGTGATGATGAAGCGGTAGATATTTCTGAAGGACATTTTGAAAGAAAAATGTCACCTCTTATTATACACAGAAATTTTGAAAAAGAATATGACAGGTCCAATAGTCGAGAAAGCTCATTGAAAAGTAGGCCTAGATCACCACTTATCTTGAGGTCAAGGAGTTTAGTAAAGGATTACCATGAACATAGTGCTAGCAGGTCTTTAAGGTCTGAATTCTCATTTAAGAGATCTTTATCCAGGTCTTGTAGCCATGAGAAAATAGACATACATTATCACCAGAGATCACATAGAAGATCTGGCAGTAAAAAAACAAACAGTGAAGAAAGAGAGAAATGTGTTCAAAGTGATTCGCTCTATTTAATCAAACAACAAATTAGATATGAAAGACAGAGACAGAAATTTCTTGAGCGGCAAAAGAGATTTCATGAAAAAAGATCAGAATCATCTGTTGAACGTTTCTTAAATGACTGCAAGAGATCAACTGAAAGACGCTCAAAATCTTCTTCCACTACTATTTCTAGAAGTGTTGAATATAACAGAGATAAAAAAAATCTTGACAAAATTATAGCTCCTGATAAAAAATCCCCTTCACCTTATAACAAAAAAAATGAGACCAATGAATCACATTCTGAACTGAAAATTGAAAAATCTGTAAATAAAACAGGCAGCTCTGATCTGCATTATGAAACTTCAAAGAGAAATATAAATTCAACAGTCAGTCCTGGTGAGATTGAACTGGAACTCTCCCCCATTTCACAGGCCGGAAGTTTTAATGACAAAGATTTACTTCATGAAAATAAAGACTACCTACAGGATAGACTGTCGCCTGTCTCTCAAGCTGGAAGTTTTGAGAAAAGAGATTTTCCAACAGATCAAAAAACTTCTTTAAAAGGCAGTCTTCATATGTCACCCATCTCAGAAACTGGCTGTTTTGAACATGACAAAGCAAATAAGATACCTCATGAAAGTGAAATGGCATTGTCTCCTATATCTCAATCAAGTAGTTTTGAAAAGAAGGGTTCAGAAAGTCATGATAACAAATTAGAATTATCTCCAATTTCCCAAGCTGGAAGTTTTGAAAATAAAGAATTTTCTCAAGATCAAGTCTTTTCACCAATTTCATTAACTGGAAGCCTTGATTATAAATGCAAACTGACTGGAGAAGAAGAGCATGATAATGAAAGACCAAAGAGTACTGATAGTATGCAGAAGTTTTTAGAAGAATTTAGATATTCTGATAAATCAAGGTCATCCAGTCCTTTATCCATCAATGATAATAAAAGCAAAACCAACTATGAATTTTCAAAAAATAATAATGCTAAACACGAGCCTTATGGTAGGTATAAAAAGGAGTACAGTAGAAATGACAATATTTATGTATATGATACATTATGTAAATATGATAACATTAAACAAACCTTACTTGATGATAGAATTGGGAATGTCTCACAGAGTTCTGGAATCGCAAGAAGAAAGTATGCAGTAGAAGAGAATAGGAAAAATAACAAAGACAGATTCTATAAATACAACACGAATATAAAAGATGATTTTCAAAACCTTAAGCCATATGAAATTAAATATAAGGAAACACGTATTAAGGACCAGGTTGAACGACAGATTAATTTTCATAATATTCAAAAATCTAACATAGGTGAAAATACACAAAATGAAAAGAATTTCCTAGGCAAACAATTTCATGACAGTGATCAATTATATGAGAGACGATTAGTTGATACAACATGCTATAAGTCTCAAGGAAGCCTTGAACTATCATCAGTTGAACAAGGCTATCAGAGAACAAATCCTGACTTTTTTCACAATCAACCGTTTGATCAATTCAAAAGTCTTATGCACAATCAAACTGCAGGAAGTTTCCATAACATAGAGAAACCAAATCACCAATCAAGTTTTCAAGAAAGGATTTTAAAACAAACTCCAAATTTGTTAAGTCAAAGTATTAATCAACAGACAACTCAAAGTGCACCACTTAGTACATTTTTGGGCAGATCAGATAACAGAGCAATAAGTAACATCTTTCACTATGAACCTTCAATCCAACATTCACAGAACCATAAAATCTCTACAGATATCATCAACCCTAGCCAAAACTATGAAAAATATAATGAGCTTCCAAAGAATAACATGGCTTATTCATTTTCCACAAGCACACATCAAAATGTCCTTCACAAATTCCCTGAAAAGGTGAATATTAGTGTTCAACCTCCACAGTCTACTTTTGGTGTTGGACACTGTGGTCAAATATCGGAGAAACCAATCATAAATTTGCAAAATGTTCAGATGAATAAATATTTTGCTACACCCAACCAATCTGTGTCATCTTGGAACCTAAATAAAACAGGTTCAAGTAATCCGTCAGGTAATTTATATCAAGAACCTGGAAAACTAAATGAAAATGCATCTAATTCTTTATATCAAAGCAATGAGATTAATCAGCCAGACAGGTTTGGAAATGCAAATTCAAATCCATCATTCTTCCAAGAAGCATTAATTCAAAATAATGGGATTGCAAACTTCTCTCAAAGACATGTTATAAATACCCCTACTAGATATGTTGTTCCATATTCAATTGAAAACTTTGAAAAGCCACATCTTGCTCAACAGTTCCAACAAAATCAAGCAAATTTTCAAAATTTAAATCAATTTGGAGCTCAAGTCTCAGGAAGACCCCCTCTAACGTCTTACCTTCAAAAAGCTACAGAAAGTGGTCAAAATCCACCTAAAAATATGACTCAAGGTCCTGAAAGACCATCTGCAACTGTAACTTTTCAACAACCATTAAGAAATCAAAGCATACATCAAGGCTTGGAAGGACCATATTCTTCTACTCATAATTTTCAACATTCTCAAGTAAATACAAATCAAAGTGCTCAGTTTCATCCAGACTTAAATAAACCACCAGAACCCTTCAAACCGCTTGTATTTCGAGCACAACAAACATTCCAACATAAACCAACTCTTAGAACAGAATTTCGACAAGGTTATAACAAAAATAAAAGTTTCCCAGATTCTTTCAGATCAAATCAGAATCCACCAACAGGATTATTTTATGAAGGACAACAAACTAACTTAAGCCAACCTCTTGAACAATCACAAGAGAAAGTTAATGAGTCTACTGCAAACATTACTAGTATTGATATCAAGAATTACCTTAACGGAACATTCAAGCCAGGCTACAAAAGTGCTGTAGGATTTAGCAGTGAATGTGAAACAAGAAGTCAGCTTATTGGTGGCAATCAACTTAACCCTGAGTGTGAGTGTTTTCCAAACCCAGAATTTGTAATCAGATACAAAGACAGCCCACCCTCACCCGAGGAATTAGGAATTATGTTGGACAAGTTTGTTATTTTTTTTGGTGTTAGACAAAACAGTGATTTAGAAAAAGACCCTTTTGTTGTAATTCAAGAATCATTCTCCAAATCAAAGAGATTTGGAAAACTGGATGTTGAGGAACAGTCGCAAGTTAGATTTTCAATCTTCCAGCCACCACCTAAAGAGTAAGTTAATTTTACAGTATTTGAAATTCCAAATTTAGGTTATGGTTTTTTTTTTTAATTCTGATCCTATCCTAATCTTGACGAATTCTCCTTTTGGTGTCCAATCATATTTTAATATGTAAAACTGTAGTAGTTAGTTATTAATTGATGTTGACCTTATTAGTTGATTTTTGGAGAATGAATAGTTAAGAAACCAATTTTATTTCAAATTAATGGTTTAGTAAGATAAATTCTTAAACTGTACACTGTTTTAGAAAACTTATTTGTACAGAAAACTTTTTCAATCTATGTCTACATGGGCCTAATCGGACAAAGCAAAATACAGTAATCAGTGTTTTGATGTAAATGTAACTTATTTCAGCACAAGTTTGTTGTATTCTATGTTTAGCTAAGGTTTAATTTAAACATAAATTTTTATGAAACATAATCAAATTTTTAACTATAAATACCATTTAATTTTAATGTAAATACTGAACAATTACAAGCAGTTTTTAAGTATTTCAGACAATACATAAAGATTACTTATAATTTAAAACTTTTAAATAATTTTACATTTTTCAATATTATTTATATTTGTTGTATTAGTTTTAATAATATATAACATTGATTTTCATTTAACTTTTTAATATTAGTTTACAACTTTACTACAATAATTATAAGCAGATTTACACTGTAATAAATAAAAAGTGTTGATACTGTTACTATTCATGCTTTATTTATGTATTTTTATAATAAAATAAAATAGCTTTATTATATTTTTTTAAATACTTATAAAACTGCGCCAAATTTGTTTTCAAATTAAAAATGGGAAACTATTTGCTTGGTGGATTTTTAGGACTTTCATTATGTAGTGCTTAGTTAATACCAATTGATCCCTTAGTTTTTAAAGAGCAAAGTGTAAGCTCTTTGTTATTTAAGTTAATATTTAATGTACTCTATTACAGATCCATGATATTTCGACAGCTGTTAATTTGCCTTAATCAATAATGTGTCTAGGTTCAAGGTTGATTAAATTACAAGCGAGATTGTTTTAGATAATACAAATGACGATCATTCATAATATATCCTTTTTGTTATTATAAGTAATTTACTGGTTAAAGAATTTGAAGTTGATTGATCACTTAAGCTGTGACACCCTAATATTCTCAGCAATATCATTCCCACACATTGTGTTTGCTAGATGTAAGGTCAGTTCTATCTGAATTAACCTCAAAAATGGTATCCAGGATGAAATTTATAGAAATAAATGTGTACAGTGTTTCAAAATATTTTATCTGTGTTGCAAGTAATCATAAAATAATCTAAATCTGAACAACACAAAAAAGGAGACTAAAAATTACAACCTCAGAATACAGAAAATATATGTGCCAGCATAAAAAGAAGACAGGTTGTATATGAAAAATTAGTGTGTTATTATTAGTAAAAAATAGTGGCAGCTATTTGACGATATTATAGCTAATACTAACTGCAGGCCTAAGATAAAATTTATGAAATTAATCACACAATGAGTCAATGACTGATGAAAAGGAGATTACTGCTCTATCTCTAACTTCTTCATCATAATCATCTTAACGTGTCCAAATTTCATTATTCCGACATGTTCGATTACACATCTCTCCACAGCCTCTCGTCTATTCAATTCATTTCTTACTCTGTCTGTCCTTGTCTTTATGAACATTGTTTGTATGTTACTTTTAGGATTACTTCTTGAGCATTGCAAATAGCTTATATGAAAAACTTCACCCCCTTTCACCAATTAATAGAAATGAAATTTTATTCCAAAATGCCTGAAAAGCCACTCTATATAATCAATCATTACCTACAATGGCGTCAGAAATAAGTAGCATTATAATTGGATTTAAATCTGTAAAATGCCAGGGCAAGGACAGTTTAAAATATAAGAATAATACAAATATTATATAGACTGCTAGAATGTATTTTTGAGTTTTAGTGAAGGATAATTTTCATATTTAAAAGTGACTTTGTTGTTACCCCAGTATAAAAAAGACAAAAAAGTATGTTAAACTCCCGCCCATACACGTCCGCTGGTAATGGTCCACCCACCAACCATACACATACAATGGTAATGACCCACCCATACAAGTATGGTGGTAACATTTCTTACAGACCAGAACTTTTTTACCACCAAGTGATTTGGAATTAAAAAAAATATATGTTCTAAACAAGATCTAGTACAATTCCTTGACAGTTTATTTAGGATTAAACAAAAAAAGTAATATTCCTATCTTAATTGATAAACTAAAAGTGTTTGACACTTTGTGTTGACTATAAAGTACTACTTGACAAGATGTGCGCAATTGGAGCAAGGAGATGATTGGCTTACAATAGTCAAAGAGTTACTAAAAGAAAGCTGTGTGGTGGACTTCAAAACATTATAATTAATGTTAATGTGGAGTCCCTCAAGGGTCCGTCTTGGACCCCATTTTATGCCTGATTTATACAAATGAGCTAAGCAAAGCAAAATTACAGGGCAATTCGACAGCTTTTGCTATATACAGCCATGACTTATGTTGCTGAGACGATAGAATCTTTGTTTTTAAAAATGAAATAATTGGATATGTCTACATTAAGATATTGGATGAATGTCTATTACTTAACTTTTAAGTGACAAAAGTAAATAAATGAATACTGTTGAGGAGAAAGGTTTCAATGAAACTATCTTAAAAGTAATTGTAACTTCAAACATGACTGTGCCTGTTTCGAAGTAAAAGAATTTAATTATTAGAAGAAAAAAAACTGTATTTTGTGAATAATAGGTTGAGATAGAAAATTCATAGAAAATGTTGTGAACTTACCAAATTTAATCAGAAAATTCTATTTGCTAAGACAGTTAGTTGTACCAATTGCCAGTTCTGTGCATTTTATTTATTAATCAAATGTAAAACTGATACTTTATCCTAAAGAAAAACAGAATGATGCTAAGAAGAAGTAGAAAGAAGCATGTACAACCCATTTTTAAGTAACTAAACACAGTGCCAATAAGAAAGGTGTTCATTATAATATATTAAAGCATTTTACTATTTCAAAACCAAGAAATTTAGCAGATTGCAATAGTAGGCAAATATCATAGAGATATCCAAGAGTCCTATCTGTATGTCCACCCAATTTTAAGTTGTTTCAGAAGTTTTATTCATGTAATGTTTTTAGACTCATGTTTAACTTTTTTACCCTCAAATTTAAACATGACAGTTCTAGGCCTACAATTATTAAATTTTAAAAAAATAGAGAATTGATTCAAAGACATAAAGATTTACTTGTATAGATTTGTGTTCATTTTAGGAAATAAATTAATGTGTCCTTAAAAAAATCAAAGAGAAAAGAAGATAAATGTAAATAATTACATCACTTTTGATAGCTAAATTCTTGTGAAGAAGAAAAGATAGAAATTAAAATAACTACTAATATTTACTTTTTACTTGCTTTGTCATTATTTGCATCATTTGCTTACTTTCAGTTGTAGCAACCCCAAAACAGGGTTTCTAATGGGGTGCTTCATTATTTACTGTACCAAATAATGTAAAAAGATGTTTCTTTTGTTTAAATCTTCATAGTTAGTTGATTAGTTTCATATTATTTATCAAACATTTTCTGTCACAGTTTCTGTATTTATTCAGTCAATTATTGAATAGTACCATACAAGTTTAAGTAGTTATATACATCATAAGTATACATTGTGTTTATTAATGTACTTTTTAGGTAAAATAAATGATTTTTTGAACTTGAACTCTTCACTATATTTTTGTTGCACGATTTCTGCCTAGCTTCCTTTTACATGACTTTCATATAATTCTGTGTGCGACCCCCCCCCCCCCCAAAAAGTGTTGTAAAATTTTAAAATCAACAAAATTAGTGTAAAGATTAAATTTTTTAAATGAAGTTCTCCTAGTTGAAGACTGTATTGATATTTGTTCCTAAGTGGATGTTTTATTGTAGAATCTGCGTGCTGAGATGGAAAGGGGTGATGCTGGCGAAGGCCGAGGGCAGCTCTCTGGAAGAAGCTCGACTCAAGGCCTCTTTATCTCTGATCAATGCTTTAGCTCAAACCTGCTATACTGTTCAGGTATTTTAAATAACCAATTACGCTTCTTTTTATTTTCAAAAATTTAAATTTTGCTCAAGCTTACAACATTTAATGTAAGATGGTGGCCTGAAAGAATACTAGCGCAACCCTTTATCTGGCAGGTTAAGTAACCCATATTTAAACCGTCAGTCTGAGACAATCTGTGGATTTATAGAAATTATTTTTACTTTTGTGTGTGTGTTTTTTTTATGATTAGGCCAAATAAGAATAATTTAAAGCAATTATTTGTTGTATAAACAACTTAAAAATCATAGTACTTTGGAGTCTGAATGGATTTAATAAATACTTTAATCTTTTAAATTCATTCATAGATTTGATTTGGAATCTTGAAAATACCACCATATGTGTCTGGGTGGTTTCACAGACATTGTAAGTGTAAGTTGGAACAAAAATTGAAGTGTCAGCTATGTTGATATATAGAAATATAACATGAATCTGTTCAACACCACATCATTTGTTGAATTTTTACTTGTAAAAATATTAATGCCATCCAAAGCATACATTGCATGCAATAGACAATATCATAGTAATCTCATGAAGGCAAAAAACCTTGATCTATAATGCTTCAAACAAATGTAAGGCGGCTTAGCAGGTTATTTCTCATGGACAAGGACTATCCAAGACACAACACAGCACTTGACCTAAATAATTACTTTATAGATTTAGTTACCAAACTAGTTGATGCCATTCTTGTCTCTGACTCTTTAGGGGAGATACCAGAAATACAAGATATTTTCTATTGGGTAGAAGTAAAAAAATGTTCAAGTTATGCACACTGTCTCTGAACTATTTGAATTCAAAAAGTACTGATTTTTATTGGCTTTCAAAGTTCATCATAAAATACATAATAAACCACAAAGTAGAACCCCTCACATTTCTAATACACAAATGACTTGTCTATGGATATTTTTCTGACTTGCTAAGGATTAAAAAAAATTATACCGGTTTATAAGAAGAAGGGTGACAAAACAGTACCAAAAAATATTGGTAAATTGATATTGTTCCAATCTTTTCAAAAGTTATTGAACCATTGATGCATAAACAGCTGAATAATTTTTTTTTATAACAGTTTATTGCCTAACTCACAGTTTGACTTTTAAGCTGGATGCTCACAACTGCAGCTGCAATGGAGATAGTAGGAAGTGCCATAAAACTCTTTGATATGAAGAAGTCTGTTGTTCTTTCTTTATTCAATCTTAGCATAGCCTTTCCGTTTGATACTGTTTTAGCCAATTTAGTTTACTTTGGCATTTCAAACAATTCAAAACAAATTATTAAATAATATTTGTCAATCTGCAGGCAGTGGGTGAGTCCTTATTATGTCATGTTACCATAGGTGTACCTCAGTAATCGGTATTGGGACCTTTCCTTTTCATCATAATGATTAATTATCTGCTACTGAACATTGATATCAACTCAGTTATTTATGTTGATAAACTTCATTATTTTGCTATGTCAGCAACTTACCTGAACTTGCTATCCAAATAGAAAGAGCCGAAAAAGAGGTGCTTAATTGGTTTTCATGCAATAGACTGTTTTGTAATTCAGAATAAAAAACAAAGTAACCCTTATTCTTACCAAAGAAATCAAGAATGTTTTAAATTGCTATTTTTTTATTTATTTATTTCTTTTTTATTGACAACTAAGCTGAACTGGGACTTTCATGGTGAATATATTGGCAGTAAAATTTCTAGAGTAAGGTTTCTTTTATACAAAATAGACTGTACATGTATGGGTGAGTGGGAGGGTTAATACCCCAGTCCATTATGTCTATGGCACCCATGTCCTTTATGTATTTGATAACAGACTTAGGTTTTTGTTGTTATTTTTCCGTTGTTGGTTACTAATAACCTAGTTGACTTGGTGAGAAGGCCGATAAACCCATGCATGTAGTTGTCTTGAATACTCCTGCCACGGACAAAGCCCCGCCCATGTCTCAGTTATGTAAATTGTCATTGCTGGAATAATACTTCCTCCTTCCCAGAAATTTATTTCCTTACTTCTGAAGACTGTTATACGTGTTCTAGAGCAATAAAAATTTGCTTGTTAAAAAACATACATGTGGCATTCCAGACCATCACTACTCCTTTGAGCCTATATCAGACATGATGTTCCAGAACGTCATTACTCTTAACATGCATTATTCTATACTCCTGAAAGGGTTAAAGGAAAAGGAATGCTGGTTCTTTGGGACCATTTTCAAAACTGACAAAGAGAAAACCTCACTAGGTGATATTGAAAAATCACTTGAAATACTAATAAATATGGGCCTAATTGAAATTAAAATGAAGGAAAAAAACTCCATTTTCCCCCAAAAAACAAAAAGACTGTCACGGAACAAATTTGAATTGATATTCTCAATGTTTCATAAGGTTAAATCAGAATGTCCATAGAGGAAACCTGCCCATGACCCTTTTTACAAGGTCATTTTGGTTTTTTTTTTAAATTGGATAATATTTTTAAAAGTATTTTAATCCTAAACAAAATTTGCCAATTGTTGAGTCAATGATAGGAATGAAATACAGAGTGGTTGTTAGTTATAGGGTATGAAATGGAGGACAACCTCACAAATAAATATCAGGAATGAGAAAAGAAAGTAGGCTTAGGTTGAATATGAATGTGGTTTTACTACAGATGTACAAAATGGAATTTATTTATTTATTTCATGAATTAAATGTTAAATGATTAAACAATTTTTAGTAGTGATAATATAATTAATGAATTACAGTATAATAATTTTGTTGTTACTATACAGAGTAATAATAGCCTTCTTTCTCCTGTCTGGCCAGACCAAACGGTTCTAGGCTACAGGCTACACACTGTATATTATCAGACAGTACCACAGTACGTGTCTGGGTGGGTCAGTACCACTGTACGTGTATGGGTGGGCGGGTGGGTCAGTACCACAGTACGTGTCTGGGTGGGCGGATTGGTCAGTACCACTGTACGTGTATGGGTGGGCGGGTGGGTCAGTACCACAGTACGTATCTGGGTGGGCGGGTGGGTCAGTACCACTGTACGTGTATGGGTGGGTGGGTGGGTCAGTACCACAGTACGTGTCTGGGTGGGCGGATTGGTCAGTACTACTGTACGTGTATGGATGGACGGGTGGGTCAGTACCACTGTACGTGTATGGGTGGGCGTGTGGGCTCCTAGTTTTTAGCATTTGACTAGTATATTATACAGAGTAATAATAGCCTTCTTTCTCCTGTCTGGCCAGACCAAACGGTTCTAGGCTACAGGCTACACACTGTATACTGTCTTCAAATTCAAAATAAACTGTTGGTAAAGAGAATTGCGGTTGTTACAAAATTAAATTATATGAATAAAAGAGAGATTTTATACAATTTTGAGTTCAAACATTAAAATATAAAAGAGAAATATGAAAGAGGCTGTAAATGAGTTGAGGAGATTGAGAGAGAGAGAAAAATGGAGAAGAACTGATGATTGAATGAAGGAGAGATGCAACAATACAGCCTTTATGGTAGATGGCTCTGGTTTTCATATTAAAAACTTATGAATATAAACTATATATATAATTATTAGTGAATGTGATATACAAACGTGAGACAAAATGAATTAAAACGATAAAATAAGATAAATACAATCATTTATTAATGTAAATCCTTAACAGTGGTACACATACAGTGTATGCCGAATAAGCGGTACTCCAGATTTGGTTTGAAGAAGTTTTAGGTGTATGTGAGAGCATTTATCTTTACATATTGAAAAGTACAGTGCGAACAGTTTTTTACCAGATTGTAAAGATCCCTTCACAGAAAAAGTGATAATCTATTTACTATAATTGGGCCAGACAGTAAGCGACCTGCGAGTTATATTTAGTGCATGTAGGGGTTCCAGTGGCAGAAGGGAATCTTTCAATCACTAAGCTGCCTTGCTTCACGGGTGTGACTAATTTCCATCTTCAAATGTTCAACTTCTGCAACAGTGTTTAGTTGGGAAAAAACTTTAATGAACTGTGCAAGTTTGTTTCATTGCTATTTACTGTCTACATTACTATTCATTGTATTATTGCTATTATTAATTGTTATTTGAATACTAAATAATGATTTAATTTAATCATTCTAAGTTTGATTCTTTGGTGCTAATCAACCAACCAATTCCCAATGCTGCTAATTAGGTAATGAGCGAGGCTTGCTATTGCGCCGCCAGCACGGGGCCTTCCATCATTGAGGTTGCATGACACTTTTTTAATGAAATTAAGCAGTGGGGGAAGAGTAGTTCTCTGTCTCACTTGCACCATTCACTCCATCTCACTCACAGTAGTGTGTTCAAAAAACTTGTTTTCTAAGCAGCCTATTTATAACTACATGTAATTTACTAAAATAAGAGTATTGTCTCTATACTAGTAATTTCTGTACAAAGCTCCCTCTTGCTGAAAGGCCTTTTGGCAAATGATACTTGTCTCATCGGTTTTGACTAAACATAAACACCAAACGAGGCTGCAGTACAAGCTAGTTTTAAAATATGTTACACTTTAGCTAAGGCCGGTAAGCCAATTACCGACGGCGAGTTACTGAAAACGTGCATTCAAAAGGCAGTTGAAGAATTGTGCCCTGAAAAGCTGCAAATGTTAAACACATTTAGCTTGTCTGCAATCATAGTAGCTTGCCGGACAGAAGATATTGATTCTGACATGAGCCACCAGTTTCAAGAGGCTTGTAAATTCCATTGCTTTGGATGAATCAACAGATATGTCAGATTCAGCACAGGTACTTTTATTTATTAGGCGTGACCTATGACCTACAAATCATTGAAGAGTTAGCCGATGTTTATTCAATGGAGAGAAATGTAACTGGATATGACATTTTTTCTCATGTAAGCAAAACTCGGTCCAATATTCAACTAGATCTTAAAAAACTGAAAGGAATCTCCATTCAAAGGATGGAGGAAAAAATATGTGTGACAGTAAGGCAGGACTAGTAGGATATCTATCCAATGCAGCTCAAAATGATGTGGGAGCGAAACCAATGATCCTACACTGTATTATTCACCAACAATCGTTATGCGGAAAAAACCTAAATGCCTCAGAAGTGATGAATGTTGTTGTTAAGGCAGTGAATCACATCAGATCTCACTCTCTTAATCATCGTCAAAAATAAAATAATAATAATAAAAACGCAGTTTTTATGGAAATAGCTTAGTGTTTTGTACAAAATATGTTGTGTGTGAGAGTTTCTGTAAGCTGAAGTAAAAAGCACACTATATATATTGTGTTTAATAAACTATGTGCACACTGCACCAATATGTATGCATGAGTTATTCCTCTTTTTACCAGGCATTCTTTTTAGTATCTGGTATGGGGTAGGGCTCATAAGATTTATATTGAATATACGAGGCATATCCAAAAAATAAGTTTTCCACCTTTATTACTCGCATCAGTTAGAACACTGACAGCTGCAGAGCACAGGGTATGTAGCTTGATTGTTGTGGCACCTCTGAGAAACGGTTTGGCAACCGAGACGTGCACGCTAGGTCAGTTATGGTTCAGTCACCATAGAGATTCCACTAAGGGTTGCCGCCAGTTGTGCAACTGCTCAGACATTTTTGAACATGAAGGTGGAGCTGTGTTTTCAAAATTAGTCACTGAAGATGGAACTTGGATGCACCATTTAACTCCTGAATCTAAACACCAGAATTTGTTATAGATAAAGAAAGGAGAGAAAGCTCCTGTTATAGGAAAAGTTATTGAATCAGCGGGAAAAGTGATGGCCTAAGTTTTTTTGGATTGTAAAGGGTTATTGCTTATGGACATCTGCCCCGTGAAAAACCAACCAATGCTGAACATTACTTGATATATTCAAGAGACTTCGTCCGCCATCTAGAACAAGTGACTCAGGCTTTTATACCGCAAAGTTTTGTGACGCCTGGCCTCACGCTGCTTGCGCAACACAAGATGTTTTAACAGAGTTTCACTGGGATATTTTGAACATTCCCCTTATTCTTCGGACCTTGCTCCAAATGATTTCCTTTTTGTTTCCACAACGTAAGGATCATGATTGATGTTGGAGATTTACTAGTGATGAAGAGGTCAAACAGGAAGTAGAAAACTGGTTGAAAAACAAGGTGGCAGATTGGTATTACGATGAAATAAAAAAACTTATCAAGGTACAAAGAATGCTTGGATTTAAATGGGTGCTACGTTTAAAAATAGTTTAAAGTATGTATGACAGGAAATAAATATTCGTAGTTTAATTAAAAATTATCTATGTCTCTTTTTAAGATAGGGAAACTTACTTTTTGGATGCCCCTCGTATATAACTATGCAGCTAATCTTACACTGTTTTTATAATATGTGACAGTGGTGATATTTTTCAAATAATTTTTCTTTTTTCGTTTCAGACCAAATACAGCTACTACTGTGGTGGAAAATTGCCAAAGTTTATGTTAAAGATATCAGAGAATGTTGGAGTTTACAAGTAAGTGTTGATTGTCACTTCAATTTGTTCACAGATGTTTACTTACTTAGTAGTTAGAGATTTGGTTAGAGACTATTGTGCTAGGCTTTATATAAATTTAATGATTTAAGATCAAGACAAGTGCACCAAAACAAAATACAGTACAAAACATTATATACATTCCTACCCCAGTGCCCTTTAATAAGCTAAATTAATATACAATGTGTTTCAGATCATTGGGCCTGTACCAACCAAAGAAAATGGAATATATCTTTCCACTGTAACCCTACATTGGCGACCCCAAGGAAGTCAAGCAAATTATTTTCAACTTTGTTATTTGCCCCAAAATTGCACTTTTTGGTGGGGGTGGGTCGGTTTTGGGAAATTTTCTAGTGTAAACATTTTCAAATTAGTTTTACTCTTGGGTGGCCCAAAATCTAAATAATTTTGGTTTTCAGAGTTAACGTATCTCTTATGTTCATCAAAGGGATGTACATTTTTTACCCAATGCTACTAATGTCATGATCTTTCAGAAAATAACATAATAATCATTTAACTTTCCATTTTTCAAATTTGAAAGTTTTCAAACATACGGGCAATCAAAGCAGGTATAAGAAAATAAATTGAAATAGTAACCTGTAACATATTGCATATCAAATTAAAGGTAGCTGAAAATTAAAAAATTTTTGCATTTTATGTTTTGGCAAATCTCTGTTTATTTTAAAATGGCTGACGAAAAACCATTTTTTACTATGAAAATGGGATCAGGTAATTTTTTTATCATCAACCTATGTAATGTTGCATGTCAAATTAGATTTCTATAAAAAAAATAATACATTTTTAATATTTAATGTTTTGTAATTATTTATTACGGTTTCCAACTTTCAAGTGGCAAAGGAAAACTAATTTTTATATTCCCTTAGTTTTTATATTTGATATGTAACATGGTAAAGGTTGATGATAAACATTTTTATATAAACCCATTTTCATATTAAAAATGTTTTTGTCAGCCATATTAAAACAAACAGAGATATGCCAAAACATTATAAAAAAAACAATTTTATTTTTCAACAACCTTTAATTTTATAGCTTATTTTGCTATTTGAATGTTGTACTTATACTTGTTTTCATTGCTTGTGTGTTTTACAATTTCATAAATTCCAAAAATGGAAAGTTAAATGTCTCCAATGTTATGTTCTGAATGATCATGTCATTAGTAGCATTGGTTAAAAATGTTATACAACATAAACTCTAGAGACAAAAATCTTTTACGTTTTGGCTACCCTGCCCCTAGGAGTAAGAATAATTTAAAATGTTTATATCAAAGTGCCAGATCTTTAAACATCTTTAAAATGAGGCATAAGACAACCTATGTTTATGTTTAAATACTTCCCAAGATCGACAAACTCCCCCACCTCAAAAAGTGCTATTGGGTTATTTAACAGAGTTAAAAATAATTTCCTAGAATTTGTTGAGGTCATAAATGTAGGGTTACAGTTGGGAGTAACATTTTTTATCAATTTGTTTAGTAAGTACAGGTAGCAGCAGCCCAGTGTCCTGAAACACCCTGTATAGAAAGTAAAACTGACTTTATATCTAATGATTGAGAAACAGCAAATAACAAGTATACCAAACTTCAAAAACAACAATACAAATAATTTAACAACATAAAAGACTATTCAACTTAAACTATTTCAATCTATTTTCTCATTTGAATTACATTATGAGCATATTTCATTAGAGACTTGCCCATAAAATAACATTTTAAGTTTACTAGGTATTTATTATATTTAATAAATATGTCCTACGTCTCTCTTCATGTGCCAAGATAATTGTAAGGAAACTTTGTTTCATAAATAAATAGGGGGTTTTCATTAAACTAAGTTATTTTGTCTTGAAGTTGAAAATTTCCTAATCTTAGATTAATACATATGATTCGAGCCTATTCTTGGCAAAAAACGTTTTCTTAGTTCTTAACACTAACCTGCAGCAATGTGAAATTTCCAAGATTCGACAGCAGTTTTGCGTGTGTTGCATGTCTTATAAAAAAAACCCATAAAAACTACTAAATATTAATGCAGATATACTGTAGCTTATCTTTTTTATCCTTATAAATTGTAGTTTAAAAGCCTTTTGAAAATGATTCTTACATAAAAACGTAAAGCACTAAATAAAATAATCAACATAAACAAAACTTACATAATTCAGGCTTTTCTTCTAATGTGGAAAACCTATTGTTATAATTACATTACAATGTTTAAAAGAACATTACAACATATATTTTTATAGAATGTTGCAATTTTATTCCAAAGTAATTGATTATTTATAGATAACTTTTTGACTATAACTATAGACTCCTATGTCCGTTGGAACGTTTAAGTAATTCTGCTTAGTTTGGTTTGAGATATATTTATGTTTTACAAATTCACTCCTGGCTCCAGACTTCAATTAATTAACCCTTTCATTGTCAACGCCCTATTATGAAAAATTCCAGGATGTCAAAAAAACTATATTTAATCCAAAAATTAACATATTGAACTATATTTGATATCAGTCTACTGCTAAAGAAATATTCTTCCATATCAAGAATTTGAATTTAATTATTATATTTCTGTTTGTATACCACCTATTATTTAAAACAGACATTCATTGCTAAAAAATGTCAGATCAAAACTGTGATAAAGTAGGCAGTCAGCTGATACACAGTGCATGTTTTTATAAGTTATTGTACGGACAGTACGTTCCTTAGTGAGTTGGCTTACTACTTAGCTTGTTACCTTATATAATTTTGATTATTTGTCATGCCTTTAGTTATCGTTAGTACTTATTTTTTCTGATATACTGTTTCTAATGATGAAACTAAGCTAAGTAACATACCAGTGACTACTCCCTGAGGGGGTGCATTGTTTGAAAGAAACATTTTTTAATCGCATAACACTAAACTTAATTTCGCCATAACACAATAAGTGTGTTTCTGAGAAGATTTTTTTCAGTGCAATAAACTTGAAAAAATTGTTGCAAGGCTAACATTAGATAGATGTCAGAGAATGGCGTGCCTGGGAATTACAGGCGCGATTAGAACAACCCCATTGGCAGCGATGGAGGTCCTCACTGGGCTCCGCCCAATGGACCTGTTTGTAAATGGGGAGGCTTGTAAAGCGGCCTTTAGATTAAGAACGACTGGTGGCTGGTTGCCTGGTCAACCAGGACTCCATGGTGAAATACTATCTAGGGACATCGGTCTGGACCCGTTGCTCGCGATGGGAACAGACTCAATGATACCTAGGTACAGAGTTGACAGGCAGGTCAGGGCTTTCCTTCTAAGCAGAGAGAAGTGGATGGGGAGAACCGAGCCTGCACAAGTCAAAAGGAAGCGTCTGGTTTACGGACGGCTCACTTATAGAAGGAGATGCAGTACGGGAGGGGTGCACGGAAAGTTCTGCCTGTACCTCTAGGTGCTCATGCTACCGTCTTTCAAGCGGAGGTGATGGCAATCAAGACAGCCGCACAGGAAGAAATGTGTCTAGGTGGCTTCGGAGGAGTAGTTTCCATCTGTTCAGACAGTCAGGCGGCGATAAAGGCGATCATGGCGCCACATACCAGCTCTAAGTTGGTATGGGAGTGCCAGGGGATCTTAGAAACCCTTTGCTAGTGTAAACAGGTAAGACTCATATGGGTCCCTCGGCATGCTGATATTGAAGGAAATGAGAGGGCTGATGCACTGGCTAGGAGAGGGGCAAAGGGCCCTCTTCTGAGACCGGAGCCGGCCCTTGGCATTCCTTTCCAAAAGGTAAAGAGAAGAATTGATAGGTGGACCTCTGAGGAACACGCTGGTAGATGGAGGACCGAGTCCGGGCTCAGGCAATCTCGCGCGCTTATCCAAGGACCGGATCGCAGTTACAGCAGAGCTTTGCTGAGCTGTAACTGGGCCAAGGGGAGGGCAGTTACGGGAATGCTGACCGGACATAATCTTCTTTACAGACATATGAAGATAATGGGCCTAACAGAGGACTCCACATGTAGGCTCTATGAGGAGGATGAGGAGAGCTCCATACACATCTTGTGTCACTGTGGAGTTCTCTCATCTCTTAGGTACAGGACTCTGGGTGCCGCTTTTCTGAAGCCAGAGGACATTAGAAGGGCTACACTCGGGGAGATCATGTCCTTCATAAGGGGGACTGGTCTCTTGTGACACTGTCGCCAGGCTAGGGGCGCAAAGGGCCATGGAGTCTAGGCGCGGTGGGCTTTGTGACAGGACCACAACCTGGTGTATCTAACTAACTAACTATAAGTTATTGTACAGACAGTACGTTCCTTAGTGAGTTGGCTTACTACTTAGCTTGTTACTTTATATAATTTTGATTACATGTCATACTTTTAGTTATCGTTAGTATTTATTTTTTTCTGATATACTGTTTCTAATGATGAAACTAAGCTAGTAACATACCAGTGACTACTCCCTGAGGGGGTGCATTGTTTGAAAGAAACATTATTTAATCGCATAACACTAAACTTAATTTCGCATAACACAATAAGTGTTTTTCTGAGAGAAGATTTTTTCAGTGCAATAAACTTGAAAAATATTTTGAAAAAAAAACAATTTTTTTTGTCTAGTAATGATTTTATACAATTTTTTAAGATAGAATATTTTCTTATTTTGTTCTATGTTATACATTCTGTTAGAATTAAAGTGGAAAAAGAATCATTACTCTAAGTACTCAAATAAACTTGCAACAGAATTTTTATAAAAAGCTTGCCCAAAACAGTCTGGCACTTTTGGTTACACCCAGTTGAAAAACTTCTGGCACTTTTGAGAACACACAGTGAAAAAATGTCAGGCATTTTTTAGCACACCCTACAGTAAATGATGTGGTGCTGAAAAGGTTAGTACTTTGTACTTTAACTGCTCCTTGTTTATTTTAAAATTTTATTTATATTTACATGTCATATGTCAGTTATTTCATTTATTTATATGCCTTATTTTACTAACATTTTACAGCCATTTCTAAGCGTTTAAAAAAGGTGTGCCCTCCTCCTTTTAGTCAGTAAAAAGTTGTAAAGCGGGTCTTGTTTAATGCAACTATAATTGAAACACTGATTTCATCAACTGTCCTTCAGCCAGAAACTGTTTGTTCAGGGTGGAATCCTATACCACTATACTACATACCAGTGCCACCATAACAGTTGCACTGGATTAGAACTTACAATCTTTGACACTACATCAGGCCAGTGCTCTACACCTTAGATCGCTTGTCTGTTTCAATGTGCTTTAATTTATAGTTCAAAGCACCAGAATCACCCACTCTTGGTTTAGTTTCATGTCACAAGTTTTATTTTAGTTATTTTATATAAAATTATCTAAATGTTTGTTTTACAATTCCAGAATGGTTAAGAGAGAAGACATAATCAAAGCTGTGACAGACACGTTGAAAATGTTGAAAGACCGGGGACTCAGTCTGCAATATGCAGGAGCTAGAGGGTAATAACAAATTTAGTTGAAAAATAGTAACTGTTTTATGTTATATATTTTATTTTCCCATACCCTCTTTGACTAATTTGTTAACAATAAAAAAGGTTAGCTGAGTGGTACTCTATTCTTTTGGACGGATAGAATAACTAAAACTTGTTACTCTGGGGAACTGTGGTCTCAAGTTTGATTCTTGGGGTAGAGATGGAAAAAGTCCCATGGTGTTGACACATCATTGTGAAGCAATTATTAATAGGCTAGGTCTTAAATCCTGGTAAAAAACCATAAAACGAATAGCCTTGGTATCCGTTGTTTTAAAAATGCTGTCCAGCTTGTGTGATCCTTTGGCCTCATTGCAATTTATAATTATTATTAATAAATAAATGTAGTTTGAAAACTAAAATCATGGCAATAATTAAATTTCATAGTGAATTCTAAAAAATATGTCTTTAGAGTAGGGGTGTGCGAGTAGTGATTTTTGAGTTCGAGTTGAGTCGAGTAGTTGACATTTTTTTCGAGTATCGAGTATTTTTCGAGCGAGTATTTACAGAAGGATTTTCTGTTCACCCAAGACAACTGTAAAAGGCAGACAACATCCTAAGCCTATGTTAAGTTTTGCCAGATTCGTAAATATATACATCTAAACTGAACACAATAATTTTGATTTGTTGTTTGTAACTATAACATTTGATAAATAAAACTTGTTACTTCCTACCTTCCTATATTTTTATGTGGCATTGTTTTGTTTAACCTTTTTCCTTTTTTCAGAACTAATATTATGTAAGAAATTAAGAAAGTATATTATTAATTGAAACAACGTGGATTATAAAGATTTAATCTGTTCACTCATATCACAGATCAGATTTTCTATGCAAGCCAATTATACTGTTTCACAGCCGGCCGATATGTTTATCTGGTGGTTCAGTTCAAAGTGTTCTGCGAAAACGTAGTGAAGCTTGTTGGCAAAAGTTGCATCCATCCAAACTGATGCTAAAATTCAGGCATTATCGCCAAATGCGGTCATTTTCTTTGAGAATTGCCTCCTCTCAACAAAAAATTGATTGTGTACACGCCAAGAAGAGTGGATCTGTATTCTGTCGGTATTTAATTCAGTAATAACAAGTTTATAACTAACCGGAAATAAGCTCTGAATTATATAATTAAATTTGAAAATCTGGATGACAAAGACTGTGGTTCAATCAATTGATAATAATAACTAAGTAGGTTTACTAAAAATAAATTTTAAGGTCGCTTAGGATGAATTAGTTTTTTAATTATTATCGGTAATGAAATATGTGCAACTTGAAACTACTTCGATACATGAGGCTACACTGAACAACAGATAAATAATTATGTCATAACGATAAATTCATGAAAACCTGGTGTAATCGAATGAAAACCATAGACGTAGTCGGTTAATATAATAGGTCTACCCAATATTGGCGACAAGATGCACTCTGAAATATCAGCTAAGTGCCAACTAGTGATACAGTGAAGATTTTGGGCAGCTAAACTATAAACTTATGAATAAAAAACGAGACGTTTGATAAGGCTTCGGTTCAATAAAAATGATTTTCCGAATTTCTAAATTCGTCGTATTTTGTTTAGAAAAAGTCTTACAACATGTTTCTCCCTCACTTTGGTTGATTCGGGATTGTTTTACAGTTAACATCGACGTCAATATGAACAGGGGACCGTTAAGTGAATTTACGAAACAAAATTATCGTACTTTACCACCTTTTACACTCCAACTGTGCTATTGTCTAACCTAGTCAGAAAACCGTTCAACACTTTGATAGGAAAAATATTGTATCGCAAATATTACACACAGTTTTGGCACTCTAAGGCGTTTTCGGAATAATAATTAATAGACGTTCGCCACGGATATAAATCTATTTTTTATTTGACGGAAAATAAATCAATAATGTTCTGTCACACTCTGCTAGAACGCCATTACCATATTTTATGATATGATGCGGTATTTTCTTACGTCAAATCATTGGACGATTCACTGCTCAGATTAAAAAGCAAAATAGACCTCAATCGACTCGCAAGAAATATACAATAATTTCATTTCCGAAAAGGAGCTGAACGGTTCCTTGCACGTACGTATACTACAACCGAGATGAACTTTCACCTAGAAAAGATGGGAAGTTCGATTCTTGGGATGTAAAGTGATCTGTTCTCGGGACCCTTTTGATTGAACAGTATTATTGATATGAACGAAAATATGCATAATTTCCACGGTGCACAGACTATTAGATTTGTAATGGTAACAGGTTTTTTGAGCATCTTGAACCGGATCTCTCGTCCCCTTTCTTGGGTCATAAAGACACTAACCTGCACTTCTGTTTTATTCACACTATTTTAGGTTAGGTTACAAGTGACTAGTAGACTTGACAACCAACTTGTGTGATCGCTACTATTTACAGTGATCGCTACATTCTCTGTTGATCACTTTGAACTGAACTAGTTCAAATCATAATGAACGAACTCGTTCACTACGTTGACTAGTTCATTTGACTGTCGTCGTGTACTACCTATTCTTAGGTGTATTGTTTGGTTCATAATTACACGTACCAAACTGATAACGTATGATAAAGGGTAAAATAAAACACAAACACTTTTTATTGATAACTTATAAAACTCTTTACTCTTAAAACTAAATTAAGATGTAAATCTGATATTTCATGAAATACAACTACTCGATCGAACTTCAAGTAGTTTTAGGAGCTTCGAGCCGAGTTCAAGTAGTAAAATACTCGATCAAATACTTGAAGTTTCGAGTACTCGCACACCCCTACTTTAGAGTATCATAATTACCCAAAATACATCTATTGATTTGGTTCAATTTTCGCTCCCAAATTGATGGATTCTCTCTCTCTCTCTCTCCTTCTCCATTGAAGCTGAAGAATTAGCATCTCTGTGTTCAACAAAGCTGGCTTGACCAGGCTCTTGGTGCTGGCAGACCATTACCTTTAAAATTAATTTTGTAAAGTAACCTTTCAAAACTTAAATTCAGTGTGAGTCTTACTCCAGTGTGAATCTTACTCATTTGGTCAGTTTAACCTTTTCTAAATTTAACCTCCGGGCATGTACGTTTCAGTGTGAATGCTTTATTTAGTATAGTAGGCTATCTTTTTCTTTTCAAGAAATGTAACATCTAATAGAAATACTAATATTGTTTGATAACATTTATCAAAGTATTTATTTATTGTGCTGTTGTTAAGATTCAGACAAAAATTCTAACTTTGAACCAATATGAAGGGCAGTAACAGATTTTTGCCAACAATTCCATGCTAACCAAAATGTATCAAATTTGACTGTGTATAAAAACACCATATCTATATTTAAATAAGTTTATTTCATTCAACAATATTTAGCTAAAAAATTATTGTATTTTGGATATTTCCTGCAATTTTTTATGAATCAGTAAAATTAGTGTTGTATAGTTAATAACATGAAACACAAACCAATACAATACTAATTCCTGGCCTAGTGCTCTTTAACCTAACCTAAAACCAATTGTTAGTTATCTTTACTTAATTACAGTCAATTAAAAATGTTCAACTTAATTTTAGGATTTTATATAAATTTATCCTTATTTATTAGGGGTGTGCGAGTATTCGAAACTTTGAGTATTTAATCTAGTATTTTACTACTCGAGCCTGGGTCGAAGCTTCCGAAAGTACTCGAAGTTCGATCGAGTAGTTGTATTTCTCAAAATATTATATTTACATCTTAATTTAGGTTTAAGAATACACAGTTTTAAAAGTTACGAATGAAAAAAGGACGTTTTCTTTTATCCTTAATCATACTTTAAGTTTCATTTGCGTAATGATGAATTATAATCAAATAATACACCTTGGTCGTCGGTAGTTTACACATCAGCAGTTCACGAACGAGAGTCAAATGAACTAGTCAACTTAATGAACTTGTGACGAGCGCTGCCACATGCGGCCAACCGACAACGTAGCGCTCGCGCATGTGCGAAACCTAGGAAAGGGAGGGAGACCTGAGAGAACAAAGAGAGTCCCCCTATAGACGTGCATTTTCTTGATCTAACACTTCCTCAGGAAGTCTTAGATAACAGCTCAGCAATGTTGCAGCCTGGTGCCGGTACGGGTCAACGGAGCTACTGGAAAAATCAGTGGATAAGTCTTAGTTTTTAATTTAATTAATGCATACTTGGAAAATGTTACAGTTAGTGTAATTTTTTAGAATGAGGGGAGTGGAATCACTATTTAGCTTCAGTTATACTAACATATGATGTAGTATTATTTGAGGCACGAGAGGATTGTAGCCAGTCCAGCATATTTCTCATTATTTCAATCTTTTTAATATAAAGTATAAAGTCAACTAAGCTGGCTGTGATTTGTAGGGGAATCGGCGAATAGCACTCATGCGGCCAAATCGACATAATCAAAACCCACACGCTTATTAGTTGTGCGGGAAGCGGCGGCAAAATTAGTCTGTTAATTAACTCACGGCCTCTCTTATAATAATATCTTTCGCCCGATGGTAGCTCAGCCATCTGTTTTCTCACAAACTAGTTTGTTATGATTAAAACTAGTACAATTCAAAGCGAACAACAGAGCTGGGAAGGTAGCATGACCGAGTCTTCAGTCTGTTCAGTTGTAACCTGACCTAAAATTGCGACCTTGGGAAAGGTTACAAAAGTGCTGGTCAGTGTCTTTATGGCGCAAGAAAGGGATTATGCGCGCACGCTAATCTTGATGTAGGAATGAACTACACAGAATGAATGAACTAGATGAAACAAACCAACTCTTTGACCGGCTTCTGTCTGATTGACCGAGAAAAATGTAAACAAACTCTGCACATCATAACAACACTAAACACAAAGTATAACTTAAAATCTTACGTGAAGTGTGAGTGAGTCTGGAAGTTTATGTGGCGAACAAAAACTAATTTTTGCGAATAATTAAAGATTTTTAAAATTATGGAAATCGAGGGTGTTGAGAACCCAACGCCGAGACCAGGAACAAGTCGAGTAGTACTTCAGAGACATACCAGAGGCTACTCTAGCTACTGGCTAGGCCTAGGTCATACCAAACACTCCGCGGCACGTCAATAATTTGGAACTATTTTGATAAAATTGTGGCAGGCGGAGTTGTAATGGTTCATTTAATATTTGAAAACAGGCTCAACCACGTCCATGATATGACGTAGGATATTACAATATTCTAGGTTACTAGAAAGATATAGAATTAAATTGGAGTAGTTACACACTTTTCAGCCACTTCTGAACATCTCTTGTGAGGAGGTTGATTTTAACATTAAAAACTGTTTTTTTTTTATTATAACTATTAATCAAATAACTAGTTTACTATCTTATAGTAAAAAAACCAACTTTTTAAAAATTTTTCAACAATTTTTTTCACTTTACATGTTTTTTATGCTGAACACACATACATAAGTAATTTGTTTTTCAGTAAAATTATTGTATGGGCCTGAAAAAGACACATTTTACTTAACTAACCAAACATAACCTAATTTATCCTAATTGTCAATTTACTCAACAAAAATTCATTATTTGCATTCAGTTCGGGTGCTTGGCCTTCAGGACAGCCTGTCTGCTGTCTCTCCAACATGAATTTACGTGAATTCTGTGTTTGCGATTAATAGTTCGGCCGTATGAATGAATAATCGCATAATGGCCACTAATCGTGATCCACCGCAAAATTAGTTTTTCGGTTATATCTCGAGAAATAATTGTTATAGAACCAAATAGTTTTCAAATTTGTATTCAACGTAAAGAAACACATTAAATTAAAAAGATGATTAAAATATCATTTAAACTAACGGAAATATGTCCAATATACTAAAAGTTGTGACATTGGTTTTTTTTCTGTGAAATCCGTGATTTCCACAGAATAAAAAGCATATTTTGTGAAAATATAGCCAATTCTTGACCCATTTCAGGCAAAGTTTTCAAATTTTGTTTGGTGGCAAGAAACTCCATAATTACCTAAATTTGTTATTCCAATTATTTTTTTTTTTTTTTATTGTAATGTCACTTCACAGTTTAGTTACAGTTAGGAAAATAGGAAACATAATTTAAATGGGACCTAACTAATATAGCTAACAAGAAATGCTGGAAAATTAATTGTTAATAGTATACTCTGCTTGCATAGAAATCTGATCTGTGATATATGTCAACAGGTGTAATCTTCATAATCCACTTGTTTCAATTAATTACACTTTCTCACATGCTATTAGTCAGAAAAGAAGAAGCGATAAACTAAACAATGTCAGGTAAAAATGTAGGAAGGCAGGAAATGAAAGGTTATATTTACCAAATATTAAGTTGAATAAAAAATGAATGTGTTCAGTTCAGATTTATTACTGCGTATATATTTTTACAAAAGTACAAATTTTGCAAAACTTAATATAGGCTTCAGATGGTGTCTGCGTTTTACATTAGTCTTGTATGAACAGGAGATCTTCCAAATACTCGCTCAAAAATACTCGATATTAAAAAAAAATGCTAACCACTCGATTCAACTTGAGTCTTACTAAAAAAGCACTACTCGTACACCCCTATTATATATTTATTTTTTTTTTTTTTAATGTTAAAAAAAATCTATCACTTAATACAAACAGAATGAACCATGAATATTGTATTCACAAACACACAATTGTAATCACTAAAATTCAATTTAACACATTCAGTGCTACGTGACCATACAGTCGGCCATGCCGTCAGACCGCTAGTGGCTGCGTGGCCGTCTAGTCAGCCAAGCGGTTGTCTTTGGTGGTGGCTGATGGCCGTATAGTTGGCCATACTGCCTCACTCACATTATTAAATCAGTTTTCACCCAGTCTGCCTGGTTCGCTTGCTAGTAGGTCCCGCACTTCTACTGTATCTTACGAGTAGGACATGGTTTTTAGTTTACGGTTATTTTTGGAGTTTCTATTACTGTTATTAATTTTTTTTCCAGAATTAGAAATAATATTAAGCAAAAAAGATGTAGAGTGTACTGTGAAGAAGGAAACATTAAAATACTGTATTTATGTTCTACGGACGTCCTGACCAACTTGAATTGTGTTATGTAGCAGGTTTTGCAAAATTTATCACAGATTAGACTATTTGTGAAAAAAAATGTTTGGAATGGACCTGATAATAGTAGTTTTCAATATTTTTCATTTGTTTTTCCAAATTCCTTATATTACTAACTAATTTATTAGAAAATAAAGTGGTGTAAAAAATGTTGGACATACATTTTTTGGCATATTCGTTGGTCAGGGGCTGTTGGCTGACTAGACGGCCATACATAAAAATTAATTATTTTGATCTTTACACATATACAGACTACTTCTGACAGTCATAAATTGATGCTGCACAATCACAAAAACTCATTTTTGAAAAAAAAAAATGTCACTCATGGTGAAAACAAAAATACGGCCATAGCACTGAATGTGTTAAAATCAACTGCTAATACATTCATTGCTAAATTGGTTTTTTAAATTTTGAATTGCTGAAAATTTAATTGTGAATAAATATATTTCCTTTTGTTTTATTACATTTTTGAAGTACAGTAGACTCGGTTATCCGAGGTAATTGGGACCGAGACCACCTTGGCTACGTAAAAAACTCTGATAATATGGAGGTTATGGTAAAAATAATGTAAAAGCCCATGCAAAAAGTACTAAACTAGTTTGTTACAAGAATAAAACGCAAAATAGTGTAAATGTAGTTACAGTCCTGTAAAAAAGAAGGAACATCAGGTTATGTCTTTTAAAAGTTCCATTACCCCAGGATGACAAGAAGTCGGGAATAAGTATTCCATTTTAAAACTACAACATTTGGTAAAAAACTACAATAATAGAATATTTAATAGTAAAAATCTAATGTAATGTCCATAGGCAGCGTTGTGGATGGACAATTTCCTCTAATGTTACAATTGCTGACAACGAAAGCAGAATATTCCTTCATTCATGTTAACCGATCTCCCAGTGTCATTGTCTTACCCTATTTTAATGCTCCACCTATCTACGGTCCATGGTAGTATTCATGTCTTGATTTTAAGTGCAGGGTACCGTTCAGTTTGATTACCAAACAAAATTATCGTATTTATCCTGTTGTTTAACACAATCTGCATTACTCTCTAATGATGTTGAGGGAACCATTCAACATTTTAACGGAACAAAATTATTGTATCAATACCTCATTTATCTTACATATTGGTGACGAAAACACTGATTGATTCATCATTTCAATTTCGTTCTAAGATAAGCAGCTGTTAACCATTTACCGCTCTTTCAAAACACTTGAATAAAATATTGAACAATATCAGTAACAACAATGAATTACGACAATATTTCCAATACTTTATTGTAAAATCATGAAAGTCAACAAATAAAACAACCACATTTATTGCCACGAACAGAGTCGACTAAGGTGATGGTGTCAGGTAGTAATTTGTCATTAGTGAATGCATTTGGGTGGAAAAATTATTTCTATAGTAGGGTACAATATCATAAATACGTCTCGTGACGGTCCTGCAGCGCCTTAACCTAACACCAACTGCCAATAGAGACGCTGATTATTTGTCAAACGATTTTATGATGTGTCATGCTATAGTTTTCCTTTTATTAATAGCTTTATGTTTATTTTTCATCGTCTGATGACTAGCTCGGTTAACCCGGAGACTTGGTTAAGCGGGGCTCGGATAACCGAGATTCTACTTTAATATTTATTAGCTGTCATGGTCATATTATTGTAGTTGTGCATAGTGATGCTTTAGAAAACCAATTATTGATATTTTTTTGTAACTACAGTACAACCTTGTAATTTAAATGTTGTAGAGTGGATGCTACACACATCAATGTTGTGCTTAATCTAATTGACGATTTCTTTTCGGACGAAGCAAATCAGTGTGAACTTATTTTTGGTAACAGAGAATCCATGGAATACACTTTTGAAGAACTCAAAACAATCTCAAGGTTAGTGTTTGTTTATAATGCACTTTCATCCTACTCAAAAACTTATTAAAACAGATTTTTGTAATAAACTCTAGATCTGCAGACCAAAAGTATATGCACTACTGGAAAATTGGTTGTCATTAATAAATGTTTAGAACTAAAAAAGTTTGGTATTGTGTTTAATTATTTGTGGGACCCAAGATATTTTCAATTACCTCTTTACATAGGAGAAATATAATAATATCGAGGCCGGTTTAAGGGGTAAGCAAGGGGCACCTAAAAGCTCAGTATTAAACTAGGAGACTAACAAAATATTGTAATCCGAAGTAGGAGAAAGTCATTAAAAAATATCATATGGTGAAACCAAAGGTTAGTGGTTCAGATGGTGGCTGATCTAAAGTTTGAGTGTTGACTCACTCTGCCAAAATCATATTGTAGGATTGTTAGAACCCTGTAGGCATACTTATACTACACTACGGTTACTGTTATTCTCAAACTGACGTGAAATCGTACAGAAAGATTTTCTCCCCCCACTACTGGCTGAAAGGTGGCTGATATTAGTTGCCTTATGCACCATAGAGTAACGCAGCACTTGTGATGTTCGATGTTCTTATTGTAAATAACACTCAACAATACATCGTCTGGTACCATTTATTAATTTCCAATTGCTTACACCAATTTGTAGCAAATACAATTCAATTACATATTCAGATATATATTGAAATCTACGAAATCCCACACAAGAAGAGACTCAACTAGTACATCACCATGCAACAATTAATGAGCTAACGTAATTTACCAATAGGAATTATTGTAAACTCAACAACCATAATCATGTCTGGTTTACTAATGCTTTCATAACAAATTTTGCTTTTATGTTATACATATTTATATCAGATTAGTTAGTTTAAACCATTTCTTGTAAATCACCTTCTGAAGTTTTATAAATGGTGGATTGATTTAAAAAAAACATTTCTATTGCGTGAATTATTAGGCCTGTTAGTTTAAAATTTTAAATAAAATTGCGCATTTCTACTAAACTTTGAAAATAATTTATCTAAGAGAGTGACATGATCATGATACAATAATATGTAAACAGTAACAACCTGGTACATTATATTCTAAGTGTAGTGTTTGTAAATATAAGTAGCCCATTTATAGGCCTACATTATTTATTTTTTCATCATATACGATATAGTATTCACTGACACAAAAAACACTAAACCAGATTTTTTCTCTTTTTTTAAATTTTTTAAGCTAAATTTTTTCTGCATTTATTAAAAAAATATATGTTTAATATACAAAGAGATATACGGTTTACGGCAAATAAGTAATATATAAGAAACAATACTCAAAACTTAATTTCAAATAATTGGCAATGACTGACAGAGTTTTGACAGGAGCCAGTTCTATACTGATTTCTAACAGCTGGGTCTTGCCGATGACTACAAGACATGAGTGTCATTTTGTACTTTGTCCAATGTCGGTGGAATTCCTCACCACAATTGCTCCATCATATCTCTCATAAATAATGATGGTCATGTTGTTGAGTTGATTTACATTCGTTACTTTTAATATTTGTTAATTATTCAGAGATATATTGTTATTATTTATTTAAATTAATTGTTATGTTTGTTGTAATTTATTTGTTGATTTTCTGTTTTTTTATTAAATATTTATTGTTAGAATCTGTATTATTTGTTATTAATTTACTATAGTTTAAACAATTGTTTGATATAAATAAATTTCTATTGATTGTACCGTAGACAATTTGATTATATTCATGATGATGAAACTCGAACTTACCAGTTGTAATCCAGAAGAAAGCTTAAATAGTGACAAAAATACCTCAACATTTAAAAAACTGAACTTTATATCAAATTTAAAGGAGGAAGTATTTAAAATGCAAAAAATTGTTTTCTATCCTTATATTATGAGTTATTTATTTTTTGATTAATCTGTTAAATTAACTGTAAATGTTGTTTGTTTTCTTTTTAATTTAATGTCTGTAATTATGGGTTTTCTTATAATTGAAAGTACTTAATTTATTTATTGAATATATTTATATTATTGAAGTTATTATTGTTTGATACTGTTTCAATTTGTTGATGTTACTTGGGGGTTGGTAGGCCTGGTCCTACTCAGTTGCAGCAATGAATTAAAGCTCCCACAAAATCTTCAATATTTAATTGCTAAAATCATTTACTCATCCGTAGAGTCAAAGGACATTTCTTTAAACCACTTAGCAAGTATGTTTTAAAAGCAGGTACACAAAATTGCCTAACACAGAGAGGTAATTTATTATAAAAAACACAATGCTGATAACCATGGCTGCGTAATTAGCATTGAATTGAAATAGGCGTAACTGAGCCTATTGAAAGGGGGTACAATATTATGTTTATTCCTAGTGCTATGTGATTGAGTATCTGACATTGTATTAAAGCTATCAAGATTATTTCTAACATATAATAAATTATAAAAAATATACATTGTGGGCACAGTGATAATTTGAAGAGTCTTAAAGCTATTTTTACAAGATTCTTGATCTGACAAACCAATCATTTACTCTGATTACTTTCTTTTGTATGACAAATACTATGGAGACAGAACTGGCATTAACCCATTCACCTACTATTTTTTAACCAACAAATAGGGTCCAAAAAATCCATTTTTTTTTTTTAGTTTTTGGTTAAAGGTTTTTTTTTTTTTAACTTGTAAATGACTATTCTAATAATTTTATATCCCCTTAATCACTCATAATAGCTAAATAATAAAATAACTTGGCTAAAATAAATTGGGTTTCTAACTACTGTCCTAATCTCCCTAAGGCAACTAATTCAATTATGTTTTGCACATTATCATTACTAGGAGTAGTAGGCCTATCTTGGTTTACTATATTTATCACTTCATCGTCCGATGTATCACTAATAGTATCAATATTAGGCGTAGGCCTACCTTGAACAATGTTATTTACCGTAGCAGTTGTAGGCCTGTTGTCAGTGACAGTATGTTCCTCATCGGAATATTCATCGTCAGTTGATAATAACTGTTCTCTTGTTATACGGTCACAAGCCCAATATCTTCATCACTCAATAAAGTATCATCTAAATCACCAATATACTGTTCTATTTCACAACGCACGATCGGCCACGATTGTTTACAAACAACTACACTGGTAGTGGTTTGGCTTGTCACACTAACAGGTGACGTCACTAACAGCTGACTTCTAACGTTCTCCACAGCCCATAAAATAAAAGAAACAACAAGATAAACTCAGTACGGAACCATAGGAACGAAACAGACTGATTAGTGCTGCTACCTGTTACGAAACAAACGTACTATTACAGTCGCGGAACTGTTCCGTCATTGTATAGCTGGGCCCCTTATCGGCGGCGCGGAATGGTTCCGTCAAAGTAGGGGAATGGGTTAACTCATAGCATAATGACATACAACTACAGAGAGTGAAATAGGCCATAATATGTGGTAATCAGTACTTTGTTACACATTTCTTAAATTTTCTCATCAAGAATAAAATTCTAAAAAGCTTTTTATACAGACAAGTTATATGCAGTTGCCAAGTCAGCTTACTGTCTAAGTACATTCCCAACAATTTTACAGAGTCAGTTATATTCCAATCTGGGTATGATTAGTAAGTAAAAAGTAGATGGACTCAGTCTTACCATCATTTACCTTTAATTTGTTAACATTGAACCAGGTTTTGGCAAGTTGTACAGAATATTTTAGTTGGTCTTTGACATTATTGAAATCTTTGATGGCGTAAAGGAAAGTGGGTCATCTGCATTTAGAATGGACATTATTGGAATGTTAAAAGGTAGGTTTTTGATAAAGACCAAAGAAAGGAAAGGATTCAGAATGGAGCCTTGGGGAAAGCCTGACAACACATTTCAAAAGTTTGATGTGACATTATTCACTATTACAGCTTGCTTTTTATTCGACAAGTACGATTTAATCAACTGTAGTGCTACACCTCTGACTCCTTAAAACTCCAATTTGCTACAAAGCCTACTGTGATTCATAGTATCAAACGCTTTACACAAGTCGATCAAGCGGGCACCCATGGTTAGTTTTTGTTCAAATGCATCAAGTATGCCATCAACAACTTTTTCTACAGCTAACATAATGTTAAGTTTAGGTCTAAAACCATACTGATGTTCATACAATAAATCATGCTTTACAAAGAAATCATACATTTGGATAAAAAGACAAGATAAAAATATTTTACTTAAAATGGGCAATAGGACGATAGCTCTCAGGCAGTATTTTATTGCCTTTTTTAGAGATAGGTGTTATTTTATACATTTTCAGACAGTCAAGGAAAATTTCTGTATACAAAACAAGCTTGACTAGATAGGTCAGAGATGTTACAATAGCATCAACAATATATTTAAAAGAATAATTCGATAAGCCATATACACCAGGGGCTTTAGAAGGGCCCAGACCAGTGACTAACTTAAGAACAGTACAGCTGTCAACATATTTCCATACAAAAGATTCATTGGTTTTTTTTCAGCTTGGCACAAAAAATTATTTAAAAGGTAAAGCTCAGTTGCGTCAGGAGAATCTATTTTAATACCTACATTGAAACAAACGTCAGAAAAATAATTATTAAGTGTCTAAACAGGTAAAGGCATATCAGTTTGCCTTATGCTATCAGAATTTAATATAAGGATACACACACACCTTAACATGTTAGCTGCCACGTCGTCCTTATCAGTATGACACCAAGTATTCCTAAATTTGATTTGTAACACTGATCGGTAATACAGAATCTCAAGTAGGTTTTGTTAAAATGGCAGTTAAGTGGATGCCGGAGACATCTTGTAGTTATTGAATGAACTGCTTTCATGTGAGTAAGTTCATCTAGCAACAGAATAATTACAAAATAATTTTTTTATTTTTAGTGTGTTCCTAAACAACTACAGTTTCTTTATTTCGTAGTTGTTTAGGAACTACCAAATATTTTATCACTTAAAATTAATAGTGTCATAGTGATCGATCCTTAGATTGAAATGTTATCTTAGATTATTCCTTGCTATGTCGGCACTGGTGGCGCAGTGGGGACAAAGTGTTGTGGAGTGTTAAGGCGACAGTTTCTATGCTCGCACCTCTAAATCTAAACATTTTCCGCTCAATGGTTTCCATTGACGTGAACACTAATACAGAAATCTGGGGTGTCCATGCTGGGTGGCTATCAGGATCCGGATGTTGTGTAGGGATGAGTAGTGAGTATAAAGCATATCAAATAGCTGAAAATCGGACCAATATAATGTATTTTGAATTCCACATAAAGCTGTAGGTCCCTTAGTTTCCCTGGCTACTGGGCTATTATAAATGGTCCTTTCTGAGCTAAGCCAAACTGATTTAGTAACAATGACTACACTCATTCATTTACACTTATCACACTCATTCACCCCTCATATTTGCTCATATCTCTACGATCGGCGTCTTAGTAATGAATAATTCATTTATTCACTATTCACAAACTTAATACTCATAAAAATAGTTATCAAATCTACTAAGAGCATTATATTTGTTTTTATGATTATTAAATCAATACATAAATGTTTTGGTTGTTGGAACTAAATGTATAGTGGAAAGTGTGAATAATAGAACAGATCCAACACTTAATAATTAAAATGTTATATGTACTATGTAGTCAAATAAGTCTAACTATACAACGTAACGGAAAGGTTGTGAGAGGTGGTAGCCATGATTTGTTAGTTCTTGGGGAAAGGCAAATATGTTAATAAAATTCATTTGAAAATGTCTTTCAGTAAAATAAATTTTCAAGCAAAGATTTTATTATTAAAACAAATAGCTTGTTAACTTGTGGTGAAACTAGCAATTGAGGTGTTTCATTAAGATTGTTGTTTTGTAGGCATGTATCAAAACATGATTTCCTGCAATGGCGCCATATTAAAGGATATGGTCGTGGCATTTACACTGCAGTCTCTCGCAAGTTCACACCGCAACAACTGTGCAGCTACTTGCTCAGCATCAAAGACAGTAGTCTTCGCTACAAGTTATTACCACCACAAGGACCTGGGTAGGTGTTCCTTAAAGTGGGTCACCTCAAAAATTGAGTTCATTATAATTGATTATTTTCCAAATCATAATCCAATTGACTATAATCCAATTTGCAATTATAACAAAAAGCTCTTAAATTTGAAGAAGTATCAAGTTTTATTACTAATTTACTTCATAGAGTCAGATTAAGTTTGGATAAAATTACTTGTAATCTACTTTGTATTGTTTTTTTCATATTGGAGCATTTTTTGATTAATAACAAATGTTGGTTAGTATAGCAATAAATATGTGGTACATAAGTATCTTGCTTTCAGAAGTTGCTTTAGAAAAATTTTGAATCGCATGCTGATAGATAGACTGAAAGAAAAATTTGCTATCAGTTTTACCAAATAATTTCCCTAATTTTTGTATAATAGCTCTAAAATAATATGCTCTCAAAATATTGATGAAAAAAAATTAAAAGCAGTTATACTGAAGTTAAGTAGCAAACCACAATATGAAACAATCTGTTAATTGTTATTGCCCTTGCAACCCCCCCTTGTGAAATCATTACTGGGCCCATCGAGGGTGTGTGCGAAGGCACTAGACTCAGGAGGACACAGAACAAAAAACACAAGTTACGGTCAAAATGTAGTTTTATTAAATAGAATATTAAATTTTTGGCCTATAGCAAAATGCAAAAAAACAATGAAAATATAGTCGGCTACCCGCTTTAAGGTTTAATCAATTGTTTGGCCTAATAACAAATAAAATATATACTTTAATTATGCATAACAATAATAAATAATAACAAAAACACATGCAAGAATAAATAACTACACAAATTAATAAAGATAGCAAAATGATAAATACAACAGAACAAAATATTCAATGGCAGCTTTCATTGCGGGGCCTCAAGAACAAAAAAATTTAGAAATTTAGGCCAATTTTGAAAAGTTAAAAAAAAAATTAAATTAAAGATGTAAATTTATAATTACATCAAATCCAGCGGGCAAAACTGGGGGGCTCCAAATGGGAAACTAAACAACAATTCTCAAGAACCCCGATCTTTAAAAAAAATAAAAATTGAAAATTATTAAAATAAAATCTAATTTTTCTCTCCTGTTATACCCAGAAAATCCACGCTTAAACACAAAGTTCCCACTTCAACACAGTCCTACCCACTAAATAAACACAAAAAAAAACTGAACTGGATAGCACATCTTAAAAAAAAGGAAATCCAGAAGAGGCAGAAAATTAAAAAGGCTGGAGGTCACCTGCGGGCCGAAGACATGTCCTGGAGGAAGCTGTCTAACAGTGAGGGAAGGAGGGCAGTAGATGGCAGCTCCCTCTGGGCTGCACAGAAGAAAGACTGGCCCAGCTCGCAAGTCCCGCAACCGTGCCTCCAGGCACCATCAGGCAGAAGAGAGCGAGCAGGTTACCATCCATCTCCCTCCGGAACCCTGGAGTAAAAGACCAAAAAGACTCAGCCAACCATTAGACAGAAGACAACAGGCTGCAGTCCAATGACGGCGAACAAGTCAGAACGAACACAAACAGGAAACACGGAACAAAGAAATGAAACTCGGAGACACAAACGAAAATCAACATAGAGGGAGGCGGCCATCTGAGAGACGACCTGACTCTGTGCTATGACACAACATCCCTCCCCAAAAGAGGGCAAAGCCCCAACCACAGGCAACCGCCTTCCAACACCAAAGAAGACCTAAACCTTGCTTGGAAGCGAACACAAGGACGACAAAAAAATCCCAAATAGTGGAGCTACAAGAGAATCCCTTGGAGAATTGCTAGGCCTAACAAGAAAAGAGAGAAATTTGGAAAACAAGTATAGATAGGAGAAACAAAGAGGTGATCAGTCTCTCTGCTCCCCATCACCCTCTGTGTTACTGTTCCAAGAAGCTGGAACCAAACCCTGGTAAGGCTTCAAATGAGAAACATAAGCCTTCCGGAAAGCCCTGCCAGACTGGGAATATAGCGATATGAGACAGAAACCTCTGGATGCGGTGGGGATCAGACCACCTGAAAAATAATTTGGCAGCCCTTTTCTCCATGGCTGAACTGACCGGATGAGCCTGACAATAGACCAAATCCCCCATCTCGAAAGGATTGGTCCTACAACCTCGATTGTACCTCCTCCTGACAAGCTCCCTAGCCCTAACAAGGTTGCGTCTGGTAGCCTCCCATGTCGCCTTGATATCAGAGATGCCAGGTGCGGAAGATCACCAAGCTTCCACAAATTGGACAAAGGATTGTTCGGAGCGAACTCACGAAGAAGCTCAATGGGCACAGCATTGTGACTCTCATGTTTAGCCGAGTTGGAATCCAACTGAAACCAGGAAAAGCTTTCATCTCAGGTGTTCTGCTTGTAAGAATGGAAAGCAATGAGAATAGGTCTGAGATTGCGGTTGAACCGCTCTGCATGGGACGGCTGTGGGTAGTAAGGAGAGGTAGTCCCTGCTGGATGCTGTGCCCAAAACAAACGCCGGAACTTCTTAGAAGAGAATTGTAGCTCATCTTCAGAGACGATAGTAGCAGATACACCAAAGAGCTGGTACTTGAGTGCACAGATGGTGAGCTGAACCATAGCACTACGGAGGGAAAAAACTAACAACACTTTTTGAGAAGGCATCAACACAAACAAGTAGGTGAGAGTTACCTTACTTGCTACATGGGAAAGGACCCACGTAGCTGATGAAAACCTTCTCAAAGGGACATTCCACCTCTAAAGAATATAAGCACTAGGGATGGGTTGGTCTCTAAAGTCGGTTCTATCGGTTCTTGACAAAAGAACCGGAACGAGAACCGATGGAAAAATGTTAGTTCTGTGGTTTTGGTTCCAGAAAAACAAAGGGAGAGATAGCTTTCATATACTGTAAGTAATGTTTCAGCTGTGAAAAGTGCTGATAAACAGAACAATTTAGCAACAATATTTGGCTGCAAGATAAACAAAATATCTTTTTCAGAAAATATCTGCACATAGACAGGCTACTTCCTTATCACTAACAACCACAACTTAGCATTCTGACTAGGTTTGCTAAGAGAGCAAAGGTGAAAAGCCAATACCCTATCAGTAATATTCCGGTCCGTGCCCTTCCAAATGAACTTGGCTGTTGTTCCAACTGACAAATCTTAGCAATTGTCTTGTGAATCCCTAAGTTACCATCCACGAACATCGGGACCAGGATATTTGGCAGTACAACCTAGGGTTCTCCACCACGGTGAGGCTGACAGCAGAGTACCCCTTTGGACAAAAAATAGGGAGGGTGGGCTCCTCCCTCTTGAAACTCATGCAAGAAAACGAACGTCTTGGCTATTGATGAAAAAGCAGACTGTCAAAAGCCAAACGAAAGTTAAGTAGCGCAGCCCCACAACAGCTGGCTACTTCAGGTAAAGGGTCGCTGGGTTCATGGTACATGCAGGGCAGAGAATCCGCTATGAGATTCTGCATGCCACGCACATGCTGTAATTTGAATTTAAAGGCTGAGATTTTAACTACTTACTGCAGTGGCCATTTGTACCCCAGATGGTACTTAGCCTCATCCACATATTTCCTCCAGCCTGCTCTATCCTGTGCTTGGTCTTCATTTCTTCCCAGCTCCCTCAAGTCCCGTTGCACCTGGTCTTTCCATCTTAGTTTTGGCCTACCTAGTGGCCTTCTCCCTTATAGGTTATTCCTTAGTATCTTTTTAGTGGTAGTTTCTTCCCTCTTCTTAGGACATGACCAGTCCACCTGAGATATCTGCTTTTTTTCAGCTATTATATCTGGATCTATAGTTGTTCTTTAGTGTGTGCTAGTATTGCAACATCGTCTGCAAATGCTAATACATTTATTTTCTTCCCTATCTTAATTCCTGTTTCTGAATTGCCCACCTTCTGTAGTGCTTCTTCTAAAACGATGTTGAACAGAATTGGTGACATTCCATCTCCTTGTCTTACGCCAGTATCTATTTGGAAAGCCTTTGACCATCAAATTTTACCTTGCATTTTGAATTCTGAACGCTTAAAGATGTTATTTTAATAAATCTTTTTGGGGATACCTCGTTTTTCCATAATTTTCCATTGTTCATTTCTATCTAGACTGTCGTAAGCTTTTGTGAAATCTATTAAGATGCTATGAAAGGATTTTTGTATTCATAGTATTTTGCTATTGCTTCTTTTAAGATGTAAATTTGGTCTACAGTAGATCTTCCTTTGATAAAGCCGGATTGGTGTTCTCCAATGAAACTAGGTGTGTATTCTTCTAATCTTCTTTCTGTTATCTTTGATAGGACTTTTTATGTTACATTTAAAAGTGAGATGCCTCTGTAATTATGACATATTGTTTGCTGCCTTTCTTGTGGATGGGAAAATAATAGCTTTTTTCCGTGCATTTGTAGTTTCTTCCGTTTCCCAAACTTTTGTGACTAGCTTGTGGATTTGTTTTGCTATAAACAAGTTTCCTGCTTTCAAAATTTTTGCTGCTATTCCATCTTCCCCAGGAGCTATTTTGTTTTTCATGTCTTTTATTGCTTTAGTTACTTAATGTTGGAGGGTTTAATAAATCGTTGTACATTCTGGTAGGTTTCATCTGCCTCTCCTTCTCTTTCTTGTATTTCCCCATTAAGAAGATATTGGAAGTATTATCTCCAAACTTCTATACCTTGTTCTTTTTGTACGATGATTTGTCCATGTTTATTCTTGATTCCAAAAGGATTTGGGGTGTAACCCTTTTTAAAAAACCGAATGGAGCAGTAAAAATCACTTGTATTCTTTGCTGTTCTATCTTCTCTGCTTTTTATATTATTCCATTAATCCATTCTCTCTTTTTTCGCTTCAAGATCCTTAATGTTTCTATTGATTGTGTCTTATAGTTTTCCTTGAGATGCTCCTGTTGGTCTTTCAGCCAAATTTCATTTGCCTTCTTTCTTTTTGTAATTGCATTATTACAATCAAGGTCTGTTTCTTGTATCCTGTCCTAAATCCGAGGTATTGTGTAGGTGTTTCGTAAAAAGGTGCTTTTCCGAGGTGGGTTGTTGGCCCAACGCTCAACTCCCAATCTGGAGGAATAGGGGGTTTATTATCAGAGTTTCCTTGGGTTAGCCGCTTCCACCTCAACTTTAAGATCCTAACCTGACCTTGGTGTTATATTAGAGGTTCCTTCTCTTAGCCTTCGAGGAGCCAATCCTTGTCGCACAAGGCAGTGTAAGCAATGCTTATTTGATGGTGGCACTTTCTCGCCATAACACAGCTCTGTCATAAGGCTTTGTGGATTTTCACGAGTGTAACCTTGCCACAGGTCACAACTCCCACGCATTCTAGATGCTGCCGCCTCGTTCCGGGACTGCTTATTCAGATTTCCTCAATTAACAGTTGTTCACCATATCTGGTGGAACGTCCGCTATCTGCGAACCGTCCAATACCTGAGGCTCGTTTCCGTGAGCTAGGGTGGATTTTAACTACCCAGCGACCAATTTTCTCATGCTGTCGATGATTGTAACAAGAGCTCTCTTTTATGATTGTCAGTCTCAAGCAGAAACTCCGTATGTTTGAGGAACATGCGAAACTTGTCAATGCCAAAGACTACAGCCAAGAATCTGTGCAATAAAGCTACAATTGGTTTGCAGAATTATAGCTTTCTTCTCTTGGGGAGTCAAGGTACAAGAGGCAAAAGCAATAGGCTGCCAAACTTCATCATACTCCTGGGACAACACTACAGCAATAGCAGAGGAGGAGGCATCAATTTGCAAGATGAACTTAGCAGTAAAATTCGGCATCCGCAGAAATGGAGGCTGCATAATGGCCTCTTTCAAAGCATCAAAGGACGTCTGCTGAGCTTGCCCCCAGACACACTTCGCACCCGTCTTTTTCAACTCATTCAAATGGGCAGCAAGCTCGGCCACGTTGGGGATGAAGCGACGATAGAAGTTTACCATTCCCACAAACGGGTTACACCCTTGGCATCCTGGAGAGGAGGAAAGTCTTGGATACCCTGTGTCCTAGCAGGATCAATGCAGAAGAATTCTGGGCCGCACAGAAGAAAGACCGGCCTAGCTCACAAGTCCCGCAATTGTGCCTTCAAGCACCATCAGGCAGAAGAGAGCAAGCAGGTTTCTTAGAAGAAAAATAAATCCATTTATTCAGGTCACCATCCATCTCCCTCCGGAACCCTGGAGCCAAAGAGAAAAAGACTCAGCCAACCATTAGACAGAAGACGACAGACAGCAGTCCAAGACAAACAAGACAGAATGAACATGAACAGGAAACACGGAACAAGGAAATGAAACACAGAGATACATAGATAAGATTTCCAATGCCTTGAGTATTTAAGAAACAAATAGTCAAAGCATTGGAAATCTCCAAATATTATCTACATATCATGACCAATCCAATGTTAATAAATAGAGATTCAAACAATAGAGATACAAACGAAAATCAACATAGAGGAAGGCGGCCATCCGAGAAATGACCTGACTGTGCTTTTGAATGTTCTGCTTGATGAGATAAAAAAGATTGTTCATATGCATTAAAAAATGTGCAATGAATTAGGGTTGTAACCATTACTGCACTAGCCTGCCAAAGTGCACAGGATATCCATTCATGTTCTCTGAAATACAGTTTATTATTTTAAATCATGTTAACTTAATTAAAGATTTCAGATTGCTATAAAACCTTAGGAGTTTTTTTCAGAAATATCCTAAATAATATTTTTAAATAAAATACAAACATTTACTTTGTAATGTTAGAATATGTTAATTTGTAAATAAAATCCATATTTTACTATATCCCAGTAGCAAAAACAACTCATCGAAATAGGCTAATGGTTTAAAAGAATTCACCTCAATTTCTTCAAATGCAACAACAAAACTTTCTTTTTAGATATATTTTTTGTTAAATCTTTTTCTGGTTTGCAGAATTGATTTACTCATGACCAATTGTCAGTACAGTCCTAATATCACCAAGAGCATAGTACATGATCCTGTAAATATTGAATCAGATAACACAAAGCTTCCAAAAAGGTGAGTTTTCACAGAATTTATTGTTAATAATAGGACAAACTGACTCACAAACAACAGAAAAACCAAGCAGGATACTTACTCTTCATAACAAAAGTTTGGAGACGCGAGTTTGGATGCTTCCACAAATTAAATCAATAAAGCAATGGCTGTGAAAGTTGTTTTCAAAATGTTTCCCAAATAATTGGTGTTGATTGATTTCAATAACAAATTTTATGGGTCACATTTTCATATTTATATGTAAATTAATACGAAAAAGTACTGGTTTTTACACTCGTTCCACACAAACCTCAATTTAAAAAAATTGTCAATTGAAAACCTTTAATTCAATATTAATGAAACTATGTCATATAGTTGGCTATTTTATTGAAAGTACGTTTTTCAACATCTTTATTGTAGAGAAAAAAAAGTTCTTGTGGATTTTGTAAGATCTTTTAAGCAATGGCCAATCAGATGAGGACAACATTGACATTGTTATAATCAGCTAATTTAGTATAATGTATTGTAACCCTAGGCAGTAGTTTACAGGGAATCATATATGGTTGTGACAAATTTTATTTATGGTAGTGAAGTGCTGCATGTTGAGCCGTGGATAATGTGTCTGGCAGGGGTCAGTGTTGCCAAATTGCCGCAGACCAGTAGCTCCCTGCATCATTCATACAAATAAAGACGTTGAGTATAAGGTCTATTTCAAATAACTATATCTCTATTTTCTTTCGAATAACTTTTAGTTTAGTTCATACATGGATCTCTCATATTGGTAACTACTTGATCCACCACCATTATGCAGCAATCTTAACTGGTCAAGTGCAAAGATATTTGCGTTAAGGACAGCTCTTTAGCGTACTACAAGACTACTTCAACAAACTTACGTAATAACTGGAATATGTTCATATACAGGCTGCATGCAAAACTGATGCTTTCTTGTTACATGAATAAAGGTGAAATAGGCTGCACGCAATAATAAGTTGAGCCAGTACTGAACAGACAACATGAACTTGAAATGATATTAATTTAAATATCTTCTGCTAAGTTAGTGTTGGAATAGGCTGAGAAAATTATGTATTGTTAAAAACATTAATTAATTGTAATCATTTAAATGATTTATATGATAGGAAGACACTTGTGTGATCACAATGGAGAGAAAAGCTGACTTAGAAAAACTTGAATAACAACTACAAGGCAATCACACAAATAAATCACACTTAACTAGTAGAAGTTAAGATTCTAATAGTAAAAAAACCGATTGATTGATGCATCAACAGGTGCTTGACTTCCAGTACTTTGAATGTTTCAAAAAGCCTGTCTGACTGAGATCATTGTGAAACATTGCTTAAAATATCTAAATCCTTCTCAGTATGGTACTCGTGCTTAAGATCGAAAATAACCATAGTTACTACAGCTGAAATTCTGGTTAAAAATAAAACATGTTATATTTAATAGCGGATTATTTAAACAGTAATAATTATTTATAAATACAAAAAGTTCAGTCAGTCATATAGACAATCATATATCCGTAACTTTGTACATTATGAAGCATTGTTTATTTTGTAACTCCTGTCTGTTCCTGAATATATGATGTAATGACAAGAAACGGATAAATAAGCTTACAGTTAGTTATAAGGCGTGTGACGGCCGTCACAGCTGATTGTCCTGGGGGTCTCTGGCAGCCAACAGAAAATTGCTATTTACTTTGTCTTACTCAAGTTGAAGGTTAGTCTCTTTTGGTCACAAAGTCCACTTTTACTGGTATGGTTCTCTTAGCATCCACACCATAAGTATATTTTACCATGTGACTATTCATTAAAATGTTTAATTAGTTTGAAATATGTGTAAAAAATATATTAATCCAGATTATTTAATTGTATGGACAAAAAAGAGCATTTCAGTAACATTGATGTTCATTTTGGCATGATATCAATGCAATTTGAACATTTCAATTTAAAAACAAACTATCAAGATTGGATAAGATACTATCAAGGTTGGACAAACTATCCTTTGTTCCTAGAAATAAAATTCAATTGTCTAATTTTACACCCATCAAAGAGTACTTAGCTGTTAAATTCTATAAGTGTTTATTTTTGCCAGCCAATCTCAAAAACTATTGTATGTCAGAATAGAATACTCTGAACATTTAACACATTACAAATAAATTCTCATTTTCTCAACAATTAACCTCTCAACTGCTGTAAACGAGTTAAGTCGTGCGCCGCCGTCTGTCCCGCTGTGCTACGCACGACTGAAGTCGTTCCGCCGAACGCGCTCAGTGTGCTGTACACGTATCAAGTCGGTATTGATTATTTCTCCACTTCAACATGCCCACGACATCTATGGATACTTTGTTGAACTACTAGCAAGCTCTTTACTAAACAGAGAATAGTTTTCATTGCTTCATTATGTTGTATACAGCTGACTGTTGGCACTGGCAACTGACAGTGGCTGTTTACTGTATTGTTATGGCGTCTACATCACACGATTCGCGTCTTGTTACGGAGTCGGAAATTGATAATTTACTGTGTTATAAGATAATATAAGCGTTATACAAATGAAAAAATAATGAAACCACTATGTATAAATGAGTATAATGTTTATCTAAGCATGGATTACTCTATCTGTAAAAAACCCAGCACAGGGGGTTGGCATGCTACTGAAAACCCAGCAGTTGAGAGGTTAAGTAAGTCCACTGTATAAATTAACTTGTAAATCTTCCATTTTCATTAATTAATAATCATTAATTAATTATGTTTGATTTTCACTTCAGATCAGCGCCTTTTCGTGGTGGAATGCGAGGAAGAGGAGGCAAACGAGGAAAATGGGTCTAACAAATCTTAAATTAATGTTTACTCAGCTTGTAAATTTGGCTTTTCTGTATTGTATATTATAGAAGATAAATTAGTGTTAAAATAATATAGATGTTAGATTTAAGATGGATAAAGGAGTAAAATAAGAAAAATAAGTATTAATTTAACATATAAAAACCTACATTTATTTGTAAATTTAAATTATTTTACTTCAATATTAATTTATAAAGCATACAAAAAATAATATATTATTTTTATTCCTCTAAACTTGTTCAAACATAAAACTACTTAAAAATATTGAAGGGAAATGTACAATGAAATGAACTTTTCAAACTTAATAAATAGATTAATATTGTTTCTAGTGCAACACTTAATGAATATGGCTATAGGAGCTACCATCACTTGCATTTAGCAACAACTTGTGGCTGCTTTAGTATGTGGTAAGGCTGACAGCGGTAGCGACTATACCTGCTATACATTTTCTACAAACTTAGAGCTATCATGCACTGGTATATACAAAGCATGTGAAGTTGTAACATAATTTCGTAAAAATATTTGAATTTACATAACAATTACCATCATAGTGTACAGGTGGGTGGCAGGACTATATAAAACTGTATTCAATATCGATGGTGGATCTTGGTAAACAAACCGTTGTGAAATATCCAGATGAATGTTTAATAGACTCCAAAAAAAGAAGACAAGGTTCTCATTTTGACCAGTTTCTATTATTTTATATACTTCTAGCTATTCTAAAACTTCTTAACCAATTTCCAGGAATCTGTTTTATAATTTTCTAATGCTCGAATTGTAATGAATTTTGATTCAAATTGTATAGAATGTCAAATATTTTATTAAATCTTAACCTCAGTACAGCTTTTCTAAATGTTATTCAGTGTACGTGTTAAAAGGAAAAAAAACAACACAAATGTGTTTATTACAATTTACAGTAAAGATTATTTTCAGAATGGTTTCTGTTGTATTTTACTTCATATCATTTAAGCAAATTATTTTGATACAGTGACTAAATAAACAATTTCTTATTAATTTTCATCACTTAACAAAAAACCAACATCTAACAATTACATTGGCTGCAGGCATCTTTCAGTTTCTTATGTAACTTTCAACAGAGTATTTATACAGGGTGTTAAAAAAGTATGGAACCACCTTCATTGCTCTTAAACGGGTCCAGATAAATAATTGAGATTTTATCTGTTTTTTTAGAAAGTTTTTTTCTATCTTTAAATGCAGTTTGTAATTTTTATCAGCCTAGAGGGGAGGGCCCGTGGAGAATATTGTAAAAAGTTTAAATGAAAGGCTATGATGAGTTGCCCATCATTTTAAAGCCTATTTTTTCTGAATAAGACGCAACAAGTTTCAAGACAAAAGAACCATCATATCAGAAATGGCAACTGGTTAATCTTTCTTAGCAGAGGGTCTTGAAAAGTATGGAACCGCCTTTATTTCTTTTGAATGGGTCCAGATAAATAATTGAAATTTAGTATAGTTTTGTAGAAAGTTTTTTTTCTCTCTTTTGATGCAGTTTGTAATGTTTTTCAACCTAGAAGGGAGGGTCCGTGGAGGATATTGTAAAAAGTTTATATGAAAGGCTATAATGAGTTGCCCATCATTTAAAATCATTCTTTCCTGAATAAGATGCTGCAAGTTTCAAGTCAAAAGAACCACCCTATCATAAATGGCGACTGGTTAACCTTTCTTAGCAGTGATATTTGAGTGGGGATATGAAACGTTGTAAAAGCCAGCTATGAAGCTAAAAGCCAATATTTGATTAGGGAAATTGAAAATTATCTTTAATTATATTGACATAATGGTACAATTAACTCTTTAGAGTTAACAATTGAGTGGAAATGTCGAATTTCCACTCAAATATCACTGCTAATAAAGGTATAACCAGTCCCTATTTTTGATAGGGTGGTTCTTTTAACTTAAAACTTGTAGCATCTCATCCAGAAAAAAGGCTTTAAATGATGGGCAATTCATCATAACCTTTCATTTAAACTTTTTACAATATCCTCCATGGGTCCTTCCCTCTAGGTTGAAAAAAATTACAAACTGCATCAAAATATAGAAAAAAACTACAGAAGTGTACTAAATCCCAATTATTTATCTGGGCCCATTTAAAAGAAATGAAGGCGGTTCCAAACTGTTTCAAGACCCTCAGCTAAGAATGATTAACCAGTCGCCATTTCTGATAGGATGGTTCTTTTGACTTGAAACTTGTGGTGTCTTATTCAGAAAACAATAGACTATAAAGTGATGAGCAACTCATCGTAGCCTTTTATTCAAACCTTTTACAATATCCTCCACAGGCCCTCCCCTCTAGGTTGAAAAAAAATTACAAACTATATCAAAAAATAGAAAAAAAACTTTCTACAAAACTACTAATTCTCAATTATTTATCTGGACCCATTTAAGAGAAATGAAGGTGGTTCCATACCTTTTCAACGCACTGTATGCTAACTGCCAGCAATATATGGTAACTCGTGTAACCATATCATAACTTTTCTAACTATGTAGTTAGTTAATATTACCAAAATGGTATTTACCAACTAGATTATTATGTTTAGTGGTCTGTGTTTAGTGCCAGCTACTTTTTAGTTCATATACAATTCTTTAAATAGGACTATTGTTAATATCTAATACTTACTTGTTGTTTCTACACAATACTTTTAGTGTCACTAAAGCAGATTACACACCAAGGCTTGGCATGTAGGGTGCTGTAAGTAGTATGCTGTGATACGTAAACACCAGTAGCAATGGCATAGTGTATATGCAGTGCACTGTACCATGCAACTGCCACTTGAACACCGATCGTTTGTCGTTTGTGTGGTGTAGCTTACCAATCCGTTTTTTAGCTAGGGCATGTACAGATTTGATTTATTTTTCTGCTATTTTTTTAATTTTTACTGTTCACTCAAATTATACTAAACTGCCTTTGTTATAAGGCCTTAAATGTGTCAGTGTTGCATTCATGCAAATATTATTTTTGCAAAATTAAATAAGAAAAGTTTCCTGTAAAAATAATGCTATACATTTGTATTACAGTAGAACCTCTTTAATCCGGCACGTTTGGGACTTGAAGCTTTCTGGATTAAAGAAACTTCCGGACTATGGAGGGTTATTTATAAAAATACAGGAGGTGTATAAAAAATAACATAATATGCACAACAAAATTTTACTGTATGTATATATTATTTAAACATGAGTTATTTAAACAATCTAAATCAATAAGTACAAGAGAAATATTAAAATGTATTTTTAAGTACAGTACATGATGAAATAAATTTGAATACAGTATGAAATACAGTACAGTACTCAAATTTATTTCATCCTGTACTCAATTTGAAATTGAAAATTCAGAAATAGTGTTTGTGGTTTTTAGCAACAGCACTGGCAGATGGCTGGAAAAAATATCTAATATCTATTTGCTTCTTGCAACTATTTTTTTTTTTTACTAGCTGTTGAGTTGCTCACTTTACAATGTTCATTGTGAAGGTAATTCTGTAATTTGTGTCTATTGCCGTTGATGCCGGATTACAGACAATTCCGGACTATAGAATGCCGGATTAAGGAGGTTTTACTGTACTTTAGTTTTGATAAGGCTTTTTAAATTTTTACTTATATGGCCTCTATCAAAGATTCTTCCTAATAGTTAGTTCACTCTAAATAATGATGTACAGTAGAGAGTCGATTATCCGAACTAATTGGGACCTCAGGGTGTTCGGATAACGACATGTTCGGATAATCAAACATATTTTAACCATGCCATTATAGACGCTTATTGATAAGTTTATGTAATGGATTTGGCATATTGAAATTAAAAACACAACACATTTAAGTACTGTATCCACATAATACTTTAATTTTGTGTTAAGTAGTCCAGTTAAAACTTACTGGATTAATGTTCCTGAAACTAGAGTCTAATACTATTCAACACTAGCTTAAAGAAAACAAACAACTTTACAAAGTTTCAGCGCTGCACTACACGAGTGAATGACGATTAACAAGCGACTGTGCACATTCAATGTCAATTACTGTAGTACTAACGCTTGACAGCGAAGCTCAGACTAGACAGTGGTAGGTGCACGGCGCGCCCGTTGTTTATTTTCGTCGTTTCCTGGAAGGCCTGACGTTACGGCGCAGGCACCGAGTCTGGCAGAAGCGGTACGCCGCGCAGGCTGTGCGCTAACTATAATATCTTTTTCGTAATAAAATATGCACTATATGTACTGTATACAGTTACTGTAGTATGGTACATTTATTGAAAAATAAAAAATATTAAATATAAGTGTTGGAACATAAATTTACAACGTGTATTTTGCGTATATAAAAAAAATATTTTTTTTAGGTTTGGTTCGGTTAACTGACGTTTCGGATGACTGACGTTCGGTAAATCGACGTTCTACTGTAACATAATATATTTACAGAGAATAGAGTAACAATATAATCACCCGGATTCAATTTTTCTCAGAAAAATTTACTAGATATTGCACAGTTTAAATCTGTTTAAAATTATATGGTTATAGATTTCATAGAGGATTTAACCTAAAATACAGACCATCACCCCTCACACAGATGCTCTTTGCCATTAACAACATTTGAGAGAGCTTTTTACTGTTTTTACAGTTAAGAGTTGAATGAAATATACATTCTTATATTATTAACAACAATCAATTTTATTTTTAAATATATTCTAGTGTCTATTTGAATTTTAAATAAATAATCTGAAAGGTTTGTAATATGTGCAATTTTCACTTCATTACTGATGATACTAATTAATAGTTGCATGCTTTAAGTAAATAAAACTTGTATGTAATGTTTGTTTTTTAGTTTAACATTGTTGGACGGGATCAATATAGAAATTGTTACACTTTGCTTTATTTACTTTAGTGAATCAAATAAAATGTAATTGCATTGACATATTGATACTGCTCAAGATGATATTTTTGAACCAAAGAGATATCATAGGAAAAACCTAGTTTTGTATTCACATTTTTTACCAACTGATTCCACATAGGACCCAGCATTATCGCTTGCTGCTGCACTGACAAGATGCATGCCACTTCAGTGTGTAATCTGCATAAACTGTATTCTTGCAACACAAAGCAGCCAATCTATTTTGTTACTGCTCAATAATATTGTTACTATGTATTTTTCTCTCAATTAGTATTGTTACTCTTACTTGTTTTTATTTCTGTAAAATATAAAACGTTTGGTAGTTTTGTGTTTGCAAGTGAGTGTTTTATTAGTTTGCCAATAGTATATGGCTTTTATTTATGTTGAGCAATTTATGGCTGACTTCATAAAATATATAAATTAAAAACTATTAGTATATTGGAGAGATAGGACATCAGCAAACTTACCTTAGAAGACAAGGTAACTAACACAAGAGTAGTAGTAACATACTCAAAAGAAGCACATAATCACACGAATTTTCAGTGCCACTGGCACTTTCTTCAGGTGAGTAGAGAGAGAGAGAGAGTCTGACTGCCATGACTTCCACTATAATGACTCTCTCTCCCTCTCCCTCCACATATAATTTGTGTGATTATGTGCTTCTTTTGTGTATGTTACTACTACTCTTGTGTTAGTTAACTTGTCTTCTTAGGTAAGTTTGCTGATGTCCTATCTCTCCAATATACTAATTCTTGGCCTAGTGCCCTTTAACCTAACCTAAAATTAAAAACTATAAAATAATAATTACTAGGTACAATATTCTGTTTTGTTTTTTCCATACTCGTACTAAATTAATATCATACCAAAATATACAAAAATCATATTTTTGGGTCATGCATAGTGAAAATTACTTTTTGTATTGGAATAAATATATAAAGTCTGCGGGCCAAACAAGTTTTTAGTAAGATATAGTTATTTTTTTTTAAACTATGCTCTAGTTAGGATTTTTTAACTATACTACAGAAGTATTTGTAGTTCAATAACACTAGTTTAAAAGTTGTTCAAAGTTAGTGAAAGTAACATAATCATTATAAAAACAATCATGTCTTATATATAAATTTACATTTTGTTAAAAAAATAATGGACGTATTTCTTTATCTAAGAAAATTTCAACACTGTAAATTTATGCTATTCAAAATTATTTAATATCTTACACACAACATTTTTATTTAATTTGGATTAAAAATAGCAATGTTTACACAATGATTGCTTTGCCAAAACTAATTGCAATGTCTATCTATATACATTGATGTCACATTGTTTCCTTCTCTTATACAATAAACACACTATACAGCAATGTAATGATTGTACCAAATATTAACAATACTTCTATATACAATTATAACAGAGCAAAACTTTATCCAATGTTAATGTCTATACTGTACAGGAATTAATTGTTGTTAATCCTAATTCTACAATTTCAAGGGGTATGCCTAAATTACACGCTTGAAGATGTTTTCAACATAAATTTTGGTGACAGCTGTCAGTAGTATGTTACCCAATATTTAAAAACAAATTATTCCATCATTTTCCATAAAATATTCACAAATGACTAAATTGCATACATAAATTTGACATACGAGATATGGTTGTGATCTAAACAGAGGTTACATGTAACTAGATCTTCGATTACATATATATAGGTTTACTCAGAATAATGGAACATTTTCATTTTTAACACTGATTTGTCATTCTGACTACAACAGAAAATGTAGTGATGACAATCATCTCTCATTTAGCAAAAGTGGCTATCTTCTAAGGTAATTAATATAATGGGAGAGATATGCCATTAGTAAATTTACCTAAGAAGAACAATCTGCTAATATAAATACAAAGAAACAATAAAAGATGCAATACAGTACACACACTCTTAGTGCCATTGCCATCTCTTCAGGCTTGAGAGAGTCTCTCTCAATGGGCCTTAATGTTGAGCACACCATATTGAAATTGCTAATTAAAATATTATCATCTGTTTTCTTTTATTGATTGTTAAGTTATAATATATTGTGTTTAGTTAATCCACTTATGTGTAATGGTATATGTTTACTGGATAGTCACTGATAAATTTATAAAAGTTGATCTTTTAATTATTATTATAATTTATTAAAGTTATAATTGATTTATTGTCTTCAGAAGATACACTATAAAGTGAATTTTCAGCATATTAGATTGTAATTGCATTTCAAATTGTAAATAAAAAAAATTTTCTTCATACAAATGTACAATTATGCTTTGAGTGTTTCTAATTTTTCTGTTCTTAATTCTTTAAGTAGTTTCTTAGTTTGCATATTACTTGTTGGTAGAAATACAATACAAATACAATAGAACGTCACACAACAAATTTATTAAAATATAAGTACAAAATGTACTAATATTAAGGTGATAAAATCCATGCTACATTATTCTTTTGGAATAATAATTATCATTATTTTATGAATCCCTCTTGCCTGATAAAAGTAAACGTGTTTATATAAAATAAATTACCTCTGTCAACAGTTCAAATTTGTCTTGATGTGGATTACGATCATTTCAGCATCTTTATGCCATCTTCAGATACAATGCCAAAAAGTCTTCAATGCAGACTTTGAGGACTTAATCTGACTAGCGATGTGTTTAATTATGTTTAGTTCTTTCTCATAATTATTATGTGTGACAGGGGGACATTTAACATTATGTATATCACACTATTGTACGCTGCATACATTTGTGATGGAGGATGGTAAGATTTAGAGTGGATGGTTTGGTCTGAGGTGGTTGGTTTTCTGTAAATACTGTAATCAAATTTGCTATTTATTTTTTTTATGGTTAAATCTAAATGTTTATTTTATTTGATTGTTCAATTTCCGTAGTGAATTTAAGATTTGGGGCTATACTGTTGAGATATTTATGTAATAATTCAACCTGTTTAACATTTCCGTTGAACAGGAGCTTGTATCATCAACATAGCGATGGTATTGTACTATTTTGCTTTTTTCTTTATTATGATCTGAGAATATAAATTCGTTTTCTATGTAGTTTAAATAAATATTGGAAAGTATGCATGACAAAGGTGAGCCCATTGCAAGACCATCAGATTGTGTATAATATTTATTTTAAATTTGAAATAATTCTGTTTTAGCACTTCTTTTAGTAAAATTTAAAATTTGTCAATTGCCTCTGGTAGCATTATTATATTAGTATTTAGGTGGTGTTTTACAATTTCCAATGTTTTATCAACAGGTACATTTGTATATAGATTAACAATATTGAATGATACCATCAAATCATGCATATTTACCTTTAAATTTTTAGTTTTGTCAATGAAGTCGTATGTGTTTTTTAAATTGTAATTGTTGGTAAGGATTATATGTTCTTTGAGTTTTTCAAGCTTTTTTGCTACCTTATAGGTAGGTGCACTTGTGTAAATCACTAATGGTGTTGTTGGGACACCTTCTTTGTGTACTTTAGGTAATTCTCACAGCATTGGAGCAGTGGGGTTTGTTATTCTAAGGCATTTTATTTCTTGCTTACTAAAAAGAACTTATTTTCTATGATATATGTTAGTCACGTCTTTTTTAATTTCAGTTTAAAATAAAATCATGGACTTTGTTTATGTAATCATCTTTATGCATAATCACCGTAGTATTACCTTTATCTGATTTACATAGGACGGCTTCGTTGGATGTCAACTTGTCTTTTATACTACGTAAAGCTAGTGCACCTTTTATATGTATGTTTGATATATTTGACAACCTTTCTTCTTGGGTGTTCTTTTTATTTAGTTTATTAGAAATTAAAACTCGAGGAGAATTATGACTATCTTCATGTAGAATGGCTTTAATAGCACATTCTGCATTTATAAATTCATTAAACTTACATGTTTGACCAAACCTAGGAAATTTGTATTTTAGACCTTTTTTTCTAAAACTGAGGTTTCATTATCATTAAATACAATATTGGTATTATTAACCACTCTTGGGTAAAATTCAAAATCAAATAGAATAGCCATTTCTTTAGATTTTTGTTGGTTAATTAATCTAGCCAGCTTTTTTGTGCGTTGTTTTCTTACTCTTAATAATTCTATAAACTGATTGTTAACCTGATCTATAATATTTGTCAGTTCTATTTGATGAACATTATTTGCTAATCCTAAATATTTCTTTAGCAATAAGGTGTTTAACATAGCTTTTTTACGGTTAAGAAATTTAATTTAATTTTTTATCTATAATTTCTCTGCACTCTCTAAGGCTTTCTTAGCAGAATAGGATTTGTTTCTTATCTTTATTTGGACATCCGACTTTTATTTGGACCTTTATTGTTTCTTATCTTAGGTTTTATTCCGTGTCTTAGGCAGTCTTTGTTGAATTTTATATTTTGTATTGTATTGTGTAATTTAAGTTTTATGTTCTTATATTGTATGGCTAATGAGGCCTGACTGGCAGACAGTCAACAGTTCATATTTGTTTTGAAGTGTATTACGATCGTTTCAGTATCTTTATGCCATCTTCTGATATAGTTTTTTAATAAACATGTTTGCCGAAATCGACCTCCATATACATTTTGTACTTATATTGTAATATATTTGGGTTGTATGATGTTCGTTTGTATTGCAATTCTTTAACTAGCAAAATACAAAAAAAAACCTTCAAACAATAACAAATTATTGCTGTTTTGAGGCTAAGAAATAAACCATATTGAATGTAAAATATGGTCTTTTATTCAATCTGGCTGGCCCTTTAAGGCTATAGGTACAATCTGTCGCTGACAGCACAGAATATAGACAGATACAGAAGCCCCACGCAATGCTAAATTTTGAAACGCGAAATCGCTTAACTCACCGGCCAGATCATACGCAGCGCTAGTAGTAAAAACCGGCCAAGCGCGGTTGCCAAACTGTGGCTGGCCGGCCGGCTCAGCCGGCCAGGGAGAAATCCCTCGCTATGTCTCGTCTCCGCTCTGGTCTCAGTGGTCTC
>JAQJVL010000512.1:502423-629307 GCA_035578905.1 Stictocephala bisonia | reverse complement strand
CTTTGTTATTTTAATATGATTTTAAATAACAACACAAGTAAATAAATTTTAAGAAAGAAGTATGCTAATAAAAAGTTTTGTTTTTTTTTTTTGTTTTCTTTCCTAAAAAACAGAAAAGCTTTTTATTTTCAAATAATTTTTACAAACGACAAAAGTTACGTAGTTGCCAGAACTATGTTTGTAAAAACTATTTATAATTGCTATTATAAACCCAGATTTTGAGGTTCTTTTTCTAAATATCAGATAACATTTTTATTGAAATGTAATTTTAACCAAAAACTAAAGTTAATGCATTGAATACATTTTCAGAGGTATGTTAGTGAAAAGTAAGTAAGTGAAAAATATTATTGAAAAAAAACTATTTTATGGTTTTCTTTTTTGTAAAAAACAGAAAATTTTAATTTACATATAATTTAAATCAACAACAATGTTTAAGCAATGTTAGATCTATGTTAGTAATAATTAAGCATGTACAGATTTTATTGAAACCCCGATTTCGTAGTAGAATTTTCTTAACGATGAAAACCTTTTTATTTACATAACTATTATTTCAATAATAAAAAAGTGTAATCAATATCAAAAGTACGTTGGTACTGTATTAAGTATGTAAGTAACAATTCCCTCTAATAGTATTATTTGTAGTTAATTTTTTAAAAATATTTACGAAAATGTTTGTTTCAACGGATAATTTCAGCTAACAACATATAAGATAATAAATGTAAGAATTATCTTATTTATTTCAAATGTCTTTTCTAGGAGACTAGGAGACCTTATCTCTTAATACGTAAAATATAACAATGTGTATCATAGAATAGGCGGTACAAATAATAATACGTAATAAAGCCATGTAAAATAAAAACTGTTCGTACAATAAAAATAAATATTTACCCAACTTGTTGATAATTTACAAAAATCTGATACGAAAACTTTGAAACGCACTCCAGTCGATGAAGTTATAGTGGATTTTTTTTCATGCCTTTGAAAAATTCTGGAATTGCATATACAGAGTGGAAAAAATATGGAAACGCTTTCCCAACATCTATTTTTTTTCATAGATAACTTGTTATTTTAATATTGTTGAGTAATCGTGATCCATAAAGTATATTTTTTATCAGAATAATTTACTCGAAACCGTTAAATAGTGGAGAAACAATATTGTCAAATTAGTTTTATTTTTTATTTTTTTATTTTTATTTAACTCTAAGACGCCGATTCAAATGAATTAGTTACTTCGGAATTCAAATGACGCTACTCTTGAAAGGATATACCTTTCGAAGTCCGGTTTGCTGCAGTTAATTCATTTCTGTTGAATATATATTTCATTTGATACCAAACTCGACCTAGGCTTACATTGAAGATTTTCGTTCAACACCTCATGCAACCCCCCCCCCCTGAAAAGATGAAATGTTGCTAATTGCGTAAAAAAATAAGTTCTTTGTTTATACAAAAGTTGTGGAATCGTTTCCATTCTTTATTCTTAATAATTCTATTAATAATCACAATAATTCTATGATTATAAATGTTTTTCGTGTGTCAATTTTTAAAATATCAGAAAACCACATAAAATTGTAAAGACTTTTTTTGCCACTAAAAAAGAATTTAAAAACTGTATAAAGGTAAAAAATTAAAAATCACACATACAATTTCATTAATAAGTCAACTTCATTATTTTAGTTGTTTTTCTGCGCTGTGTGGTTAATCATTGCCACTTAGTTGAGATCCAAACTTGAATATCTAAACTTTTTGATCCAACAGTAAATAACAATTGTGTATTAGTTTTAAAGAAATTATACCTTAAAAATTACTTAACATACTTTTTTTATTCCAGAAAATATGTATTCTGAAATGATTTTGGTCCTTTGTTACCCTGTAAATGAAATTCCAGCAATATCCGGCCGGGAAACTATATCCGGTAAATCCAATATTCTACCTGCCCAACCTCCGGATTGAACGGCGTTTGTTCTTGGGTATGAAGACATCCTTTGTAAACCGCCTTTGGTTTTTATTGTCAAGTTTGATTTGCAACTAACATACTTTGCAACTAACATACATAGTTTGATTACAACTAACTACATACAAGCAACGGTTTATTGATAACATGTGTAATGTAAATAAATATAAATCCCTGATTTGGTGAATATTCTGTAAAGCAAGTTAAGAAGCTTCAATAAACAGCTGTATTTCTTATATATATATACAAGATATCCAGATTCGACAGTTGCATATTTTAAAGGATGTTTTGTCAAATCAATTCAAGCAAATAATGCAATATAACGTGTGTCCTATTTCGATTAGTTTTCTGTCCGTGTGGTTGTATGTGTTAAAACAAAAATTGAATATATTTAAAAATGTTTGACATACAATACTGAATTTTCTTATGACAGTTGATCTTACAAAGATACATTCTACGTAAAAAGGGTAAATGTAAAAAACTACTCGTTTTACCTAAAAATGTTAATACACATGATTTTTAAACTAGATTAAGCTAAATTTAAAGATATGCAAATTTAAATGCTCGGTTCTTAAATAAAGAGAAAATTTTTTGGGGGCTGAAAGCATTGTAATTTGGCTAAAGAGTACTCAGATACAATGCTTTGAATCGATTAGGACACTTGTTATATGGCATTGTTTGTTTGTATTGACTTGACAAACAATCCTCTAACATATACGACAGTCGAAGCTGGACATCCGGTATATAACATTGATAAAGAATGTGGTTGATTTTTTTTTTTACATACGAGTATGTTGAGGAACATTAAATAATTACTTTAATTAATGTTTGTTTCTGATCATTAAATAATAAATATCAGTGAAAGAAAAATATATAACAATTAATTTACAGACAGTATGAACAGACAGTCTATTTTTGACTGTTGTCATGCAATCTTACATTGTTAATCGACAATAAATATTTTGATTTGATTTAACGTTTAAAAACAAATAATTATATTAATTTAATTAATGTTTGTTTCTGATCATTAAAATAATAAATATCACGGAAAGAAAAATATATAACAATTAATTGACAGACTGTATTAACGTTCAAAAAACGTTTTTCAATAGTTCAAATTCAAGTAAGAAGAATACTTTTAAGTCTTGCGGATTTGAAAATTAAAACGCGGGATAAAAAAGTAAGAATCAGCTTGTAAAGTGTTAAAATTGCTCTCAAGTTGTTACTTAAGCTCAATTTTACTACATATAGGGAAGGAAAATTTGAGAATTTTAAAAGAAAAACATAAATTTACTAAACCGTGAATAAATAAAAAAATTCTTTAAAAGGTAATAGTTATTAAGTATTTCAGAAACAGTTTATAATTATATGTAAGCCCAGACGTTGAACGCTGTATGTGTAATAAGAATTGTGCCTCAACGTTGTACAGAAAGTATTAAATTGATTTTATTATTAAGAAAAAATTATTCTTCCGATCATAAATTTTAATCAACAAAATTTATTTTACCATTTTCTTTATACAAAAATGTCAACGACAAATTGTTAAAAAAAAAAAACTAAAATAGCGCAATTTGGATATTTATTGTATTATTTTTTTAAATATTAGTTTTTAAGTAGCAAATAAAAATAAATCTTTTCATGAAGGGTTACAATTAAAAAAAAAAAAAATAAGCGTCCAAGAGTAAAGATACGTTCACAAACTGGCTGTAAATTAAATTTAAATTCTATTGAAATAAGACGGTAATTATGCACTTTCTTGCCACTTCAGGAAATATGATTTCTTGTTGAAAAACGTGGTGAAATATCAGTTTATATCTCTTGAATTAAAACTCTGAAAACTCGCTTTTTACAGAAAAATCGAAAACTAGTTTTTTAGCCGACAGTACCAAAAACCTAATTTTTAAAAATCATTATTTTCAACATTTTTTCATTTAACATGTTTTTTATGCTGAACACGAATACATGTAATTGGTTTTTCAGAAACATTATTTTTTTTGATCGAAAATACACTTTTTACTTATCTAACTAAACATAACCTAACTCTTTCTAATTGTCTATTTACTCAACAAAAATTCGTAATCCACGTTAAATTTGGGTACCTGGTCTCCTATGTTCTCTGACGAGAAAAGAGGCGAATTCACTTTTTGTGGTTAGTAGTTAGTTGGTTTTTATGATGATCAGTAATGGCCGCTTATTGCGATTCGCCGCGAAAGTAGTCTTTCCTTTTTATCTCGAGAAATAATTATCTTAGACGAATATAGTTTTGAAATTCGCATTCAACGCAAAAAACTTCAAATTAAAAAAACCGAATAAAATATTATTTAAATTAAGGAAATATCTTAAAAAAAAACAATAAAGGTCGTGACTAGATTTTTAGAATTTGTCGGTAAAATCTGCGATTTCCGCTCAACAAAAAGCATATCTCGTGAACATATTGCCAATTCTCGACCATTTCAGGCAAAGTGTTCAAATGTTGTTTTAGGTGAAAAGGAACTTCATAATAACCAATAACTCATATACGTACATAATTTGTTCTATAAAATAAATCACATAATTTTTGTTTTATATAATAAGTTGAAAGTTGTTTTTGCGTAGTAAACCCGAGCTCAAGACACAAACCGCTGACTGTTGCACCCGGCCTGCCGAGACTGTAACTGATCTGTCTGATACACTATTGTAATTGTTGACCCAGGTGTCTGCAACGTCAAAGATGTAGGGTCTTAGTGAGTTAGAGGGGGTCCTCCCCCACCACCCCGGGACTAATGGCGTGGCATAAGGATGTCTGGTACACTGGAATATTACATGTAATTATGTATAAAATTACTTAGTTTTAGTAAACTGTCACAAAACTGAATGGTAGATGAAAAAAAAAAAAATAAACGAAAAAACCAACAATTACAGTTTAATATGGAATTGTATAGCACTAATGAGGGACGCACGCTTCACATGTTAAGCTCGCCATACGCCACACGGTGCCACCTCGGCCTTTGGCCTCGGTATGTCACCCTTGACTACATTAACATTAGGAACTCATCTAGATTATAGCTACAATATAAAAAAAATTGTGTTACTTTTGGTCATCATCAATTTTTCTATGTATATCTTTTTTATTTAATGCATATTATTGCCAATGTAATTAGTTATATAGAAAAATGGTTCACTTAGCTTTTACCATAAGAAAAAAAGTTCAAAATTCCTTTTTAGCGCGCCTGTATGATTCTAAATCTGTATTCCTTCAAAATAGCAAGTTAATTCGTTATTAATTTTTAAGACGCCGCTCGTAGAGATATGGGCGCAGGGCCGGTCTAAGGGGTAAGAAAAGTACGCGGCCGCGCAGGGCGTCAGGAAAAGGGGCGCATAAACGCTAAGAAACTAAGACTAGGGCGCTAGGAGACTAAGAAAATATCGTAATCTGAAGTGGGGGAAAGTGATTTAAAATGTCATATGGTAAAATATTCCGACGATCGTGGCTGATCTGGAGTTTGAGTGTTGACTCTCTCTGTCAAATCCATATTGTAGGAGTAAGGTTAAACCCCAGAGTGGAGCCCCGTCAACATACGTAGCCTATACCACACTACTCAAGTTAAACCCCAGAGTGGAGCCCCGTCAACATACTTAGCCTATACCACACTACTCAAGTTAAACCCCAGAGTGGAGCCCCGTCAACATACGTAGCCTATACCACACTACTCAAGTTAAACCCCAGAGTGGAGCCCCGTCAACATACTTAGCCTATACCACACTACTCAAGTTAAACCCCAGAGTGGAGCCCCGTCAACATACGTAGCCTATACCACACTACTCAAGTTAAACCCCAGAGTGGAGCCCCGTCAACATACGTAGCCTATACCACACTACTCAAGTTAAACCCCAGAGTGGAGCCCCGTCAACATACGTAGCCTATACCACACTACTCAAGTTAAACCCCAGAGTGGAGCCCCGTCAACATACGTAGCCTATACCACACTACTCAAGTTAAACCCCAGAGTGGAGCCCCGTCAACATACGTAGCCTATACCACACTACTCAAGTTAAACCCCAGAGTGGAGCCCCGTCAACATACGTAGCCTATACCACACTACTCAAGTTAAACCCCAGAGTGGAGCCCCGTCAACATACGTAGCCTATACCACACTACTCAAGTTAAACCCCAGAGTGGAACCCCGCCAACATACGTAGCCTATACCACACTACTCAAGTTAAACCCCAGAGTGGAGCCCCGTCAACATACGTAGCCTATACCACACTACTCAAGTTAAACCCCAGAGTGGAACCCCGTCAACATACGTAGCCTATACCACACTACTCAAGTTAAACCCCAGAGTGGAGCCCCGTCAACATACGTAGCCTATACCACTCATAGGCTCACTGTTACTGTTATTATTGTTATTCCCAAAATGATGTGAAACCTTTATCTACAGAAAGATTTACTTCCCCCACTAATGGCTGAAAAGGCGGTTGATATTAGTTCCATCATGCACCGTGGAGTAATGCAGAGCTTGTGATGTTCTTAATCTAATTTTAAGCTCGACAATACGTCGTCTGCTACCGTTTATTAATTCCCAATTGCTTACGCAAATTTGTAGCAAATACAATTCAATCACAAATTCATGATGTCTATTATGTGTCGGCACTAGTGGCGCAGTGCTGTAACCCAGCTACTTGGGGACAAAGTGTTTGGGAGATTGTAGGCGATAGGTTGGATGCTCGGTCCTCTTAATACCGACATGGCGTCCGCTCAATGGTTGCTATCGGCGTGGACACTACTAGAGAAGTCTGGGGTGTCCATGTTGGGTGGTAATCATTGTGCGGATGTTGTGTGGGGGAGATAACTAAGTATCAGACTTGTCAATTAGCTGAAAATCAGACCAGCACTACGTGGTTCGGATTCCACGTAAAGCTGTAGGACCCTTAGTTGCCCTGGCTATTGGGCTATTAATAAATTGCCCTTTCTGAGGAACAGTTGAACTCAGTTAGTAACAAGACTACACTCATCCACACTCATCCTACACTCATATAATCATTCATATTCGCCTTAAAATACCAAGAACGTTGTGTCGGCGTCTCATATATAAGAATAAGAAAAAGAATAAGAATTAATATCTATAAAACCCATCAACCGCTGTGCATTAATTAATTGGCAGCAGTAATTTGCCAACAAGAATTATTGTAAATTCAACAACCATAATCATGTTTGGCTTACTTAATGTTTACAAAGTAACAAGTTATTCTTTTATGTTACTCATAATTTATATAAGATTACAGTAGTTAGTATACACCATGGCTTGCACTCTCCTATGAAGTTTTATAAATTTTCAAACTCAAAATTCCTTTATTTTAACATTTTTAAAACAATTGTTACTAATATTTTACAACCTACAATAACTGTATCTTTACAACGAGAATTAGATGTTTAAGTAGTATAAAGTCTTAGACTGGTCGTAACTTATTTGTTTACAGAATGTTCTAACCCAACCTACCCTAACAAAACCCAACCTTACCCAAACAAGCACTTTTCGGCACAAACGGGCATAATTACAATCCCCTCGCCATGTTTGTGAGCAGGAGAAAATTCCGCTCAAGTGAGTACCCACAACGTTATATTAAAAAAAATACGCTTTTCTTCATTTTCCCGACTCTTCTGTTGAAAAAGCTGATCATATTCTTGTGAAGTCACAAGTTGTAACCTAAAAGAGTTTCCAACAGAAAAAAACGACAAGGCCTAAGTTATATGTAAATGCCTCGAAATGTTTAGAAAAATAGTATTTTTCTGTTTTGAAACAGTTTTAATATTTTATATTTTAAAATGTCGCCTAATAAAACGCCGCTCAGTATTCTAAACGCAAATATTATCATGATTTCTTGAATTTATTTAAATATTGAACTAATAGAATGTATATTTTATTTGATCCATCCAGATACCATTTCATGATTTTTAGAAATATAGTTTTTAAAAGTACGTAGTTATAAACAAGCAAACAAACATACAAGTTAGACATGCTCTTTAGCCACTCTACATAAACTTGTTCTACGATGTTGGAATGATAAACCGTTCACAACTTGATAACTCTCTGTAGTACTCTCAATTATAAATAAATACCAACAAACCACCAACTCAACTTCAAAACACTTTACATTTGCATGAGTACCATTCAAGCTTACATAAAGTGTTATAAAGGTCTCAAAGCTTTAACAAAAATATACTAATAACAATCTATTGAGCAATTCATTTCGATTGACATTTCAAATACAAGTTAGCACCTTTTAACAAAAGTTAAAGTGATGTAGAAGACTCAAATCATTTAAATTACAAAGAGATGGACAATTAATTCATCTTGACAACGTTAACGTACGTATTTGATTAACCGTGATAAATATCGTTGTATGGCAAGTACTTATAAATTAAACCATTCAACTCCTAGATAAAGGTCTCAATATATGTCAAATGCATATAAGATAAGCCTTTCAACACATCTTGGTTACATTCAAATACGTATTTTGTAAACTATTCAACACCTAGATAAAGGTCACGAAACATGTCAAATACATATAAGATAAGCCTTTCAACACATCTTGGTTACATTCAAATACGTATTTTGTAAACTATTCAACATGTGGTAAAGATAAAGGTCACGAAACATGTCAAATACATATAAGATAAGCCTTTCAACACATCTTGGTTACATTCAAATATGTATTTTGTGAACTATTCAACAACTAGATAAAGGTCTCGAAACATTTGAAGTACGTATTTCAACGAGATCTGTCACGAAGTTAACAGACAAGTTTAATATTGTTCGAGGTGTCTTATCTGTCAACTTCCTAATTCAACTGTTGCAAGTTGCACTACGGATCCATTTATAACATCAAACATTGTTCAATAAAGTAAGTTCCCGTTTTACAGGTGAGCTTTCAATTAAATCAAATGGGTCAGGCGAAGTGAATATGACTTTATTGCATTAACTGAACTCTCCCTCTCTCTCTCTCTCTCGCGCGCGCACGCACACGCACACACTCCCATTTAGGGATGCAAATATTTTCAAAATTCGATATATCGAATTACTGATATATTGCAAACCGATCTAACGATAATATCTAAAGAAAAAAATTGATATATCGGGTAACCAATGTATCGAATTGTAAATTATTTGTCTGTATAAAATTATGCACTAGCTATTATGTCATAACCAAAAATACACACGTTTTGCTGTCACTATTAAGAATATCCTACTGAATGTAAAAATTAAAAACATTTATCTACTCGATAAACGTTGTGCTCTGTGGGGTTGAATGAAAAAAATCAAAATAAGAATAACTACCTTTAATTATTATGTTAATTATAAAACAATAATGTAATAAAATTCGTATAGGATCGCTACCCGTTCCATCCACTGGTCTACAATAAACTACATTTTAGTGCGTTAACCTTACGTAAAAAAAACGAAATAAAGTTACTTTATTATTTCAATGTATGTTTTGTGGGCATAAGAAGCAATTAAAATATGTTTTTTTCGAATCAAGATTATTTTGAGGAGAGAGAATAACGTCGATACGATATATTGGACCAAAATATCGATATGGCCAAAATTATCAAAAGAAAAAATCGATACTAATATATCTATATATCGAAAAGTATTTATCGATATTTCCTATATATACTTACAGGTGAGCTTTCATTTAAATAAAATGGGTCAGGCGAAGTTAATATGACTTTATTGCATTAACTGAACTCTCGCACACACTCTCTCACGTTCCGGGAATTGCTTTATATAAAATCACGTCTGGCAAAAAGTTACACAAAGCACTGAATTATGTGTCCTTTAAAATGATGAATTAATTAATTATAAATGGCGTTTTTGCGCGTTTAATATAATTTGTACCCCATTGAACCTATTATGTATTATTTAATTAGCGTATTTTCAATTGTTTCTAATTAGTTTTTGTTCAGAGAAAGAACAAGAGAATACCTACCTACACAAGGAACTTAATGAGTCGTGTCTCTAGAGTAGAAAGCAATTTCGTTTTATGTCTTTCTCCGCACTGTTTGGAACTAATATTTCTGCCAATGTTAATTAATCCCCATAATTCAGTGTCGTTGGATTTGGCAGTTCTAGTTCCATCAGTATTTTTGCGTGCTGCTGTAATTAAAATACGTTCCGAAATAACTCTGTTTAAGCGAATGCAGCTGTAATGCATTTACACAGGTTTTTAATTGAAAACCTGTGTAAATGCATTACACAGTGCATTTTTGTGAAATTGAATCACAAAAATAATGTTTACCATCTAAAATGTCAAAAAGATTTAATCTAAGTTTTAATTTAAAATACAGTTATTGTTTGATAAATGTTTCTTGGTTGTGTTGAATGTATTTAATTTTTTTTCTTTTTTTTTCTTAATCGAATATTATTTGTAGGTATGTCTAATATAAGTGACCTGTATAAAACTTTATATCTTTGATTAACTCTTTCACCACCAACAATTGTTTACAAATTTATTAATACGATATTTACTTACTTAAGATTGAATTCACCTTTAGATAACTTCCTCTTTTGTTTACAAAACATTACCACACGAAACAACAATTCATAGGAGAAGCTGAACTCCCTGTTTGTTATCTCCGTAGAAGCCGGAATGGTTGGTTGGTCCACTTCACGATATCACAGATATACTAACTATGTACAGATTGCTCGTCTCATGCATGTTAAACCAGTAGGACGCCGTTTTCTTAATATGCGGACTGTCCGCTTTGCAGCGCGTCGGTCGTTTGTGGACTGAGCGTGGTTGTCAGACAGTGCCATTCCACACTGCATCAAATTTAACGTGAGACATTTGTTTTTCTAACTGTGCTCTCTCTGACAATCGCGTTAGTTACGGAAACCCTGTACGCACAGTCCTCTGCAGATATGATACATTACGTGAAAATCGCACCAGGTTTACTTATATAGCAATCTGTGTGTAGTTAGCATAGATAGATTGTAGTCAGTTTTCTGTGGTAATGTTTATGTGGGCGTCATATCGCCCGTTATTAGTTAAAGGGAATTAACTATATATATTAACTATATTTAACTATGCCGTTAAAATGTGTGAATTAACTATATGAGTAGTTTTCTCTTAGCATTACAGTTAATCATATACTGTACAGTCTACACACGTTGTAACAGGAATTGACGATCGTCATATTACTGTATTTTAAATGGCCTCCCTATCCACTCTTAATTATACGCCACTTCTTTCACTCAGCTAGATTTCGACGTAGTAAGACTAATTAAATAATGGGCCAAGAAGCGAACCTTGAGGGACGCCGCTATGGCTCGACAACCCGCTAATGTTATGCATTGATTCTATATTTAATCCAGTCCAGATTCCTCGCTCCATCAGGCAACTGATGCGTTCAAATTTATTATCTTAAAAAGTCTTACAAGATTTACGCATTTTGTTTTTTGGCAATATATAAGCATAAAATCACAACTATTTGTCAATTTTTTGTATGGTTGCCAAATGTTAATAATGTTGTAGTTGCAATTGATTAAAGAAACAAACAACTGACCAAAGCTGTAGACGGGTAACGTTGCTGCTATCTAACGGTAAGTGGTCTCAAATAAGGGTCCGGACGACTGTTCGGCGTACTATTAGCTCAGCTATTTGTCACTTCAGCGTGAACTGGAGAGAGACAGAGAGAGGGAGACCGCTGGCGCTACCCGTGAATATAGTACAAGAACTAATTTCATAACACAGTAAATCCGGCTTCACGGGACCCCATTTGAGCGGACAGTCTTCTTGTTTCTACAGTCTATCTATACTATCTGAGTCCCCTTGTTTCGATCGCGTAAGTTTTCTATATCTGATGTTTCAGACTCCGTGTTGAATCCCATTTTCAAGTCGAGACTGTAGTTGCACACATTAGTAAACAAGTGCTCATTCCACTGTGAGGAGCACTGTAGTCTAATGATAGTCAGATCTACAATGTCGCCTTGAAAGTGGGACTCGACACGGATTCCGAAACAGCGAATACAGAAAATTGACGCGGTCGAAACCAGAAGACCTAGACAGTTTGATTATTGACAGCTGTGAAAATTTACCCACGATAAATAAAATGTTAAATATAAACACATCCCGAACAAAGATGCATAACTTTCTACACTAAGAATAATTTACGTCGAAACCTGTCAAATTCAAGTAACGTCTTTATGAATTGAAATGAGATTTTTTGTTGTCAAGGAGCGCACACGTCATACAAAGCCCCATTCATTGCGTTCCTCTCGTCCCGGCTTTGTCATATGTAGACTGTATCAGCAGCGCCTCTGTTGCATATACGGCTAAGTTATTTCAGTCACGGAGTGTTTCCGCCCTGAATACGAAGTGCAGAAAAGGTGGTTGTGGCAATATGGCGGCTGCAAATCGGTCTTTTCGCGATGATCGCATCATCAGCTCCAGTTTAGAGATTAAATTGTTTTTATAAAAAGAAAAAGAAATTTGTTGAATGGGTTGTACTGAAAAGATATTGCTCGCACAATGAGTCTTAGCCTGAATGAAAACTGGAATCCTCGAGGCTAAAAATATATACCAATATTACAAAATGACTAAAACGAAGGAAATAATAAGACATATATACAGGAATTTGGATCGTAAAAGACATTTTCCTGCGTAATTGGTTAAGGAGGCACTTCCGTACGATAATAAATAGGATTAAAACGAATGGAACTGGACGATGGAACGAAAAAGAAATAGTAGTAAACTACAGTCTATGTACAGTGTAAACGAAGTCCCTTAGCATACAAGACGTTAGTGTCACGCTATTTTCTGTAGTTCGTGGACTGTCCGCTAGTGGCGCGTCGAGCGTTTGTGGACTGAGTGCGGTTTGTCAGATCGTCATAATGTTCTCTCTCTCTCTCTCTCTCTCTCTCTCTCTCTCTCTCTCTCTCTCTCTCTCTCTCTCTCTCTCTCTCTCTCTCTCTCTCTCTCTCTCTCTCTCTCTCTCTCTCTCTCTCTCTCTCTCTCTCTCTCTCTCTCTCTCTCTCTCTCTCTCTCTCTCTCTCTCTCTCTCTCTCTCTCTCTCTCTCTCTCTCTCTCTCTCTCTCTCTCTCTCTCTCTCTCTCTCTCTCTCTCTCTCTCTCTCTCTCTCTCTCTCTCTCTCTCTCTCTCTCTCTCTCTCTCTCTCTCTCTCTCTCTCTCTCTCTCTCTCTCTCTCTCTCTCTCTCTCTCTCTCTCTCTCTCTCTCTCTCTCTCTCTCTCTCTCTCTCTCTCTCCCTCCCTCCCTCCCTCCCTCCCTCCCTCCCTCCCCCCTCTCTCTCCCCTCTCCCCCCCCTCTATCTCGCTCTCTCTCTCTCTCTCTCTCTCCATCATTTCTCTTTCATTATGGCAAGTTTCTCCTATACCATGAGTAATCTATGTTTAGTTAGTCACAGTTTGCTGTCGATGTTTGTACAGCAAATTATACACGTTCCCGTAAATCTGTAATAATCGGTTCAATCAACATTTACTACGGGAACGCTCCAACCATTTTTGTCTTAATTATTTTCAATAAAAACTGTCACTATTCATGCAAATCGATACCAATTAAGGTAACCAGTCTTATATAAAAAGAAATGAAATTAAAAAGAGTTAAATTGTATTATTTTTATAATTTTCAGAATATTGATTCCACTTCCTATACATGGACATGTATACTCTAAACCAAATATATGGACTATAGTGGACGTTTCTTTTAATGTAATCTTATAAATAGATGCATATAAATTTTTATTATTGTTCAAGAAAATTAAATAATATTGATTTATTTTTCGTATTTAATCTAATACTGTAAATAATTCACATTTCCTCTAAAGTCTATACACTTTTTTTTATTTATAACTTTGTTACATGATTCTCGTTACGTAATAAAAGCGACTTTAACTGCATAGCTCCCGTTACAATACAATATCCTCAGACTTGCTCATTACACATAAATTACTTAGGGAGTTTTTGTTCTTAAATAATGATTAATTCGTGTTTAAAAAAACAAAACACTAGCAATATTGACATAGGTTGATAATTAATAGGACCGCCATCTAAAACATCTTGGCTGAGGTCTGTTCAGTATTTTAAACTCATTGTCAGTTTGTTGATATTTCATGTCGAATGTACATCTTATCCTTTGTGTCATTCATTACTAGAGATTTCTTGTATGTACAATTTGATCTTATGTTTCAATAAAATTGAGTTAATAAAAAAATTACAGTATAGCAATAATTGATGGATGATTTACAAAGAGCATTGTTGTAGAAAGCATTCTTAACTTCTCTACAATTAAATAAGTTTAGAATATATTCATCAGTCTTTGGTAAATTTTAGCTAATTATTTAGATTAGGGGATATCCATGCACGCTTCGCGTGCCAACCCCATCCCTCGCTGCGCTCGTTACACTCCGGTCTGTGACTTTCTACTACAACTATTAGTAGGTTAACTGTATAACGTAAAATGACAATATTAAGTTTATTTGCAGCATCTCACTCACACTACTTGCGTTGCTACCAATTTATTAGTATATGCACCCAGTGGTATTACTTAGCCTATTTAAAAAAAGTGTTTTAATCTCATATGTTTTTGTTTATCAGATGAAGATTAATTGAATTAATAAAATTAGAAGGCATTAGATTACCACTGAAATCCTCAAGTCCAATAGAGCGGAGCCCTACCATTGAATGTAAATAAAACCACGCTTACAACTTTCCCGGGCTTAACATTATGAACGATTCAACCTCATCAATACAACAAACACCATTGTTTACATTCCAACAGCTGTTAACACTTTTTGGAAATCATTATTTACATTTTTTTGATTTATTTAAATCTCTCCATGTTATTCTTATGGCTGAAAAAGTACTTTGAAGGCTTTTCATATCCTTCAAGATGAAAATATTGAAGAATTAAGACCTTATTACACAACTACGAACAGAGGCAAATGTTTTCACACCAAAACCGTTTAAATTAATCAAGAAATAAGGGAGGAGTTCTGTTGAAAAAAACTGCTTCACGTATTATGTACAGTATAAGGGTATTGTATTTGTTTACCAACATTTGAAATATATTATGAAATGTTTTAAATATTATGTTTTTTAAAAGGTAAATGTAAAAGTATTGAGTTTTAATATTATAATATAGTGTAAAGTTTTAACGACAGAATGTAAAGGACGTAGAAAAAAGTAATCGTAAAATATTATTATAAATCTAACGATTTTATAACAAAAACAACTTTTTAGTTATTATAGTTTAAATTAAAAGGGCGAAGAGATTTCTTTTCATCAGAGCTTCACCTCACTTGATTGGTGAGAAATTGTGTCGCGAGACTTTAATCATGAATTATTCACCTAGGGGAAAATTTATTTCTTTAAGTGTAAACTCTATCATAATTTCTTTGTAACTTAAAACCGACGCTTTTCCTAACACACTCTTAACGATAAAAAGTTATCAAATTTCTCACATTTTATACACAAATGGATATTTGCAAGTTTATCATTTATCGTCACCTTCATATTTTAACACGTATCCAAAGTGTCGCCTCCACAAAACAGCTTGATGCTATTTGAAGAGCTTCTAGATTTGTTTTATGGGGTCGTTTGGATTGAACGATTCCCTAAATGAATGAAATAAATAGGTCACGAGGATCGTACGTAAATACAGCGTTGTACGGATCTACCGCATGCACTGGACAACTTTATGTGTCCGGTTTACGAGTACTACTGCTGCTATCCAGCCACCTTGGGGAAGAATGTTTGGAGAACTGGAGACAATTGGATTTGTGTTTCAACCTTTTTTATCAACTCGATTACCATTATACAGCTATTGGGGAGGTAGCTCAGTGGCTAAGGCTTCGAACTGTGGAGTAAAAGGTCTGACGTTCGAATCCTCAGCTGAGCTGATAGTCGTTATTTCACACGTTAAATATACTTCACGAACAACTAGTTAAAGAAAATTTAAATTGTATTTTAGATAAAGAAAATTAGGAATAAAGAAGATATTTGACCTGGAATTAAAGGGATTTCCTATGATAAGAAAGATAAACTACAATTAACTATACATATATTGCTCATTCTATAGGGAAAACTGTGTGAATTGTCTATCTAGAACATGTGCACTATTTATCTGCTGGTTCGTGCGCGGCGTTCCTATAAGGAACGGGCAGTGACTGAATGAACTGGCAAGGTCTGACAACCGCGCTCAGTCCACAAATACTCGACGCGCAACATAGATAGTCCACAAACTTGAGTACGTGTAAGATGTATATACTGTATTTAGTAGATTCTTAAATTATTCCGACAACTTACTCATATTTAGTGTAAAATTATACACAGTATATATATATATATATATGTAGTTTTCTGGTGTTTTATTGTTTCATTTTGAAGTTGTAGATTGGTGTTCGTTGTAACTGTGATCTAAAGGATTGCTTTGTGAAACCATTTGACTGAGAGTGCGAAATGGTTTCAACCAAATTAATCATCTAATTATATATACCAGTTTAGTTTTTTAGTTATCCTAATACGTCTTTGTACACATACAGTACAAGTGAACGTCACACAACACAAATATATTACATACAGTATAAGCACAAAATGCACAAATACTTAAAAATAATTTTTCAATATGGTATTTGTACATTTTGTGCTTATACTGTATGTAATATATTTGTGTTGTGTGACGTTCACGTGTACTTATATTATACAACAACTAAATTGTGTTTCTGAAACTTTACCAAAAACAACAGTATTGTAATAGTATATTTCATAACAAGAGTGGAAAGTGGGGTTTTGCATGTTCGAGACCATATGTTTGAAGTGCGAGACTTGTCGAGCACTTCAATTGGTCGAGAACATACAAAACACTTTCACTCGAGTTTTGAACGATACTTTTCACTACACTACGGAATAAAAACAGGTGTTGTTGACTGTGGAAAATTTTCGGTTGTAAACAATGTTACTTTCGGTAGTAAACAATAGACAGCTGTTGAAAATATGATGTTTCGCAGGTTGTAAACACATAACGAACATAATAAACACATACATGAACTCATAGTAGTGTAGTGAAAAGTAACATACAACACGGTCAGCAAACGAGTAAATATTAAGTAGAGAGGGGTTGATAGGTAATTTGTATTGGACAGAATTTCGTAAAGATGGTGGTTTCTGGTGATTATATATTGTTGTATGGAAGTAATAGATTTTGTGGGTCATTTGTTACGAAATATTTTGGACAGTTTTTCTAGAGTCCGCTTGTTTATTAACCATTATATAAAAAAACGATACTTTTTTACTGGCTACACCCCCTTAAGAGATGGCTAGGATCCATGTGTCGTATTTATTTACACTCGAAACGAGAGGCTCATTATACGACCACTACTGGTGAGCCCTTAATCCAACGTTCCCCTGCTTTTCATTAACATAGTGGCATTGAAATATGTTACCATGTAGCCAGAATATTCTCAGCTTTTCATAAAACCACAGTTCCGCAAATTTTTATCCGTAGTATATTCCAGAACTTAATCCTATCTAAAAGGATGTAGAGTTACATAATGGTTTAAATGAAGTCACTTTTCTTTACTCAGTTATTGCTTGATCAAACATATACAAAACCTGCTGGAATAAGATTAATTCGTTGCTAAACGCTTGCTTTCTTATAGCGAGTAGTGGTTTGACTTTTAAGACTCTGCAGAGGCTGTCGGAGGATCTCGGCCATGTTGGTTTTAATTCCATAAGAACAATGTTATTTTCTAGTCGGACATACGATCATGCGTATCCAAACCAAGCAATTATTTTTAAGCGGATATTTTCCAAACAAATTGTATTTGATTAAGAATGAAATTGCGGGTTGGAATTGCTTTGCGAATTACTAACTAGTTTTAGAGAAAAAATATAAAAAATGATTAGTTCAAAGTTTTTATTTTCATCTATTTTGAAAACTAGACTTATGTATTCAAAATATCAAAAGCAAACCCAATGCAAAATCTGATAACGTTTAAAATGACACACGAAAAAATATTGATACGCAAATAAAATTGTTCTTACGGGATTGAAACCAACATGGCCGACAGCCTCTGCAGACTCTTAGTAAAAGCTTAAATTTTAGAAAAAAATCTTACAATAATTTAATTTAATTTGCTTATTGGCTGAGCTAACACTATGGTATAAAAGAGGACAATTTTAGATGGCTGTTGTCTTGAGATATATTATTTAGATTTGTTGAATTTCATATTGCGTAATACATGACAGGACGAAGTTTTATTGAAAAAGAGGAATGGTTTGATTTGATTAACATAGATTAATATTGTTACAGATTTTCCTTGTATCATACTGCGTATCCTTATGCACTTGGATAAGATTTCCGAAAAAAGTGACTGTTATTTAACGAGTATCCCTTCCCAAAACTTCAATTTCAAAAATATTGTTTTATTTATTATTAACACGCCTATTATCAAGATATGGGCGAATATGAATTTCGAATCAGCGTGATGAGTGTTGATTAGCGAATTTAGTCATCGTTACAAACCAGGGCCGACTATTCCTTAGAACGTTATCAACAATGCAAGCCAAGAAGTTATGCCATCTATCACTGCGGTGAAGATAGTTTTTTCAGGCGGAGTTAAATATTCACCAAATAGGATAGGAGTGTAAAAACAAATGTCTCTGTTATACAACTCAGTGGAGGACAATATCAGCTCCAAGTTGAACTCCTTAGCAAATGAAACCGTTATTCCTTAATTAGAAAACAGAACGACTTCAGGCTTTATACCCTCTCCACTTTCCACTCCACAGGGAATCCATAATTTTGCACCAACCAGTGTTGTGTAAACAATCTCCGTGCTGACGATGCAACACTTTTATACATATTTAAAATAACTGTACCCAATTAAAAGGCTTAAACCAGGAATCTCTAGAAAATCGTGCTTCAAAAGGGCGGTTGAACTTTTACTGCCCAAATAACTGTAATTAAAGAAATAACACAGAACAGCGTGTACAATGAGGAATGCCGATGCATTAACAGAGTGGCCTTGTTACTATATTACATCAGTAGTGGGATTTGCCGATTCTAAGACAACAGCTAAGTAGACAGTGACGTCATGGGTGGGTGTGACGTGGTATGATTTTGGAAGGGGGTCAAGATCATTGTGAGTATTTAAAAAATAAGCTTCTTGCTCAGAATATTGTTTTGGCTATAGTATTATTTTATTTTAGTTTCTTATTTATTTATGTATCATCTTTAAAAATACAATTTTTTTATAACAGGTAAACTTAATTACTAGATTTTCCTTGCTCGGATTTTTATACCGGTGCTTCCTCACTTCCTTTCAGCTCGACTGAGTCTGTTGTACAGTTCTTCTCCACTCTCTTCAGGGCCTATGCTTTCAAATAATTTTATAAATAAGTATTCGCGATCTCTTTCGTCGTTGCAAAAGCTCACAATCAGAACCACGAGTAAGCTCAGGATCATCCCTCATACACTGTTTATCAAACGTTTCAGTACGCTCCCTCTTAAATTTAACGCATTTTAGAAAAAGTCGCAGTGAGAGAAGACAACTAAGACGGGCCTAAAGCAAATGTAACCCCGAAACCCGTGGTATACCTGAAACTTATACGTTATATTCTAAAATAAACACAGTATAATAACATGTTGGATGATTTTATTTAAGCTACCAAACCCTTTTATTACATTTCCCTACAAAAGCTAAACTAAATTGTAGAAACTTAAACATAAACCAAATATTGAAATTGCTCTAATGTAAGATGCAAAGAGACAATTTTGTAAATAAATTCATAAAGTTTCTCCTGGCGTGAAATTAAAGCTTGAATAGTTAAATATTTTAAAATCTGCGTTATACTGATTAATCGGTATAATTTCCAAAAAAGTTATTCTAAAATATTCTAACCTTATTAGAAATGTAAAAATGGCGACATATGTCCCGATCTATTAATTTATAATTGCGCTATTAATTTATTAAACGTACTAACTTAGTTTGTAACAAACACTACATTCACTCATCTACACTCGTCGCCACCATTTAAAACCCATATTCGCAATTATCTCTACATTCACATCTGAACAATAAATAAATAATAGTTTGTGGTTAAGGAAAGAAATTCCTATTTCCATCAAAATCTTATTGGAAAGTAAGAAGTAAAACCAGTTTAAGGTACTTGTATGGTACTATGATAAATAAGACCTATTAGATAAAGTTATACGCGGTATGCAACTTTGGGGTGTTTTAATAATATATAATTTACTCGTACATACGAAATTAATGTTATTCAGGGTGGAATAGATAAACTGTTCGTTTGATAGTATATCGATACAAACACTTTGTGTTCTTTAAATGACTACCTTTATTCGTACCTGTTTTTCTGACATACCATTAGCCAGTAGACGAGGGGAAGACATTTATTTTTAATCAATTAATAATATTATTTGTTTGTAAGGTGAGGCCGATCTCTTTCTTAAGCTTACGCTAGCCATAGACTATTATTTGTGCGGGGAACTTATCAGTCAGAGTAAGGGGGAGAACCAGTTGAGTGCAAGGTGAATATCACTGACATAAACTAACCTGCATTATCTCTAACTCAGGTGTGAAGCCGTAGCGCCTTTAGACCGTTCGGCTACTGCCCCCCCCCCCCTCCATTGGCCGACTTATAGAATTACTGTGAAGCCCCATTAAATTTATATTTAATGTAGTTTAAAGCTAGCAGTAGTGGCATATCTAAACAACAAATCAAATTACTGGCACAAATATTCCTATCACACTAAATATCTAATGTAAATAATAAAAATCATGGGTAAAATGTAATAAATAATTTATTACTGTCTTATATAACAGTTAAATCTAAATCACAAAATAAAACTTATCAACATACGGTAATTTTATATATAAATGTTGAAGAATTTCTTAGTAAAAGTCATTTTATAAATTTCATGATTTTAAATATATGAAAGATTTTTTACAGCAGTTTGTGGTTTTTAATGGGAGATAGTCATGTTTTCTATTTATGGTTTTTTTAGTATGCGAAATTTTTTGTTTGTCGTTTGTGGTTTTAGAGTTAGTGAGGTAGAGTTTATAATCATGTTGTATCATTTTACACTTTTTTACGTGTTTTTAGAATATATGAGATATTATTTATACTTGTTCGTTTGTTAAGGGTACACGACATTGTGTTGTTAATCGCATGATGTTTAGGTTGCACGTGATTCGAGTCGTATATGTTTTTAAGCACGTGATTTTTTTTTACAGTGTGCGAGAGAGTACATTGACTAACCTCAAATGGGACGCATGTATTTTGGTCATTAGACTGGCACACCGGGGTCTATTGGGCCCCAATTTAAAAACGATTTAAAAATAATACAAACTATGAATGATTTTCATTTGAACAAGTTTTTTTATTTTTTTTTATTGTTGTGTACGTGTTAATTAATGTAATGGTAGAAAACTAGGAAGTATGAACATTTTTACAATTTTAAAGGATTTAAAAGTTTAGAGAAAAAAAACTATACATTATCTTACACTTAAATACGTTTAGAATCAATATAAAAATCTATCTCTTCATTATATTATGACCTACCATACTAATAGTCACAAACATAGCAAATGTTTTCCATCATAATATGCGTAAAGTTTCAAAACAAATGTTATTGTTAATAATGACACCAGAACCAATAATAAATTGGAAATCAAACAATATAAATATCACAAATCACAGAAGAACTTTATCTACATAAATATAAAATCATACAACTCTTTGTCAGCTTCTACACAACATTTATACTATAAACATGTTAAATCAAGATTAAGAAACATTTAAACAGAGCATTATTTATATAAAATTGAAGAATTCTTTGAACTAATGAATAAAACTCCTGCAGTACTATCATTTTTGTAAACTAATATATTTTATATTATTATTATTTGTTTTGTTCTATACAATTGTATACATCAAATGGTGTCAATAAAGTATTATTATATTTTATTTGATTGAACATTTATTTCTTAAACACAAGAAAATAAATTTAGTTACTTCACAAATAACTACAAAAGTGTAATTTAACAAACTATATAACCAATGCACACAATGAGGAAAACTCATCTTAAACATCACACAGAGGTACACTGGACCCCACGATAAAAAAAGGATATAATCTACTCAGCTACTATTACAAAGTAAATATTACAAGTAAGTATTACAAAGTAAACAATTTACATGGGTACCGACAATTTACGTTCATGACAAACTTAAAGTGAGGAACTTAAAAATAAATGTTTGTGGGGTCTGGTGGACCCCAGTCTGCTTTTTAATTTTCTCCCATATGCGTTAGCATAGAGAAAGTATTGTGATCGCACAAAAAAAGTTTTTACAAGTTGGTCTAAAAATCCATTTTAGGGTCCAACTTGTATTTTATGATCTGTCTGTCTGTGTGTATGTGCAGTTCGCTGGAGACCAAACGGACGGATCAATATTTAAAGAAATTTAGTATGTAGGTGTATTTAGCCAATATCTCAAGACAATTTTTTACTTTTATGAAATTTTAGATTTTTTATTTTTATGGACAAAAACATACAAAACTGGAATTTTCTCAAAAACGGCCCTCACGATTTTGATTAAATTTTCAGTAAAGATGTGAATTACAATTTAACATATTTTAGTAAAACCCGCATGTCATTAGCTTGACTAGTTTTTGAGTTATAGCAACAACAAAAATTTGGGAATCAAACTGGTAATTTTGAAAGTTTTGATTTTTTAGTGTTTAATATTGGGGAAAGTTTGTGCCAATTCTTTGGAACCATTTATTTAAGGTTACATCTGCTCTTTGAAGTTTCTCTTAGAATATATGGGAGTGGTTTTCTCAAATGCGTGATAGTATTTTTCGACCCATATGTGTACCTAGTGAATAGGAAAGAGGGTTTACAGTATTGTGTGTTTCTAAGATAACTGGAAATATCTCTAACAACTTGTTCCCCGGGGGGGAGAGGGAGGGGTTGTGTGTAGGATGCATTGACGACAGTTTAGAGTTGTGTGTTTGTGTAGGTTTTCTAAATGCATGATTAAAATACACCTCTCTAAACAGTGTATTAAATGCGAGACAACTGTTCGCCTTGAATGTCTGGAGTTGAGCTCAAGGACGCAATAAATGAAATTAAACTCCTTCAACTTTGGTGACGCTAACTGGTGTAAATAAAGTGTAATTGAAACTCACGGGTTGCTTACTGAACGCAATTGTAATGTAATGGAACTCTTCTTTCTCCCGGGCTACACGGCCTCGTACACTCGGTGACTTGTTGTACATTTACCTTCGTGTTACTTCATCTGTTTACATTAACTAATTATTGTTGCTCTATGTAGTAATACTAGCGAACTCTGTCAAGGACACTTAAATAAATAAACCAATCACATTTATCGCATGCCAAATACAACCCAGCCGTCTATAAAAATAAAATAAAAACACAACTGAAAACATTTTCCTGCTCACACTAAGGACACAAACGATCATACAAGCTTTCACATATTATAAAACACTATCATAAGCACTGAAATAAATAAAATATAAAAATATTTTAAAAATCACAAATGAAAGACATGAGATAAATGAGGACCTAACTCATTAAGAAAACTGCGCATTACTTTGATGTCTATTGTAGTATGAGATTAAGGACAACCTATATAAAAGCCAATTACCACTGACTGACTCACTCACTCATTCTTCAAGAAATATCAAAATCCACTGAACGGATTTACACGAAATTTTAAAAGAAGTTATCTTTAGTATAGAATGGACCCACTAAGAAAGGATTTTTCGAAATTCCATTCCTAAGGGGTACAAACAGCTCCTAATCATTTCTTTTTTTTTCATAAGAATAACATTGGGTTGATTTTAGTAAATTAATAATAACTGTTTTGTAAATAAATAAACATCTTTATTTTGTTTGTTTGACATTATCCTATTGATGCATTAAGAGTTTAATCTTCAGATGATAAACAAATGAAATGAACATGTTTCAAATAAGTAATACCATTGGGTATTTATGGTGATAAAATTACTAGCGTAGTTGGTTCAATTCCAGCTTTATGTGCTAAAGGTTGTCAGTGCGATCCCAATCAGAGTAAATACATTTTGAGAAGGATCAGCTGATAATCACCGGCTGTTCATTTGTCATTGGGCTATTAATTAATGACACTTTCTAAGGAATAGTCGGCCTTAGTTTGTAACAATGACTACATTCGCTCATCTACACTCATCAACACTCATTCGAAATCCATATTCGCCCATATCTTGACGATCGGTGTCTTATGAATAAATAAAATAAAATAAAAAATAAATGTATGTATTAATTATTAAAATGTAATTAAACGTTAGTAGTGTGAGTGAAATACTGTAAATAAATTTACTATTGTTATGCATTTAATATACAGTACTATTATTTGTAGTTAGAGGCCGAAAGCCGAGGTGTATCAAGCGAAGCGGAGTCGGGGTTGGCACGCGAAGCGTGCAGGGGTGTCCCCTAGTACATGTATACGCTCATGAAAGCTTACATTTAAGGACCTTTAAATGGGTTCGATAAAAAGACCCATTCACAATAAGATTTAACGGAGGAAACAAAATTCAAATTAACCGGCCGTATGTGAAAAATAAAACACTCCTTTTAGTGATTCCAGTAGGATTTGTATATTTTGATTAGCTATTTTGAAATGAAATGGGGTATAAAAAACAGCTTGTAGTTATTGTATGAGTTGTGTTGTGTTGAACGTAAGTACCATTGGGCTCATCAAATCTCCCCCCCCCCCTCGCTGCTCGTTATGGGTGCATATTAAGAGTATTAAGGCGTGCCTCTCCTTTAGAAAAAAGTAGAGAGTGGTTATATAAAAATTAAATACGTTTTTAATACATTCCTATTGTGTTTATTCACGTCTAAACAGGTTTGATAACTACTTAAATCTGTAAGATGTTTAATTATTTCTAAGGAATATACATAATTCAAGTGATATTCTAGATTTGTAGTCCCGCTCTTTAATTTTGAGAAGGCCGTAGAATCTGTTTTATATAACAGGAGATTTCTGTTTATTTTCAGCACATCAACGATAAATATGATCAAAGAGCAATTTTAAAGAATAGCAATAGCCTGTGAAAAGGTGTTATGTAAGTACAAGACATAATCGTGTTTGTATTACTTTGTACCAAACACATTCAGAAAGTGTCTGTGTACTGTCAAATATGATCTTCGTAATTTACATATTTATTTTCTTTATATTTGAAAAAATTGTGAAATAATATCGGAAATTTAACACCGTTAAGCTTGAATACAAAGATCGATCACCATTTTTCGAACACCGCGATCTGCGTTCGTCATCAGGAAAAAAAAAAAAAAAAAAAAAAAAAAAAAAAAGAAAAACTAAATGCAAAACAATGAACAGTCAATGGACTAGTTACAAAAGAATATGAAAATTGGTTGGACCCCTATATACCATATTTACGTTTGCAACAATTATTTGTATAGATTACATTATTTCCTTGTCAACACTTTTAAAGAGTATAATCACAGATAACTAACTCTACCTTTAGTATAATTCAACTCTAACAGAGTTAGTTATCTGTGGTATAATGTACCAAACATGTATTAGTGCACTGCATGGTGGTTTGATAATTATTTTAAAACCCATAAAAACTATTTCTAATTGTCTACTTATAAGACTACAGACTAAACATTTTCTTGGGCATTTACACGTTTGTGTTGATGCATTTTTGTAAAACGTACACAGATTTTGCAAAGCTTTGAAAACAAAACTTTTGAAGGTTGAAGTTTTTCCTTGAAATATAACGACAACCTTCTCACATTTTTAATAGTGTTATTTTATGTACTTATTTATTTTATACTGTTTTGCAAGAGTATAAAAATGATTTAGATAATATATCGTTACATGTTGTTATGTGCTGTATTTTAATTCTATGCTTTAGGTAGCTTATCTTAACAGTTTCAAGTTTGAGACATGTAAAGAAGGTACTAGTGCGTGGTGCAGGGCTGGAACCCAGCTTCTTGGGGACAAAGTAATGTGGAGATTGGATGCGATGTGTTCTATACTCAGTCCTCTTAGCACCGACATATCATCTGCTCAATGGTTGCCATCCAGATAAGTCTGGAGTGTCCATGTTGGGTGGTAGTCACTGTCTGGATGCTGTGTAGGGAGAGTCCCTCAGTTGGCCTGGCCAGTGGGCTATTACATTTTTTTAAGAAGAGGCCGATCTCCTTCTTAACCTTACTGCACGTTCCCCATAGACTATAGATCTGTGCGAGGAATTTATTCACACAGAGTAAGGGGACGAACCAGTACAGTAAATGGTGAATATTACTGATAAATCTTCCAGTCTAGGCCGGATTCGAACCAGCGCTATTTCTAATCTAAGCTCAAAGTCCTGACGCCTTAGACCGCTCGACCACTGGCTCGCCCAAATGGCTAAATGGCTCTTTCCAATAAAAAGTTGAACTCCTTAGGTAACAATGACTACACTCGTTCATCTACATTCATCACTCTCGGTCGCCCATATAACTACGATCAACTTTTTAAAAAAATGAATGATGAATAAAGGTACAAATATAATGTTACAACCTTATTAACACATCCTTGTGCGGTTCCTTGTATTCAAAAATTATTCTTGTGACTAGCGAAGACGAGGAGTCCCAAATAGCGATCCCGTATCTTTCATGGTTGGTATAAAGTTTAGATACAAGGAAAAGCTCGTAGTTTAATCTGACTGGGAAATGTTCTTCTACAACGGAAGGGCCGGGGCGTTTTTATTAAATTTAACAGAAATGCGCTTTGAATACGCGACTGCGATTATCTTTATTACAGTTATTATCATAAAGGCATTTCTCAATAACTCCGTTCAGACATTTTATTTATTACTTTGTCTGAAATGTTTTTAACTCACTTGACGTCCCGCTCGTTTTTACTTTCTCCCATATGTGTTATTGTGATCGTAAAAAATGTTTTTACTAGATGGTCTAAAAATCCGTTTTATGATCACATGAACCCAAAAAAGTGATTTTTTCCAAAAAAATTGTTTTTGTGTCTGTCCGTGTGTCTGTGTGTATATGCAGTTCACTGGAGACCAAACGGATGGTTTACATTGTTATGAAATTTGGTATGTAGGTGTATTTAGCCAATATCTCCAGACCATTTTTTTAATTTTTTTGAAAATAAATTTTCTTTAAATTTTGTATGAGCAAAAAAAACATGTAAAAATGGAATTTTCTCAAAAAAAGCTCTAATGATTTTCATGAAAGACGTGTGATACTGTACGTGTATGGATGGGCGGGTGGGTCAATAACACTGTACGTGTATGGATGGGCGGGTGGGTAAATACCATTGTACGTGTATGGGTGGGCGGGTGGGTACGTAAAGCTGTAGGTCCCATAGTTGCCCTGGCTATCGGGATATTAATAAATAGTTCTTTCTGAGCTAAGTCGAACTCAGATAGTAACAATGACTACACTCGTTCATATACACTCAGCACAATCATTCGAAATCCATATTCGCCCATATCTTGACGATCGGCGTCTTAAGAATAAATAAATAATGATAAGTTTTTTAATAAAATTACGTATTTAAAAGTACCAATTTAAAATAAATGGTTCCAATGAATTTGCACAAACTTTCCCACATATTAAACACTAAAAAATTAATACTTTAAAACTAATAATTTTGATTCTCAAATATGTTTTTTTAGCCATATCTCAAAAACTATTTAAGTTAGAGACAATCCCCACCCGCCCGCCTTACACGTACAGTGGCATTGACCCACCCGCCCACCCTTACACGTACAGTGGTATTAACCCACCCGCCCGCCCATAGACGTACAATGGTATTGACCCACCCGCCCATCCATACACGTACAGTGTTATTGACCCGCCCGCCCACCCATACACGTATAGTGTCATTGACCCACCCGCCCACCCTTACACGTACAGTGGTATTAACCCACCCGCCCGCCCATAGACGTACAATGGTATTGACCCACCCGCCCATCCATACACGTACAGTGTTATTGACCCACCCGCCCATCCATATACGTACAGTGTTTTACACGTGTTTTAAAATATTTAAAACATTTAAAATATTTTAGTAGAAACCGCATGTCTCTAGATTGAATAGTTTTTTAGTTGTGGCAAAAAACATATTTGAGAATGAAACTGGTAATGTTCAAATTTTTGATTTTTTAGTGTTTAATATGGGGAAAGTTTGTGTCAGTTATTTGGAACCATTTATTTAATATTATCTCTAGTAATTATCAAAAAATAAGCTCTATCATTAAAAGTTCACAGTGAACTTAATGAGTGACTCTCGTTATTATTCCTTTATTTCTCTGTTCAATGGAGTTTGAAGTTTAAAGTTTTACCCATGATTAGAAAGAGGTCGCAGCTCACGGGCTTTACTAATCCCGATAGAAAAATCTCTAGCCCTTAATCTACTCAGCTTTATCTAGACTACCTTAGCAATTTGTTAGTGAGGGCTAATCTTGGTTGTATTTAAACACTTTACTAAGTATGGGTACAAATTACTACTTTTCTTCTTGTCTCCGTTAATTGTTAAATTTTTTTTCAAACCTAGCTTTAATTGAAGTGTTATAAGTGTTATGGATAGTAATTTCTAGTTTTATCGGTTTTTAAAATAATACAAACATTTTTAGAAGGAATTAGAGGTTTTTTTTAGTCGATGAATTAATTATATCGAACCTGTGTTGTCATTATGCCTTCAGAAGAAGAATCCCTTATTTGTCTCTGTTTATATAAGTAACCAATCTACTATGTCTATAGTATACATTATATGTATATACTAACTCGTAACGGCGATCCAAACAAAACGCCCGATTGACTTGAAATTGTGTAAAAGAGTGTAGATTTTGTACAATAGAGACACATAAATAAAGAATGTTTTTAATTAAATTTCCTTAGGGTAGTAAACACTCTTTAAAAACTCCCATTTTAATCAGCAGTTCTGCATTAAATTTAAAACGATGTTTGATAACCAATAACAACGCCAAACATTTGATATAATACTTTCGATGGTATAATAATTGTATATTTTATGTATTAATGTTAATGTAGGAAGTTGTCAAAGACCGAGGCTGGAGGCCGAAGTGTCACAAGCGTAGCGAGAAACTGCATTGGTATGCGAAGCGTACATGGTTTTCCCTTATTTATATACAGAGTGATTTTTTTAAAGTGTACATTGGGATATTTTAAACCTGCAGAAAGACAACAAACTTTAAATGGGGAACTTTACCTAATTTTAAGTGATTAATAAAAATTTGCATTTACAGTATTGATTTTAAAAAAACCGCCATTTTAACCGGCCGGTAACGACTTATTTACAATAGATTAGTTTTTTATACCAGTTATAAATATTATATTACCAATCAATTAGTTATGGTTTTTTAGTTTTTAATAATTTATTAATTAATTAGTCATTACATTTAGGACACAATAATTGTAGTTTAGGAAGATCGTAATCAATGTAAGTTTGACAACAATGCATCAGCTGATATTTATATGAACAGCTGACAGAACAGTATTATGCAAAGTTTCCTTCAAACATATTATTCCAATAATATTTATCTATTTCTGGAGCCAGGGCATAAAATATTCAAAATTATATTGTGTAGCAATTATACCTGTTATGGTAATTTACATATGGTGTACTATGTGCAATTTTATTGTACATAATATATTTAATTGTGAAACTACGTTGAAAAAATAAATAACAAAAGTTTTAAAATTAGTAATAGAAACTGGGTTATTGAAAGTAGTAATTGGGCTGATGTTAAGTATTTTGTCTAAGATATTCCAACCTTTACGAGATAAAATATATGAATTTAAGCCTGCATACCAAACATGGTTGTTATATCAATTTTGCTATACCACTATTTAACGTCTTAAATATTTGAATGTTCAAAGCTTAGAAACGGCCAATAATACGGGGAAAATACAACAAATAAAAAGTCTTAAAATTACATTTTTTTATCTGGAAAAACAAAAAAATATAGTTCCACAAGAAAAAATTATGTTGTTCGCAATTTTGAAAAATGGCGGCTTTTTTAAGAATTACTAATGCATATTTTTATTAATAAAGAAAAAGTAGGTGCCCCGTTTAAAGTTTGTTGTATCTGGGTTTAAAAGATCCCAATGATAATTGATGTTGGCAGCACTTTTACCATTATCAGCTGTTTCAGTCAACTTGTACTACAGTTGTCGATCTGCATTGAAAGTTGACTTAAACAGCTGATAATGGTAACAGTGTTGCCAACATAAATTTATCCGTGACAAAATAGAAACATATTTGTATCAATTTCTGTGTGTTATAATTTAATAAACTACGCTGTTAAATCTTGAAATAAGCTAAACATGGATTTTCAAATTTATCTTGTAATTTTTGCAAATTGGATAATTAAAAAAGTTGTTATCTCAATGGTAAACTCCATAAGGAATCTGAACATTTTGAGCTCTCATATCTACGTTGTTAAGCAAAATATCGTAAAACTGCCAAGTGTAAAAAGTCTTAAAATTACAATTTCTATGTAAACAATAATAAAATACTGGGTGTTCCACAAGAAAAAACAAAGTTTACCGTCATATTGGAAAACGCCGGCCGTTTTTTTTTAAATTTGAAATATGAATTTTTAATTATATCTAAAAACAAAGTAATGTTCCCCGTTTCAAGTTTTTTGTCAAACTTATGGTTTCCAAGATCACAATGGTGACTCATTTAAAAAAGACATTCTGTATATTGCTGCATATTAATGATAGTCGTAAAAGAGAAAGTTATATCTGAATAGCAAAAGAAATGCATCAAGTGTGTAACAATCAGTTTTGGCCATGTTGTGGGCTGGTAGGCCTACGGTATGACAACCGCGCTCAGTCCACAAACGCTCGACGCGGTGTAAAGGGGACAGTCTACAAACTACAGTAAACTGTGTGACACTGAGATCAGAAGTGTATGTATATGTTACTGTCGGATTCAAAAAGCATTGTACTCGAGTTTGAACCACTTCTACAATATAAATACTCATCCAATTACTTTGTGTTGTATACTAAAATTTAGTTGATTTAATTCTACTTAATTTCATATAACTTAAATATCTTTTTGAAGATTTTAAGAATTTTTCGTAGCAGGTAGAATACAAAAAACACACAATTTTAGCAATTTTGGAGTAAAGTTCAACTTTAAAAATTTCTAAAACAAAAAGTACTAAAGACATGTCAGTGAAACGTTAACCACATGTGAAGAAGGTCGTTTGTTATAGCCTGTCTAAATTATAGCATTATTACTCTTTTACAAAATGTTCTCTTGTAATTTTTGTAAACCCAAGCAATATTAAAAATTGTTGACTATACAAACTTCCAAAACTGTTAAAAAAACCAGATTGAAAAATAAAGTAAGATTATATAAAACGGTAAGTGCGATTTAAAAATCTAACGATTTTATATCACATGATAATTCAACAAACATCTATGTGCCCTAAAACGCGCGACCGACCGAGCCACCAGACGCGGTGTTGCCACGTCATGCAGGTTGACTTCCACCCCGTATTAAGGTACTTGTTAGCCATGAATGACAGGTATACATGTTACAGCTAAAGGCTGGTGAATCACTCACAGTTACTAGAAATGTGATAAGTACATCCTGCAAATCACCAGTATAATGGGTAGCTCTCATTTTCACGTTACATTCAGATTGTTACATGTGAAATTTACATAATTGTAAATCCTGTAAATAAGTTATCTTTTAATTTGACAATCTTTTTAGAGCCATAATATTTTTAAACCTGTAGTTGGATGTGCAAAGCCCTAATGATAAAAGCTGATTAAAATATGATTTAAATTTAGATAGAAAACACGATTGATTAACTGTTCAATACTTCCACAGTAATAAACCTCTCGAGCTGAGCCGCGGGATTTGCTTACACATGAGCGCACATCGATGTCTGTTGAATTATCATGTAATATAAAATCGCGAGATTTTTTTATCGCACGTACCGTTTAATAATCTTACTTTATTTTTTAATCCGGTATTCTTTAACCGTTTTTGGAAGTTTGTATGTTCAGCCATTATTAAGATTGCAAGGGTTTACAAAAATTACAACAGAAAATTATGTAAAAGAGTTACAATTTTAAAATTTGGCCAGACTACAAAAAACAACCTCCTTCACATATGGTTAAAGTTTCACCGACTCATCTTTAGTACTTTTTGTTTTAGAAATGTTTAAAGTTGAGCTTTACTCCAAAAGTGCTAAAATCTTGTGTTTTTTGTGTTCAACATGATATAAAAAATCTTAAACTCTCCAAAATATGTAAGTTATATAAAATTACGTAGAATTTAATAAGCTAAGTTTTGGTGCACAACATAACGGAATCGGATGAGTATGTATTTTCTATCAGAGGTTCAAACTCGAGTACATTACTTTTTGAATCCGACAGTAGTATATAGGCTGATAGTTGTGTATCAAGTCCCCGATACCCGACTCGTTCTTACTTTCCCTCCCGGCCGCATGTGGCTCGGTCTGCCGACGGTTCACAATTTACTGTTACGTAATTCATTTCCGGATCTTCTCCGCTTTCCCTCACACGAAGCCCTCTCCACTTTTGTTTTCGCATTGAATACTCGACTCACAAAGGAAAAGAGGGTTTTCTTCGACGTCTTTGTTGTTTGTCAATTGCGATGTACAATTATCAAAAGAAAACAAAAGTATAAATCAGTTGGAAGTAATAAAAAATGAAAAGTAACTGTCTATATCAAACCAGGTAAAGCGCCTTACATGTGTGTTACAGTATTTGCTTATGTCAAATGGGTGGTGGTAAGCGGATTTTACGACTCACTGGTTTTGAGAGATTTATTTGCACATCATGAGTAACAAAAACATTTAGTTAATGTCGGCAAATATAAAATAGTGTGTACAATATTAAATTACATGGATGATGTATTCCTGTTGAAGTATATATCTCTCCATAAATATTTAGTTTCAATGTGTATCTTTTAATATTTTTTTAACGTGTACTTCTTTTGATAACTGCTTAGAAAATTTGAATACTGTCGGAATTATGTCAGAAATTATGTGCACCCGAGTTTGAAGGTTGTTTTCTAAGAAAGTTAGAGGCCTATGAAAACTTCAATCATACCACTGTTTTCCTTGTTTGATTGTGCGTTACAATATATAATTTTCAAAATGTTATTATAAGTTCTAATAATTTTTATCTTAGCTGGAACAAAAAAAAAGAAGTACCGGAATTGTAACTAGTTTTCACTGTCAATCAAATGTACACCGTTATTACTAAAACCCCGTCCATGCAGTGCATTTATATTTTAATACGTAGTTTATAGGAATGTTTTCTATAAGTTTTATAAATTTTAGAATTTTAGGTTTTCAAGAAAAAAAGGTCTCATAAATTGCCTGAAACATTGCTTTCTTGACTTCTGGAGGTCGTAAAATTGATTACTTGGTCTTGTTGTGATCTTTATGACATGTATAGTCACGATACATTACTTTCATATGTGTAAGTAAATGCAGTGATTATATTAATTTAAATCAATTTAAAGTTATAATCAGTTTTAAGTATACGCTATTGAACACGGCCAGTCGATGGCCAGAAAACCTTAATGTTGTAGATTACTCATTAACTTGTATGTTTTCTAACCATAAGGCACAAGATTTGTCTCTTTAAAGTTTGCCTTATAGTAGCCTATACTGGGTGAGTGAGTGTGTGAACATCCATCTTATATTTTATGAACGGAATCGTGAAGTAATACTGAAACTGAACATTGTTTTGTTACAATGGACCATAACTGCATAATATTGTTTAGTAATTATGTACATTATTTCGGTAATCAATCTTATCTTAGTCTAAAGGTCATCTTAGTCTTAAGAATATTAGTTTATCGATATACCTAATTAGTACTGTACTGATGTTTACATAAACTTCATCCAGAGTCATGTAACAGAAATGATCTTACTCTGCAGTAACTCTTCTTAAACAAGCTTTTTTTTCAAAAATGCTTTGTGATCAGTTTCAGTTTTTATACTATACCACTTTACTGAGGGTGTAATTTTTTATATATAAAAAAATCTCTTGCCAGATCATATATGGGCTGCAGGTGTGTGAACTTAATTCAAAAGGTGAAGTACCGACCTTAAGCTCAGTTGGGGATGCGACCGTGGAGCTTCCCTAGTCCGAAGTCTCAGCCGCTGCCACCACGCCGGCAAGTCGACAGGATGCAACTCTATGAAACAATCTGTCTCATCGTAAAGCTCTGTTGGCGTGAACAGTTTTTTGAAGAAAGTCTGTTACCATATAAGCTAACGACAGAATGTTGCGCAGGTTATTGGGGCCATTAACATGTAGGTCGAGGACAATCACAGTACAGTGTCTGTGGAAGAATCAACTGGAGGTGAAGGCCGGACTTATCTAAACATCTCAAGGCCATATCAATAAATAACCTGCATTCTCCGTTACCTTGCCTGTGTTAGATGAGTCACTCCCCTTTGTTCTAGGCGCTGACAAGTCGTCGTGTATCACACTAGACAATGAACAGTTAAATTGTCATCTGGTATTTTTGACACAGGATTTATCATTTTTGAAAAATGTATTTCATCAATTTATTTTAAATATACTGGAGTTTTTGTTCAGATTTTCCAAGGAAACCCCTGAAAGTATTTCAGTTGTTCTTTTATTAAATTGAAGGTAACTTTGCGTAGCATGAAATGCCGAAACCTGATTTGAACTTAAGAGTCTGCTACACATCCGACATGTTGGATTTGAGTCTTAATAAGGCCAGTGTTAAATTTACATTCAAGATTAGGCTTACACCTTTATTTATTTTATACTTTTTATACTTGACCTTTTTAGAAAGAGAGCACAATAGTCTAGAGCCCCTGAGATCAGATTTTAATTTTATTCCCTGATTTAGTTTTTAAATATAAATAGCTATTGTTTAAAAAATATAAATAATTTTTCTTAACGAAACAAAACCAGTTACAAGAAATATATCCCTGGGGCATTAGTTATAGAATAGAATATAGAATATTTTTATTCAAGAAATATTACATGCTGTGGCCCTGCTAAGTGAGAACTCACTTATCAGCAGGATCCAGAAATTACATATTTTATACATTACATTTAGAAATAAAAAAAAAAAAAAACAGTATAATATTAAAGAATATACAGTAATGAAAACAATACATATCAGTGTGTATAGTAGTGGCAGATGGTGGGTATTAAAACTTAACTAGTTAACAATAGAAGTGGCATTAATAAATCTTAAGAACTATTGTACATTTGGATGTGTAAAGAGTATCAAATCTTACTCTATGGCAACGACAGCTATTATTACACTAATCCTATAAAGACATGTTAAAATTTGAAATCCATGTTATATAAAAAAAAATAAACGTGTAACATTTTCAAGTGAAGTAATTTTTACTGCAAAACGCGGGCGTCAGCTACTGATAACTGGCGCTGCCTGGTAGCCAAGTAGGGAAGGAGAGTCAACTGCCACGACTGTTCAAATGACACAATGGTTCAGGGACAGATGACGACCGGTCTTCTGATAGTAGACGGAGTTGCAAGTTTCCAAAGTCAACACCAGGTAGAGGGTCGAATGCTCGAATCGAGTGCGACAAAATGTTTCATTGAGAAGACTTTTAAGCCTTAAGGAGTAAAAACATTGGTCGTAATATTTAAGGCCAAGAATTTAAAGAGATTTTGATGTTTTTGAATTGCGTAGTTCATAAGATTACAGTGTAATTACTATATTTACTTTTAATACATTTTTACTGACGTTATTGTAAATTGAAGCATTAAGACATCAATCATCATGATATGAGCGAAATATTGATTTAAAATGAGTGTAGATAAGTGAATCTATTCATTGTTACAAACTAATGCCCGACTATTCCTTATAAAGTGCCCAATGACAAATGAACAGTCGGTTGTTATCAGCTGATACCTTTCAAAATTTATTATGACTCCGATTCGGAACTAATGTGACATTTGATCGAGATAAAAACCTGTATTAACTTGATTTCAACATTAAATATTTGAAATTTCTTTCGTTACTGTTGGATGTTTTTAGTTATTTATGAACGCGAATGAATTGTAGCCAATTAAAACCTAACCTAACTACCTCGTAGTTGTACTGGTGTCACAAAGAAGACATACATTTATCTCGATGTAAATATATCAAAGTCAAAGCCAACATTGCAAGTTGAATTCTGTAACAGATATTAACAAACTGGCTGTATTTTATTATTCATTTGGTTCAATCTAGTTCACACTTATATGCATTAAAATTGGAGTGTCATTGTTGACAGTCGGTCTTGGCTCACGACCGGAGGTTAAAGATGGAAAGATGGTCCTTGGTCCGCGGAAGTCATCTACCGACCCCATTAAAAACTTGATTGGCTCTGATTGGGATCGAATCTGATCCAGCTTAATTACAGAACTGGGCCTCTGAGGGTTCTGGACGTTTGGGAAAACGACAAATACAGTTCCTTCTTGTTTTCACATTTCTGTGGATATTTAGTACTATAAAAAACTTGAAGGAAAGAAAAATTGTCCAGTATAGGTAGTAAAAAATCTATACAACGGAGTCAGGTCGTAAAAATTGGTTGTAACATTTTTGTTATTGCTGTAATAAACTCTTTTATTCATTCATAAACAAGAAAGTATTTTTACTTATTACGTTCTTTTATTTAAATGTGCTGTAAATAAATAAAGTTCGTATACCTTCCTTTCAAGCGTTTTCTGCTCTAATGTACGACTACAATCTTGAGTGTAACTAATGTAACTACCGCTCTGAAAACAAATATTTATTTATTTTTAATTATAAATGTTAAACATGCTTAAAAATTATATTTATCGAAATATATTTAAAATTATAATTTCATTTTATGTAACATTCATTATAATGATTAAACTGGCTCTTTTCTAAAACGGAATTTAGGTTATATAACAATATTAATGTAATGTGATTATTCTAAATCAGTAAAAAACTATATTTTTGGAATGTGATTTTATGATTTATGTAAATTTCCATAATTTGACATTTTCACTACATGACTCCTTAACTGTATAGCCTTATTGTGAAAACAATAACAAAAAATGTATCCAGTAACTATGGAATTACATAAAACATTAACCTGCTTTGAATTGTTCTTCGTTAAGAAATTTAAAAACCCTTACGTTTTTAAATTTCTTACGTAAGTTTTTAAAACTGAGGGTTTCTTTGTTTACAAGAACAATTATTTCGCATTGATATCCATATTATAGCAAATTGAAGTAAACCGTTCCTCACACGTTTTAAATAATTACATAAATAGTGTTTTTTGTCTTACATACTGCCTTCTGTAAATGGAATCCACATGAGACTGTCGTCCAGGCTAGGGCCAACATTTTTTACATACATCAGTGGATGTGTAAAAGTTAAAGAACTACTTCGGAAGTCCGTTACGAAAGATTGCTGAAGAAGCGGAGGGCGGATTAAGGTCATATATAACTTGAAGAAGAAATATTGACAGGGTTTTCGACAAAAACACAGTTCGCAAACATGAAGTCTCTATTTTATTGCTTGCACCGCGATATCCTGCAAATTGTATTATCCGATCCGACAGTAAAATTTACGTTTATCTTTCTGTGTTCACTCCTCACAATCGAGTTGTATTTGCGTAGATTGAGGTTCGTTCAAGTCATGGAAATCGCTCAAGTTTTAACGACTTGAAATTTTTTTAATAAAAGGAGAGGCCAACCTCCTTCCTAACCTTACCCTGCCCATTCCTCATAGACTATTGATCTGTGTGAGGAACTTATTCAGACAGTGTAAGGAGGCGAACCAATACAGTACAAGGTGAATATTACTGATAAATCTTTCAGTCTAGTCTGGATTCGAATCAGCGCTATGTCTAACCCAAGCTCAAAGTCCTGACGCCTTAGACCGCTCGGCCACCGGCTCGGCCAAAGTGTTTCACCAAAAGATTTTATCGGTTGAAAATTTTATATGGTTATATTGTTCAATTTTAAGGATAGAAATTTATTAAACATTTATCATGTTTACTGAACGTACTAATTGAGAACCCCCCCCCTCTCTCTCTCTCTCTCTCTCTCTCTCTCTCTCTCTCTCTCTCTCTCTCTCTCTCTCTCTCTCTCTCTCTCTCTCTCTCTCTCTCTCTCTCTCTCTCTCTCTCTCTCTCTCTCTCTCTCTCTCTCTCTCTCTCCCTCTCCTCCCTCCCTCCCTCCCTCCCTCCCTCCCTCCCTCCCTCCCTCCCTCCCTCCCTCCCTCCCTCCCTCCCTCCCTCCCTCCCTCCCTCCCTCCCTCCCTCCCTCCCTCCCTCCCTCCCTCCCTCCCTCCCTCCTCTCTCTCTCTCTCTCTCTCTCTCTCTCTCTCTCTCTCTCTCTCTCTCTCTCTCTCTCTCTCTCTCTCTCTCTCTCTCTCTCTCTCTCTCGAAATTTCTGGATTGCAGTTACAACTTATAATGCAGTCTGAACTGGATGTCTAATTTTCAGTGATAATTACTAGACAGTGACAGTTCATGAAGAGAGGGAGATATTGAATGAACATAGTGGATGTTTCGTTACAATAATAACTGTAAAAATGAGTAATCGATTCTCTAGTGTAAAATAGGGAAAATGTTGTATGTATCTTATATTGGGTAATTTAAATACTGTTTATGAATAATATAAAGACTCAACAGCCACATAGTAGAATAGCCTTATTATTTAGAATCCTGTAGGACAGTAAAAATCATTTTGTTTCGAAACTCGAGGATCAAAATAAAAGACGCAAAGGCCAAGTACAACTACGGAATTCATAGTCTGATATCTGACCACTGACACAATGTATTCATGCTACAATGATCAATAAGGGCTAGTTATAACTTACTTGGCTGACTTGTGTAAAGCTATAAACAACCTCTTATTAAAGTGATGCCAGACATACTGACAAGGCAATGTATCATTTAGATGTGAGAACTGACAGTGATTCATAAAAAAGTGATTCTTTGGGGTATAAGGTACTTCGTCCAGTGAAAAATTGAAGTCTGTTTTATTTTATTGAATACTTTGACGTTCAGGGACTAGTTCCTCACACACCAGGGCTGATGATTGTCTTATATAGAATTTACAAAAATATAAAAATACAAGATATATATAAACTAATTGACATTTCTGAAAATATCCTGAACTCTGATACTAATCTTTGATTTAAAGTCAAATACACTATTATTAAATAAAATAAGTAAATGTGACTTTTCTAGCACCCAAGTTAAATTTGGCGTTCAGTTTCATTCGAAAGAAATTAAATAATGATTGGAAATATCAGTGTATTCTAATAATATTATCGAATGATTATTATCGATAGCGCCAGGACCAAATTGTGTGGTAGAAAATTAAAGGCACGGCCGCGAAAACGCCACTTATCTCCAGACGCCACACAACTTCATAACATTATTGTTGTACTTTTGGGTAACACTACACAGCAATACACTTAGCTAGTTTAGTGTCAGAAGATAAAAGCCACTTGGCCGTAAAACCGCCACTTATCTCCAGACGCCAGACAAATTCATAACGTTATTGTTGTACTTTTGTGTAACACTACACAGCAATACACTTAGCTAGTTTAGTGTCAGAAGATAAAAGCCACTTGGCCGTAAAACCGCCACTTATCTCCAGACGCCAGACAAATTCATAACGTTATTGTTGTACTTTTGGGTAACACTACACAGCAATACACTTAGCTAGTTTAGTGTCAGAAGATAAAAGCCACTTGGCCGTAAAACCGCCACTTATCTCCAGACGCCAGACAAATTCATAACGTTATTGTTGTACTTTTGGGTAACACTACACAGCAATACACTTAGCTAGTTTAGTGTCAGAAGATAAAAGCCACTTGGCCGTAAAACCGCCACTTATCTCCAGACGCCAGACAAATTCATAACGTTATTGTTGTACTTTTGTGTAACACTACACAGCAATACACACAGTAAAGTTAGTGTGCCAGAGGATAAAAGCCACTTGGATGTAACAATGTTACCTATATACAGACGCCACACAACTTTATAACATTATTGTTGTACTTTTGGGCTACACTGCACTGCATATACTCAGCAAGGTTAGTGTGGTAGGGGATAAAAGCCACTTGGATGTAACAATGTTACTTGTCTACTGAGGCCACACTACTTGTCTACTGAGGCCACACAACATTATTGTTGTACTTGTGTTCTACACTACACTACAATACATACAGCAAAGTTAGTGTGCCAGAGGATAAAAGCCACTTGGATGTAACAATGTTACTTATCTACTGAGGCCACACAACTTTATAACATTATTGTTGTACTTATGTTCTACACTAAACTGCAATACACACAGTAAAGTTAGTGTGCCAGAGGATAAAAGCCACTTGGATGTAACAATGTTACCTATATACAGACGCCACACAACTTTATAACATTATTGTTGTACTTTTGGGCTACACTGCACTGCATATACTCAGCAAGGTTAGTGTGGTAGGGGATAAAAGCCACTTGGATGTAACAATGTTATTTGTCTACTGAGGCCACACTACTTGTCTACTGAGGCCACACAACATTATTGTTGTACTTGTGTTCTACACAACACTACAATACATACAGCAAAGTTAGTGTGCCAGAGGATAAAAGCCACTTGGATGTAACAATGTTACTTATCTACTGAGGCCACACAACTTTATAACATTATTGTTGTACTTATGTTCTACCCTAAACTGCAATACACACAGCAAAGTTAAGTGTGGTAGAGGATAAAAGCCACTTGGATGTAACAATGTTACCTATCTACAGACGCCACACAACTTTATAACATTATTGTTGTACTTTTGGGCTACACTGCACTGCATACACTCAGCAAGGTTAGTGTGGTAGGGGATAAAAGCCACTTGGATGTAACAGTGTCACTTATCTGTAGACGCCACATAACTTCATGTAAAGTTGATTAGTGAGACTAGTGCTTCTTGAATGTAGCAGTAGAACTACTGTTTACAGTTGCTGGATCATTTTTTCCAGCAATCACATAACATACAGCACTGGTGCAGTACTGTAATCCAGCTATTTTGGGGCTGATTGTTAAGGTGATTGTAAGCGTAGATACTGCTAGAAACGTTTTGTGTACGTGTATTGTGTAGTAATCAGGGTTCGAATGTTGTCGAGAGGAGCGTATCAGATTTGCCAAGAAGTCTTACTGATTTGGATTTGTCAAGGACATATGACTTTAGTGTGTAACAAAGACTATTTTCGTTTATCTACATTCTTCTGACTGATTCATACAACAAATTTGCTTATATTTTGATAATTAGTGTATTATATATTTATGAATAATATAATACAGTAAAGACATATTATTGTACTTCCAATCCAACACTGTCAGAAAACCCTTCACTGTACTACTCTTAGACTTGCGGTATGGCATGAACATAACAAATACCACTCACTGTTACGGTAACATAAACTACACCATCAATACAAAGAAACAGCTTTCATAAACTCTATGTACTTCTACTGTTGTAGTATTACATAGTAACTTAATAGTACTGCATTATTTTTCACGAAGAAACGAATAAAGTGAAGTGAAGATAACGGTTATAGCCACTTTGATGTAGCGATAACAGTTATCCCAAACAACAACAACATTTTAGTATTATCGTTGCATTTATAACACTAGATAACCGGTTAACTATGCACTGTGTTATTCGAAGAAAGCAGTAAAGTTAATTAAAGATAACAGTTATAGCCACTTTGATGTAGCGATAACAGTTATCCCAACCAACGACAACACTTAAGTATAATTATCGTTGTATTTATAAAACTAGATAACCGGTTAAATCTGTACTGAATTACTTGAAGAAACAGGTAAAGTTAATTAAAGATAACAATTATTGCCACTTTGATGTAGCGATAACACTTATCCCAACCAACGACAACACTTAAGTATAATTATCGTTGTATTTATAAAACTAGATAACCGGTTAAATCTGCACTGAGTTACTTGAAGAAACAGGTAAAGTTAATTAAAGATAACAGTTATAGCCACTGATGTAGCGATAACAGTTATCCCTACCAACGACAACACTTTAGTATAATTTTCATCGTATTTATAACACTAAATAACCGGTTAACTCTGCACTGTATTATTCGAAGAAACAAGTAAAGTTAATTAAAGATAACCGTTATAGCCACTTTGATGTAGCGATAACAGTTATCCCTACCAACGACTACACTTTAGTATAATTATCGTTGTATTTATAAAACTAGATAACCCGTTAACTCTGCACTGTATTATTCGAAGAAACAAGTAAAGTTAATTAAAGATAACCGTTATAGCCACTTTTATGTAGCGATAACAGTTATCCCTACCAACGACTACACTTTAGTATAATTATCGTTGTATTTATAAAACTAGATAACCCGTTAACTCTGCACTGTATTATTCGAAGAAACAAGTAACGTTAATTAAAGATAACCGTTATAGCCACTTTGATGTAGCGATAACAGTTATCCCTACCAACGACAATACTTAAGTCTAATTATCGTTGTATTATAACACTAGATAACCGGTTAACTCTGCACTGAGTTACTTGAAGAAACAAATAAAAATACGTGACAATAACGGTTATAGCCACTTTTATGTAGCGATAACAGTTATCCCTACCAACGACTAAACTTTAGTATAATTATCGTTGTATTTATAAAACTAGATAACCTGTTAACTCTGCACTGTGTTATTCGAAGAAACAGGTAAAGTTAATTAAAGATAACAATTATAGCCACTTTGATGTACCGATAACAGTTATCCCAACCAACGACAACACTTTAGTATTATCGTTGTATATATAACACTAGATAACCGGTTTACTCTGCACCGTGTTATTTGAAGAAACAAGTATAGTTAATTAAAGGTAACAATTATAGCCACTTTGATGTAGCGATAACAGTTATTCCAACCAACGACAACACTTTAGTATTATTGTTGTATATATAACACTAGATAACCGGTTTACTCTGCACCGTGTTATTCGAAGAAACAAGTATAGTTACTTAAAGGTAACAATTATAGCCACTTTGATGTACCGATAACAGTTATCCCAACCAACGACAACACTTTAGTATTATTGTTGTATATATAACACTAGATAACCGGTTTACTCTGCACCGTGTTATTCGAAGAAACAAGTATAGTTAATTAAAGGTAACAATTATAGCCACTTTGATGTAGCGATAACAGTTATTCCAACCAACGACAACACTTTAGTATTATTGTTGTATATATAACACTAGATAACCGGTTTACTCTGCACCGTGTTATTCGAAGAAACAAGTATAGTTAATTAAAGGTAACAATTATAGCCACTTTGATGTAGCGATAACAGTTATCCCAACCAACGACACACTTTAGTATAATTATCGTTGTATTTATAAAACTAGATAACCGGTTAAATCTGCACTGAGTTACTTGAAGAAACAGGTAAAGTTAATTAAAGATAACAATTATAGCCACTTTGATATACCGATAACAGTTATCCCAACCAACGACAACACTTTAGTATAATTATCGTTGTCTTTATAATATTAGATAACTCTGCACTGAGTTACTTGAAGAAACAAGTAAAAATACGTGACAATAACGGTTATAGCCACTTTTATGTAGCGATAACAGTTATCCCTACCAACGACTACACTTTAGTATAATTATCGTTGTATTTATAAAACTAGATAACCGGTTAACTCTGCACTGTGTCATTCGAATAAACAGGTAAAGTTAATTAAAGATAACAGTTATAGCCACTTGGATGTAGCGATAACAGTTATCCGAACCAACGACAACACTTTAGTATAATTATCGTTGTCTTTATAATATTAGATAACTCTGCACTGAGTTACTTGAAGAAACAAGTAATAATACGTGACAATAACGGATATAGCCACTTTTATGTAGCGATAACACTTATCCTTACCAACGACTACACTTTAGTATAATTATCGTTGTATTTATAAAACTAGATAACCTGTTAACTCTGCACTGTGTCATTCGAAGAAACAAGTAAAGTTAATTAAAGATAACAATTATAGCCACTTGGATGTAGCGATAACAGTTATCCCAACCAACGACAACACTTTAGTATAATTATCGTTGTATTTATAAAACTAGATAACCAGTTAACTCTGCACTGTATTATTCGAAGAAACAAGTAAAGTTAATTAAAGATAACCGTTATAGCCACTTTGATGTAGCAATAACAGTTATCCCAACCAACGACTACACTTTAGTATAATTATCGTTGTATTTATAAACTAGATAACCGGTAAACTCTGCACTGTATTATTCGAAGAAACAAGTAAAGTTAATTAAAGATAACAGTTATAGCCACTGTAATGTAGCGATAACAGTTATCCCTACCAACGACAATACTTTAGTCTAATTATCGTTGTTTTATAACATTAGATAACCGATTAACTCTGCACTGAGTTACTTGAAGAAACAAATAAAAATACGTGACAATAACGGTTATAGTCACTTTTATGTAGCGATAACAGTTATCCCTACCAACGACTACACTTAAGTATAATTTTCATCGTATTTATAACACTAAATAACCGGTTAACTCTGCACTGTATTATTCGAAGAAACAAATAAAAATACATGACAATAACGGTTATAGCCACTTTTATGTAGCGATAACAGTTGTCCCTACCAACGACAACACTTTAGTATAATTTTCATCGTATTTATAACACTAAATAACCGGTTAACTCTGCACTGTATTATTCGAAGAAACAAGTAAAGTTAATTAAAGATAACCGTTATAGCCACTTTGATGTAGCGATAACAGTTATCCCTACCAACGACTACACTTTAGTATAATTATCGTTGTATTTATAAAACTAGATAACCGGTTAACTCTGCACTGTATTATTCGAAGAAACAAGTAACGTTAATTAAAGATAACCGTTATAGCCACTTTGATGTAGCGATAACAGTTATCCCTACCAACGACAATACTTAAGTCTAATTATCGTTGTATTTATAACACTAGATAACCGGTTAATTCTGCACTGAGTTACTTGAAGAAACAAATAAAAATACGTGACAATAACGGTTATAGCCACTTTTATGTAGCGATAACAGTTATCCCTACCAACGACTACACTTTAGTATAATTATCGTTGTATTTATAAAACTAGATAACCCGTTAACTCTGCACTGTGTTATTCGAAGAAACAAGTAAAGTTAATTAAAGATAACCGTTATAGCCACTTTGATGTAGCGATAACAGTTATCCCTACCAACGACTACACTTTAGTGTTATTGTTGTATTTATAAAACTAGATAATCAGTTAACTCTGCTCTGTATTATTCGAAGAAACAAGTAAAGTTAATTAAAGATAACAGTTATAGTCACTTTGATGTAGCGATAACACTTATCCCAACCAACCGCAAGCTTTAATACCGTTATCATTCTACTTCTAACACTAGAAAATTGGACAACTCTATATTGTGGTGTTACTCGAAGAAACAAGTAAAGTTAGGGGAAGATAACGGTTATAGCCACTTGGATGTAGCGATAACGTTATTGTTTTGCTTCTGTCACTACACTATTGGATAACAATATATTACGAGATAACAACGTTGTTTTCTTAGACTCTAGTAGAGTGTAGTAAGGATAAGGAATAAATTACTGTGATAAGGCGATCTCCACCGATCAATCCACTTTATGGTTGTCTTTATACGTTTTCCTAAACTGTAACATTGAAGAAAGTGCGTTAGGAACAGGTAGTTGGATGTCGCTGTACCATTTATCTCCAACATCCACACGACTCGCAACGTCTTGCCGTGTTACTTCACCTCTATTTGTTGTTAATCACTTTCATGTAACAAGTTGAATGTAGTAGGGAGTAAGATTCTTTGCGATGTAGTAATACTAGTAATTTAACAATATTTAAAGTAAGTATGTATAAATGATAAACGTAGAAAGTAGAAAGCCGATAGTTTTAACACGGTATTTTATCACATTGTCTCTTTAAAAAAATAATACCGAACATTTCGGGGCGTTTTGATGGCATTGATAAATAATCTTTTATCGTCATGATTTGCTTACTTTAGTCATATAGCAAATTTTGCTGAAGAATTGCTCAGTATTTGTAGAATTGTCACAGTGAGTTGTGTAAGAAATGTGATAGTGGTTTCATAAGTTATATAAGTGTAAGTTATGTGACAAAAGGTCCCTTCAGTGAGTTGTGTAAGTGACTTAAAAGACCACAGTGAGTTGTGAGATTGATGTGATAGAGGGTTCAATGAGTTGTGTAAGTGTGAGTCATGTGAGAGAAGGTCCAGCGAGTTGTATAAGTGACGTTAAAGAGCCCAATGAGTTGTGAGAGTGGTGTGATAGAGGATATAGTCAGTTTGTGATTGACTTGAGAGACACCAGTGAGTTGTGAGAGTGAAGTGACAGAGGGTCCAGTGTCCAATGAGTTGTGTGTGTGTCTTGTGACAGAAGGTTCAGTGGGTTGTGTAAGTGTCGTAAAAGACCCCAGTGAGTTGTGAGATTGGTGTGATAGAGTTTTCAATGAGTTGTGTAAATGACGTGGAAGAGCCCAGTGAGTTGTGAGAGTGATGTGATAGAGGATATAGTCAGTTTGTGATTGACTTGAGAGACACCAGTGAGTTGTGAGAGTGAAGTGACAGAGGGTCCAGTGTCCAATGAGTTGTGTGTGTGAGTCTTGTGACGGAAGGTTCAGTGGGTTGTGTAAGTGACGTAAAAGACCCCAGTGAGTTGTGAGATTGGTGTGATAGAGGGTTCAATGAGTTGTGTAAGTGTGAGTCATGTGAGAGAAGGTCCAGCGAGTTGTATAAGTGACGTTAAAGAGCCCAATGAGTTGTGAGAGTGGTGTGATAGAGGTTATAGTCAGTTTGTGATTGACTTGAGAGACACCAGTGAGTTGTGAGAGTGAAGTGACAGAGGGTCCAGTGTCCAATGAGTTGTGTGTGTGAGTCTTGTGACAGAAGGTTCAGTGGGTTGTGTAAGTGACGTAAAAGACCCCAGTGAGTTGTAGATTGGTGTGATAGAGGGTTCAATGAGTTGTGTAAATGATGTGGAAGAGCCCAGTGAGTGGTGAGAGTGAGTGATAGAGGGTCCAGTGAGTTGTGTGTTGTGGCGGACGAGGTGTCTATTGAGTTTGTGAGTTACGTGACAGATGGCTCAGTAATATTTGTGAGTAAAGTCTTCTCAAAGGACATCACATGTGTTTGTTTGGTAGCTCAAAGACGTTCGCACAACACAGGATTTATTTATGTTGGAGGTCATTGAGAATCTTCTACCAATTAGTCTAGGTAGCCAATTAGTGTCCAGTCAAGGCTCCAAACATTCAATTACGATAGGTTAGTGTGTTTGGAGGACTCTTGTAACTTTGTATGGTCATACCAATTGATTTTAGTTTTACATATTGGCTATCGTATGTTGAATATGTCAGTCTTCATGTATAATTGCCAAAATACATAATCGTCCCATTTCTTATGTGGCTATAAGATTATTTTTAAACAATTACCGGCTTGATTGTTATCACATAAATTAATAGTCTCCAGCCAAACAAACCAAATTGGAACCAAGATTTATTTACAATTGTTTTATGCGATATTGCACATGTTCAGTGTAAAAATAGATTTGAAAAAGTGGACACGGAATAAGTTGATATTTCCGGTCCACTTCAAGTTCCAGCTGGACTAAGTTATTGTGTGAGTAACCGTGCACGAGGATCGGCACGTGATTTGGATCGGCGGGACGGAGAGTGAAGGTGACCTTGACCTTCCCGCCACTGAGGAAGTGGGGAGATGCGATCCGAAAGGTCACTTGTTCAGTACGCCCCGCTCTGCTCAGCCTATTCTCTCGCCATAGGACGATCTCCATAAAACTCGCAAGCCTCATAAAATAGATTGAAAACATACTCGTTAAATTCTGCATGTCGTACCTTTTAACTGTATCATAAATTAAATTCCTTTGGATTGTTTAGGTCCTGGCGTAAGATTTGGTGTTCGGAAAACTAAGTTACTTCCTTTGTGAGTACCTCTGGTCTGAGGATGGTAAACTGGTTTACCGAAATCGATCACCATAATATCCGTACATTTTGTACTTATCTTGCTCTCACGTGTATAATATCTCTACCAACACGTATTATATTATCATTAAGAACTGCATTTTTTAAGTAAAATGGTTTCTTTATGAGTACCAAGAACATTTAGACCAAAATGTTTGACATTTTTTCAATAATGACTAATAAATGCATTTCTTTTTATTTCCGCTCTGTCGTGTAATGTACAAACTCGACTAGTGGGCCTTTATGCACTTTCTCATACTTGGTCTTTCAGTAATCAGGAAATGTCAAATATGATGATGCACTATAGCAAAAAACAGACGACCAAAGCAACGCGTTTGCTGTAGATGCGTGTCTGTGCTGCTACCTAACGGTGAACGATCTCAAACAAGTGCTCAGACGATCTTGTTACGTACTCTTAACTCGATTTCAACCATGTTTTGAAGAAAGCAGAGAGAGAGAGAGATAAAGAGAGTCAGTGAGATGCTACATGTGAAGAACGTTTGTGAACTAATTTCATAGGACAGAAGGGCCGTCTTCAAGGACCCACATGACTGGACAGTCTAACAGTGAATGAGAATGCATATCTAGAGTGATTATTATTGTTAAACATATTTTCTAAATAGTATACCGACACCTATTTTGTACTTATTTAAAGGTCATACATGCAAACACATATCTATATAAAAAATACTTATTAATGATATTATGTGGTTTGCCATTTGCTTTAACTTTGGAGACATCGGGCAAATGCCCTTAATACGTATTGTTTTCCAAAAAAGGAATTCGGGTATATAAGTTGGCTGTAAAACATGTTTGAACCTCCTTGTTTGTTTTCGTCTATTAGGCCTATTTAAATTCAAATTGAACTCGTCTAATTTATCCCTCCCAAAAATTTAATTATAAATTTGAAGTAGTTTGAATTGTAACCTGAACTTGAGTTCTAGTTGCAATGGCTCGAAAATTTGTCGATCAACACATCGGAGTTTGTTTTTTTACAGTTCCATAAAATGTGCAACCAACTTCGAGAACTTTTCTCTATTGTTGGTTTCTATTTCATATTTTTCTCGTTTTATTGCCCATCCCAATGCTATTTTATATTCTTTCTTCTCCGCGCCTCTTAGATGTTCCAAACTAAAACCATTATCTTAAATCATTCTATAGAAGAGAGTAAACTAGAGGAAAATCGTATATGGTGAGTGACGTAACACACGATTGCTTTGTGGTAACGATGGTATTGTATTCGTAAAGATTACGTTAGTAAGTCATATATCCTGGTAAATTATTTGTTGTGTGGAATATGTATATTCATCGGGCTCACTCGAGTGTAATGGTTCTATGAACTACGGTTTCAACCGCGAGCCAGTTATCCCGTCCAGACGTTATTGGACTGATGATTTCCTTCCGCTAGTTGCCTGTTAGGACTTCATGTTACAGTATTACACAGAAGAACATGTAAAGAGAAGAAAAAGAACAGTAAATTAGTCGATTGTCGTAGGTGTTGTACACCACACTCCAAAATTATATCCCAAAATAAAAAGTAGCTACTTATGAACGGTTCCAACACCCAGTGACCTTGACCTTATTTTGAAGTACAGTGGTATGCTGTAAAATCAACTTACTGATGATATTTATGCGTATATATATATAAACAAATCAGATGACAGCTTATCATGGTTTAGTTTACAGTCATCTCTCATATGGTCTGGCTTTGTGGGGAGGTTGCTCTGCCACAAACCTGACCAGAATATTTAGAATTCAAAAAATGGCAGTTAGAATAATTAGCAAATTACATTATAGAGAGTCGTGTAGGCCAGTATTTAAACGGTTAAACCTGCTGACGTTGCCTTGCCTCTATCAAATCAAATCAAATCAAATCAAATCCTTTATTAACACATAATATTTGTTACAATTATAAATTTTATTTGTACAAATTTTGTGTCTTGTCAAATTAACTATAACTACTACTAATATAATACTGTATTAATTAATTAATATTTAATAATCTTGTACTACAGACATGTGAGGTAGTCGAATGTATAAAATAATTGTAACTTTGAACACTCAAAATATATATTTTAGCATATATTGAATAATGTTGTCAAATGGATCAAACTGTTACATATAAATTAAAACAATTTAAAACAATCAAAACTAGGCACTTTCCATATTAAGATAATCCTTTACACTGTAGAAGGCATGCGAAAGAAGAAAGGACTTTACTAAATCTTTAAATTTGGAAATGTTGTTTTCTTTTTTAATTTTTAGTGGCAATTTGTTAAAAAAATGTAATCCCATATAAGCTGGGCCTTTTTCAAATTTTGTTGTCCTATGATTTGGGTAGCATAGTGCCTCCCCATGCCTTGTATTGTATGAATGGAAATTTCCTATTTTGGCCTCAGCGTCAATATTTTTGAATGTTAAAATTAAAACCTCAAATATATAAAGGGAATGAATGGTCATTATTTTATTTTCTATAAACAGGCTTTTGCATGAATGAGAGTCAGTGACGTCGAAAATTATCCTTAAGATCTTTTTCTGACATTTGAGAACTCCTTCCAGAGAGGATGAACCTCCCCAGATAGCCAATCCATAGCGAATTATGCTCTCACAATAAGCTCGGTACACGTCAAGAAGGATATCTCTACTACACGAAGATTTTAATATTCTTATTGCAAAGGTACCTGAATTGATACGACGCATGAGTTTTTCGATGTGCGGTCTCCAGCAAACAGTCTCGTCAACAGTCACACCGAGGAACACTACAGATGTGTCGTTCTGTAGAGTTTGTTTAGGGTTCACAATTATGTCATCACAAATATTATGTGATTTATTTTTAGCATTTTTTGTAGTGAAATTAATATATTTTGTTTATATTTTAGAGACAGCAACATATTGTATGTTTAAAACTGCACTGACAAGAGGCAGAGATATTCACAATCATCATGCTAGAAGCAGGGATATATACAGAATTGGAAATCACAGGACGGTAGTCTACGGACACCCACCCTCACAGATTGGTGTTTGTATAATTAACAGACTCCCAGAATGTATTAAAAATGCTACAACGCCCAAGGCGTTTAAGAACCGTCTCAAGAAATGTTTGGCCAAACTGGCATTTTATAGTGTAGACGATTTTTTTGCATATAATTGGGAAGCCACTGAATTTTAAAATTGACACTGGAGGACATTTTGGAGGTATAATTGGCGAATGAATGGGAATTTGGGTGCGTGAAAAAATGTATGTTTGAAAGTGTTATTGTGATTGAATGGATGGCAAATTTTATTTAATTTATTAATGACTATTGCGATACAATTTTGTCAATTGTTAACAAGAAGCAATAAAAAATATATTATTATTTTTATAGATTGCTCATCTTCATAATAAACAGTTTCACGTTATTTTCTGTAGTTTGTGGACTGTCCGCTGTGCAGCATGTTGTGCGTTTGTGGACTGAGCGTGGTTGTCACATTGTGCCAGTCCAAAGAAGCTTAAAATTGGCGTGCGAATGGTGATCCATCACTCCTCTTTAAATGTGGCAACGTCGCACACACGGTCGTGCCGATACAGTGCCTGTTACAGGTGAATAACTCTTAGAGTGTCCCTATACAATGAGAAATATATGTATAGATAGTTGTTTTTGTATAGGCTATACGATTTCAGTACAGTACAAGAATTGTAATACAACTTGCTTTTCGTGGGGCAGCGTCTTCAACCTCCCACTACTTATATAAAGAGTTGACTGTTTTTCTTTTAAATGTCTAGAAAACGCCAGTTGACTTTTTCATCTATTCTAACTATTTTAAATGACTTGTTGTTTGAAAGTAATATTTCAAACAAGTTTGAAAGTTATTATTATTTATTTATTTATTTTTTTTTTTTACTTGTTGCCAATATGTTGTCCTTTTCTTTCTTGTATCATAAACCTTAGAATCTATACAAAACTAACAAACATACTTGTTGAAGTCAGGAAGGATAGGATTCAGTTTCTCTTGTCCGTAGGTTTATTTATTTTATTTACATGCCTCAATACATTGAATACTAATTACATTGAAGTAGTTCTGAATCGTATAAAGTTCAACTTGAGGTATTTTTTGTGATTATCAACTCCACTTCTGTCCAAAGTACACATGAACAATAAATAATAAAATATAACATTTCAGATAACTAATTAAATGTTTATACAATGCAATATATAATGAAAAGAAGCACTATAAATGTATCATTCTCAATGTGCAATATTCTGACTATGAATAGTCCAATAAATAAACAATGTACCGGTATAGCAAATAACAAGATAAAATAAATATAATAGGAAGGATACTCAAATAAATATGTAAATATCCAATAATAACAATTTAACTTACAAATGTATTTAACAAACAAAATAAATAAAACAATAACAAAATAATATAATAAGAACGCTCTAGGTGTTTAATCCAACTATACACTTGGATTTAAATACTCCAAATTTATTGAAAAAAATATTAATGTCAGACCCCTTACTAACAATCAGATTGTAGGCCCTCACCACCCGGCAGAGCGGAGTGAACATATGTGAACAGTGCGAGCAAAAGGGAGAGAAGAAAAACATTGTTTCTACTGTTAAAACTGGGGACACGATAAGACAGGACCAGTCTTCGAGAATCCAGAAAATCTTGAGGAAAATGCTTACTGTTACTTAGACTTATCAAACAGGCTTATAAGCTTACACATCTTTCACGACCAACTGGGTATTTGAGATTACAAGTTTTTACTTCCGCTTTGTTATATTTCCTTCACTGAGTTATAAATATAACTAAACCTGAATCCTCATCAACGGTGCTTTTAGAAAAACCAACGATAAGCTTTTAAAAAATCCACCAACCTTCTTAGTTGTTTTCTTTCGTGCCAGGGTGTTTCATTATTGATATTCTAAAGTAATTACGGTTGTCTTTTTACGTGGGGGTTTATCATAATTATTTTTATCATCGTCTCGGTCAAGACAGATCTAAGACTTACAGTATAAAAACAGCGCTTATTCCTTTATGGTTTTGATTTTTACTTCACATATCTAACCTCGCGCCAGATTGTAGCCTTGGACTCTTTCTCATTTCTGGCCAATATCACATTTTTATCTGCAGTAATTACTTTCATTTTGTCCACCTTTCTTTATACAAACATACGACTATCACTTCCCACCTTACGTACACAACATATCACAATATGTTTATATAAGCTTATATTACATTAATTTACTTTTTGTATATTTATTTGTGATGTGTCTGACGATGATAGCCTTGCTATCGAAAGGCCTCACTAATAAAGTTTTTATTGGTTTAAAATGTCTTATTTTTAACAATTATAAACATATCACAACACTACCCACTAACATCTCACTAACACTAAGATCTCACTAACATAGGTTACATTAGGTTATCTTTCTGTACGTTATTTACGTATTCTTCTACCGTGTACACATTACGCATTATCTTTGACCAATTACGATTGGGCCTACATAATTCTACGTCATATCAACACCTTGTGCTTTCGTATACGTAGTAAATCATCGGTTTTTGCAATAATCTGTTTACAGCTTCAGCCGAATCAATGCTTTTCCCTGAGTATAAATTTGGTATGAACTTGTAATATAATTTCCTCACTAATCAACAAGTCTTAAACCAGTGTTAGGTTTTAAATTGTGTTATTTATTGACAATTTCTTCTTTCATCGTTACAACACGTCCGTCCTCCCCGCCCGCACTTCACCTACATTGTGTGTTGGTTGAGCAATGCGCTGGCAGACCTTGGGCAGGACGGCACGGTGATCGCCGCGAGCCCCGTGACCTTGAGACCACTTTGAAGGTCACCGATTGTTGCGTACGAGGGACCTTCCCATGCCCGCCCACAGACGGTGTTTGACCATTAAAATAAGCACTGTTGACAATACATGGGTGCAGGCTGTGATTGTGTTGTGACACAACTCGGTTGGGTCGTAACACGTGTCTTTGTCTACTTTTGTAAATTTATCGTATTAAGAAAAAAGCAGATGGTTTTGCTGTGGAGGAAAAAGCAACCAGTTGCATTCCAGAAAACGATAAAACGTTATAATTAAAAAAATATGGTGTGCACAATAAGTCCACTATTAATGTGGCCGTTTACCAAAATGCCACGCCACCGCTTGAAAGTCGTCAGCTGAAGACAGCTATAGTCAGGGGTCAAAACATGATTTTCTATTATTTCAACTGTATGGTTCGATGTGTTATTATAATATAAAATACTAAAGACTGTATGAATTTTAAAGGTTCATTCTTATTTATTTCTAGTGGACCATGTTTTTACATTATGAGTTTTTAAATGTAGAATCATCAAGAATGACGTTTAAAGTTTCGTATATTTAACGGTAAAAAAAGTATAGAAATTTAAAATTTTTTACAAAAACCAACTTATTGTCTACTAGAATAGTTCTTCGCCTATCAACTGACACTTCAAGTGTCAGGATACTATTACTATTATGGACAGAATCGTTGGAATAAGAATTCCATGTTTTTGTCGTTTTTCGCGGAGAGAAACGACCCTTGTTATTTCATGTTATTGTTACTTTATATGTTGCATTCATTCGTTTGCGCTGACGTCTGTTTTCAGCCATGACGTAGAATTATGTATTAAATGTAAGTCATTAGGATCCACGAGTGGACCCATAAGGGCCACGCTTACTGGACGAGCAAAACGCTCGTGGATTTGTGGTTAGCTCATCGGGTCGATTTGGCTGAAATTATTGAGGATTCTAGTGACATATCCATACATTTCATTAAATTAAATAACATTTTAGTATTCTCATTATTTTGGTGTCAAATACTATTAGTTAACATAAGTTTATACTTTATACGTAATAATATTTATTATTATTTTCCAAACTGTATTTTAAAAGTCATTTATTGTAGAAAGTCAATAACTTCCTTGGCTTCAAGTTTGTCCTCTCAAACTGAGCCAAGGAATCTCTTGGATACGAACAGCTTTAGGCACGAACCAATACTAGCAATCAAAAACAAATCTTAAAAAATTATTACTAACTTTTTGACAACATTTTACCCTTGCTGGACGTAATATTGAATCTTTTTCGTATATACCTTAAATGTTACGACTTACACTAACAAGTTTGAATATTTCAATTATTTATGTGGGCCAGATGACACGGACATCCGGATAAAGAAAAGCCGGATAATCGAGGTTTACCCACAAAGTACTCCTAAATAACATTAAAAACAAAAACATATTTACTACAACCTTTTAGAACATTTTAGTTGAATTTTTTCGTAATTAACTTCCATTTTACAACTTAAAATAACAAGTTTGAAAATATGTTTAAATAATATGTAATTTACTTATATGGCCTTTATGTTCGTCTTCCATTCAATTGTTACCGTTGCTTCATTTTTAAAAGCAGTTTTATGATGGTCATTATTTCTGTAATATCTCATTTGTAGAAACAACATCGTTGAAGCTATATTTGCTATAAATCAATGTCTACTTATGCCATTGTTTCCTTTACAGTATTTACTACCATTTTTCCCGTCAAAAGGTTGATGGAAACCACTTGCCTTACAATTACCGTTCATTAGCTATGCCGTTGCCAACTGATTATAAACAATTTCCCACCATTATTTGTCTCTTTCTTCATTGCAACTTTGGTTTATCTTAACAAGGATAAATATGTAAACGTGATCATTTTCCATTGGTATGTATACCTTTTTTTACTGTTTTTCATGGAACCGCAGAATTGTTTGCATTAAGAGTTTCCTTCTCGCATATCATTACTGCTGATTATTTGCTAATTGCTGTGCGGAAATATGCCACGGAGGATAGTCACATTGTTTGGGGCCGGAACAAGTTTCTGACTCTATTTCCGTATACTGCAACAAGACTATTTTATTACTAGACGGCTGTTATAAAAGGTATCCATGCAGTGCCTGCATTTTTCGAAATCAAAATCTGTGTCGATTTTTGATTTGTGTTTTTAACTACATGTATCGCTTAAGTCTTGAAAATCTAAAATTATACTCTTACAACTGCAGATTATGTTGTGTTCAGAATAGGAATTGATAGAAATTAATTATTGTAACTTTTTATAACGTTTCGGTAAAATTAATGTTAGTCAGTTTCCAACAAGAAAAATAAATGTTTTAGTAATTTCAACTCGTTAAAAAATAGCTTGATAGACTCTTATAGAATCTTAAATACGGTAAGGTAATTAGGCTTGATTCCCGATACTATGTAATGTTATTGTTAGTCAATGAAGCAGTGTCGACGAAGGTAAAGTATGTACACACGCACACCCGCCGGATATGCGGTCAGGACGTCACCTGCATCAACAAGTGAGTGTGGTTCAAGGCCACGCACACACGCACCTGTCTCGCCAGGTAATACGTGTTGACGGTAGGAAAACGTATTTTCACCTACCTTTTGGAGTCAGTGACTGGTATGTAATTAACAAGTTAAATAAATTAAATAATTCAGTTGATTAATTAATTATTGATTGATTAGGAAAACTAAGCGTAAATTTCATTTTTAACCAATATTTTTGTATGTAAGCTTTTGATATGAAAAATATTTAATTCCCATGGATGATATTATTAAATGGTAAATATTTCCATTATTGATGAAGAGATGAAAAATTCTATCTTTATAAAACATTAAACAAAACAATTGAAAATTCAAAGGTTAAGTTTAATTCTCCTCAAGACGAATGAAGGATTTTATTAAAAATATATATTAGATATATGGAAAAAATACGTATTATTTTCCCATTTTGTACTATTGTATTTTCAATATAACTATAAAAAATGCAAAATGAACAGTGTTTAATGTTTAAATAATTCAAAAACATTTTCTGTCTAATTCCAGTGTAAGTCACTATTTGCTTTTTAAGTCTCGGATATGACTTTTTATACAGGGTAACCCAAAGGTCGACGTCCAAACTTCACTAACTTGTTATATGGATCATTTCCAACAACAAAAGCTATGTGTGGATTTATCGTATTGTTAATATTTACCGAGCTATTGACTTTTTTTAATATTTCTAAACATATGTGTATTGCAACTAAAAAATCATTTCTAAGTGAAAAATACCACACGCAGGGCCTTAAAACTTTTAAAATGTAATTTTAATAAGTATATTTGCATAATTATACAGTTTTAAGTTATTGCGGATTGTTAAAACATAAATTAGGCCCTAATAATGTTTAAACTTTATTTTTTTAACCTAAAATAAAGTTACTACTACATTCAAACGGTGGCTGTAAACGTATTTTTACCCTGAGGTAATGCCCAAATATCTCAAAAACTTCCTTATTTAATGCAGAATTCAAAAATACTAACACATTAACAAATTCATTAGCTTCTTTTGAGAATTGTTGTATTTTTCTAAACAAGTACACGCGTTGCGGCGCTTTTTCGCGGAATCTTTACGCATGACAAAGCTAACAATTCATTTCAATAAGGCTATGATCAATAATGTAACTGCTATTTAAACACACATTTTGTGATGATATTATAGTAACTATTAACAATACGATAAATCCATACATAACTTCTTTTGTTGGAAATGATTCATATAACAAGCTAGTGAAGTTTGGACGTCGACTTTTGGGACACCCTGTATATTAAACAGAAAATTCTGTTTGATTGTTTTTTTGTCACAGTAAACGTTTTAAATTTATTAATTTATTAACACTGTTTATTTTTCATTGCTTTTATTGTTATTGAAAATACAATATTACAAACTTGACAAATCATACGTACTTTTTTCATCTAACTGAAATTTATTTTAAATATAATTGTTTATTTCATCTTAAATGAGAATTAAACTTAAACATAGAATCGTTTTGATTCATGTTTTGTAAGGACAGATTTTTGTATCTTTTCAATAATGAAAAATTTGTCACTTAATAAAATTCATCATTGGGAAATCAAATTTTACTATCAAAAGCGTACACACAAAACAATTCGCTCATAAACGACTTGTTATTTTATTTCGTCAGACAATCGCTAAAAGTTTAGTTTGCCGAGGTTAGTAGTTCGTCAACATCAATCAACCGAATCATTTGTTTGTTCAAGAGTCTGCAGAGGCTGTCGGAAGTTGTCGCCCATGTTGGTTTTAATCCCATAAGAATAATGTTATTTTCGAACCGGACATACGATCACGCATATCCAAATTAAAAAATTATTGCTAAAAGGATTTTTATTAAAAAAAATTGCATTACATCCTGAATTAAATTGCTCATTGGAATTAATTTATGAATTCAAATTAGTTTTATATAAATAAATTGTAAAAAATATGTAGTTTGAAGTTTTTATTTTCACCTACTTTTCAAAACTAGGCGTATGTATTCAAAATATCAAAAGCAAACCCAATGCGCAGTATGATAACTTTTAAAATTAAACTTCAAACACAACTGTTGGTAAATAAATAACGAAAAAATATGAATACGCAAATAACATTGTTCTTACAGGATTAAAACCAACATGGCCGACAGTCTCTGCAGACCCATAACTTGTTAATTACATACCAGTCACTGACGTCACGACTTGACGATCCAAAAGGTAGGTGAATATACGTTTTCCTACCGTCAACACGTATTACCTGGCGAGACAGGTGCGTGTGCGCGTGGCCTTGAACCACACTCACTTGTTGATGCAGGTGACGTCCTGACCGCGTATCCGGCGGGTGCGCGTGTGTACACACTTTACCTTCATCGACACTGCTTCATTGAGCAACAATAACATTACATTGTATCAAGTTCAATCAAGTCAGATTTGAAGTTTGTGTATCATAAAGTTCGTCATATATTTAAGTATTGGCAGCATAAAAATTAATAGAACAGTAATTCTACATAAAAATATATTCTAATTCTAAATTCACATGACTTAAAAGGTAATCAAGCAATTTTAAAATGTTAACATTAAGAAAATATATTGATTTTAGTTTTTAAACAATGTTTATTTGTGTACAACTTAAATATAAATTTAGTAACGAAACCTAATAAAAGTCACTTTTTAATAATTCTTTTTCTAATAATTAAAAAATATATAGCTGCAAAAGTATAATTTTTAATTTCGAATGCCAATGGATAGTTAAACAAATATCTATAATGTAAACATGGATTTGGTTTCAAAAATAACACACTATATGGAGTATTAACTCGTCCAACAAAAAAAAGTAGTCTTTTTGCAATGCATTATGAAAATGAACAGCAATCAGAAAAGTGTTCCTGCGCAACACAATGTGATTATTCTCAGAGGCATACTTCCGCACAGCAATAAGCAAATAAAAAGCTAATAATATGCGGGAAGGAAGCACTTAACGTAAAACAACAATGCGATTCCTTGAAAAACAGAAAAAACGTTACACAAACCACTAGAAAAATATTACCTTTACATATTTTTCTCTGACAAGAAAAACCAAAGGTGCAGTGTAGAAAGAGACAAATAATGGTGGGAAATTGTTTATTACCAGTTGGTAACGGCGAAAGTAATGAACGGTAATTGTACGGCGAGTGGTTTGCAGGCGATTATCAACCTTTTGACGAGATAAATAATGGTAAACATTTTTAAAGGAAACAATGCCATAAGTAGACATTGATTTATAGCAAATACAGATTTAACGACGTTGTCTCAACAGATGAGATATTACAGAAATAATGACCATCATAAAACTGCTTGTAAATGAAATAGCGGTAACAATTGAACGGAAATGGGACTTAAAGTATGTATGAGTAGTTGAAGTATTATTTAAACTTATTCTCAAGCTGTTATTGTAAGTCTTAAAATTTAAGTTGTGTACGAACAAGATTCACTACACCCAGCAATGCTAAAATGTTCCAAAAGGGTGTAGTAATAACAGTTTTAAAGTTGTTTAGCATTGTTTTGTGCAGGCTCGATTATCCGGCTTTGCTTTATCCGGCTGTCCGTGCCATCCGGCCTGACAATCGAAGAAAATTATGTTTGTCAAAATAAAACTATGACAGTAGTGGGAAACGCCGTTCAGCCTCGTAACGCAAATCTCGAACGCATGTTTTTCAGTTTTGCATCTTGAATATTTCAGGCACTTTCCTTTTATGTTGTACCTTACCAGAGTTGTACCTAAAGTTTAGATCTGATCATTTTCTTTATCACTGTAACAGAGTGGCTCTGGAAGATTCCACTTCTCATATGGGGAAGTGGAAGAGTTCATTACGTACACACCCTCGGCATTTTCAGTCTTTTGTCTACTGGGGGGAGGGGGGGGGAGTGAAGACACGTCCTCGTTCATTTAATGATTTTGTCATCGTTCAAGTTACTGTATTTGAATTAGCCAATTTAAATTAATTTTGAAAGGACAAATCACTTTAAATTCACCGCGTTTACTTACAGATATAAAAGTAATGTATCGTAAAAATACATTTCATAACAATTTCAGCGTATTCAATGAATTAATTTTAAGACCTGTAGAAGCCAAGGAAACGTTGTTTTAGGAAATCAGTAAGATTTTATTTTTATTGACGAGTTAAATTTATGAAATTTATAAAACTTTTTTTAAACCAAATAATAAAACATAAATGAGATATATGAACGGGTTTTTTTTAAATGTAAAGTTGATGCATAGTGAAAACCAGTTAAAATGTTGGTACTTTTTTGTCCAACTAGGATAACAATCATTAAATATTATAATAAACTCTAAAATGCATTTTCACTACACTACTGTGAGTTCAGCTGTTTTCGTTATGTGTTTACAACCTGCGAAACATCATATTTTCAACAGCTGTCTATTGCTATTGTTTACTACCGAAAGTAACATTGTTTACAACCGAAAATTTTCCAAAGTCAACAACACCTGTTTTTATTCCGTAGTGTAGTGAAAAGTATCGTTCAAAACTCGAGTGAAAGTGTTTTGTATGTTCTCGATCATTCGAAGTGTTCGACAAGTCTCGCACTTCAAACATATGGTCTCGAACATGCAAAACCCCACTTTCCACTCTTGTTATGAAATATACTATTGTCATAACGTACAGTGAAACGAAAAAAAAACAATGACATAATAGGATTTTTCATAGGCTTCTTATTTTCTCAGTAAACAACCAATTGTGTTTGATCAAAGAAAATTTTTGAATTTTTTTGAATAAAATTGTTTGTCTTGTTACAAGTAAGTGTCTTGAGGAGCAAATTAAAAAAAAGTTTTTATGGATATATGGTTACCTAAATTGGTTAATTTGGTCTTTCTTCGTTCCTATATCATTAACAAACGGTGAGATATATTTTATTCAAATGTTGAGAATATAGCGGACAAATGGTACTAACATAGAGTAAACTAATAATAAGAATAATATTTATTTATTGTAACCAATTATTGTTTTATAAATGACGTCTGTATGAATTTCGAGTTCAAAATTTGTACAATTTTCTTTGGCTGAAAAATAGATTAATAGTACATAACATCGTCATTGATAAAGTTTACAATAAGTTAGGAGTTATTCCCGTTTATGCTCCGGACATGCAGCAAGGCATGCACTTTGCTACTCGTGGCGACAGTGGCGGCGAAACGTTGAACTAAACTCCATCCAGCGTCGATCTGAGCCGGTCGGACGTAATTTCTGCACCGACAGTAGTATGCACTGGACCCTGTTGGCACGGTCTGTGCTGTTAGACCGTAGCAATGAACTAGAATTAGCAGACACGATTATATCCGACTAAAAAAAAAATCATTATTCGGTAGACGTTAGTCAGCCAAAGAGAGCAAGTAAAGTTTTTTATCATAAAGGTGTTAAATAATCTCTTTTTATACTCATTTTATTTTCCATTAGTGTTCGTTGTTGTGCTAATTTAGTTTTCTTTTGTTTCAGGTAAAGAAACTGTGAAACTCTTCATCACATTGAGAGGTAACAAGGTTAGATTTCAAGAATTCGTAAGCGAAATTGGGTGTGGAAGTTTGATCACGTCACTCTTACATCTTTAAAAAAAAATCGTACACTATTTTAATGTTGTTCCAAATTGTTACATTCTGTCCGTATTTCAGTTAATTGATGAGATGTTCTCCAAATCCACCCTCAGTGTTCACAGGCCAATTAGTGATGTCCTAAATGATCTGACAGTCCTCAGTAATTTGACATTAATTGGCGAAAGAAGCTTTTCTACCTTAATAATTCGTCATAATTAAGGAGGAGCGAATTTAATTTACTTCCATTATCGTTGAACACCGCCTGTAACGTGTAATAAAATTAGTCCAGTGACCTTTTCGATCATAGCTTTATTTATTTCAGTGTTAATGAAAAAGTATGAACTCTATCAAGAGCATCAACAGTTTAGTAAAATAAATCCAGTTTCCAAAACTTTATAATTAATTGAAGGGTTCTTTTTACAATGATTATACAAGACAAAAGACGATTTAAAAGTAGAAATACAGAATTTATTTAAACAAACCAATGTTTCGTTATGATGTTTGTGAATTTTTATTTTTAATTTTCTTGATACTTAGTATTTATTTATTTTTTATGATTGTGTATGTTAGTGGGGGGAGCTAACAAATTTTAAAAAGGCCAAAGTCAGTCATCTGTCGATACTAAACGCGTCTTTGTAATGAATTATTTTTACTGATAATGTAAAAAATATCTTTTACACGAAGTGATGATTTGTAACGCTGTTATCATTTTGGGTAAAGTGAATTACAAATTAAATGACGAAATTTTAAATTTAAATTTGAAAAAGTGTATTTTTCTTAGGAATAATTACTTTAAAATTGTGTGTGGGAAAAGACTACCAAAATCTTGGTGGCACAATTATATACAGCTCTGCAGTATATGGCGAATGGTGAGATACAGGTAGAATGTAATAATTCTATTGTTTAGTGATTTTAGCTTCGGTGAAGGGGTCTTTCCAACTATTTGATATCAAATTAGCCATTCAGTGTTTTGGGTTTTGCCATCAAAGTCTCTTCCTCAGACAATTTTTATTGACGCTGAAAACATTCAACCAAACAACTGCCATATAATACCTCCAAGTACTTTGCACCCAATGTACTAAATTGGCCCTACTGTTTAAATTTACATAATATACTTTGTTTAGTTGTCTGGTTGGCTCTTATAGCTTCGTGCTGGTCCAATCAAGTTCTCTCAGCACGTTTCCAAGGGAGATCTCCTGCAGAATATCGGGTAGTCTGCCAGTCCAGTGGGCTCGGGAGGCATACGAATGACTGAATCCCGGATGTGAGCGAAAACTGGCTTAGGCTGATTGTTCACGTCGGTCTGTCGTTTAGTTCAGAAGATGTACCCACTATCCAGATTGTTGTCAAAGAGTTGTCGTGTAGGAAAAAAAAAAGAAATAAAATCTATTAAGTTAAAAACAAAAGTAAGTTATAATTGCGTTTAATACTAGAACATTAGTTTCCTCGGGAAATTATTATCTGAAATTGAAAACTCTGGATTGCATGGCATTAAACTAAAAATTGACGTATTAAAAGTGAAAAAATTGCGACAAATTATTTAATACAGTTGGTTGATATCGTAGTTGGTTAAAGCGAAACTGCACAAACTTATGTCAAATACATTTTGGCTGGCATTAGCTGACAACCACCGGCTGTTCATTTGTCATTGGGCCACATTAATTGTCGGTCTTAGTTTTTTATAGCACTACACAAGTTATTGTTTTCATGGAATTTTTATGAGAAAAAATTATAATGTAAAAAAACTATTCAGAAGTTGTCAAACCGGAAAATAACTGCTGAATAATTTGTTTTTATAAATTGAGCGTTCTATATAAAATTTAAACGATTATGCGTATGTGTGGGGTTCATTTAGTCGTGCAATAAAGAGGGGATATTAAATAGCATTATAAATACGGATATATACATCTATAAAATCAGTACTACAGACAGGACCGTAGTGCTGGGCGCCTGGTTTGAGCATGCGTATCAATGGATTTCCATATCCAACGAGTACATTCATGTTTATAAATCAACATCTGGAATAGAATAAAATCTGCTGTTTTTGTTCTCTTGTGTATTGTTTAATTGTTGTTTACACTTGTCTTGTAATGTACGGCACGTAACCAAATAAGTTATTGCAAAATCACAATATAAAAGAAGTACTATCATTTTGATTACTTTTATTTTTATTACTATCTCAATGTATATTACAGTGTTTTATCTTTAAAACTATATAAACTATGTCGGCATACACACAAGCATCATCCAGCAAACTTTATGAGCCAAATAAATCATATCTAAGGCTAGATTCTGAACAGATTATAGTCAATAGACGTTGAGGAAGTATAGAGAGGGATATTCACTATCTCACTTTCATTACAACTTTACACATCTATCACCATGTCCCGGTCTGTACGTGTTGTTAAAATCGTATATGCTGCTCTCTATATATATTTGTATTCATTGTCTCTAACGACATGCTGCCTAAGTAAACACGAATAAGAACAGCTGTTCTGAGAACAGAAATTCTAAATTGGCAGCAGCAAAGTGTAAAGAGTTGACTGATGTTAATTAACTGATTATCACATTTTACACTTTAAACATTATAAATGGAATGGCAATTAATTTTAACACTTATTTTTAACATCCTTAGTTTGTAAAATATGAAATAAATGAATGATTTTATCAAATTTTCTTCCCCTTTATTGAAGGTTTAGTAGACGCTTCCCTATATTAGTAGAAAAAAAATTGTTCACGGATTTGTGCAGTTCGACAATTAGGGTGGGCGGTTTACACTAGTACGACCGTGTTACAACATTACCGTGTTACAGTCAGTCTTCAAAATAATAATTTGAAAATGTTTGTATTTTTATAATTTGTTTGGTGCCGATAAATTTATTTTACTTATAAGGGTCAAATCCTGTTTATTATGAAAAGCGTGAAGGGCTAAAAGAATTCAATTTATTAAGTTCTAGCTGGAAACAGGCTTAGAAAATATCTAGATACATATTTACTCTATGGATCAGTTTTACACGATACACAGTTCAGAGTCCAACTGGGAATTCCCGTTCAGGCTGTAGAAATACAGCAATGCCCATCTTTGCGGCCATGCCGTAAGTGGATACGGTTTTCAGCAATGTAGAAAAGTAGTTTAGAGTTCGTAGTTAAAAATAACTACAAGTCCGTGACATCATTTGGGAAATGGTAATAACTCTAGGTTTTGAAAGCCATATCTCTGTTGCTCACTTTCCTCTTTTATCATGCATGGGTTTGTGAGAGACCAGCACAGCCAACGTTTTTTGTACACTCCATGCAAGGATGTTGATGCAGTGCTGATAATTGGAAGATGTATTACCTGAAAGAAAAAAAAGAAAAAAACAATATACAGACTGTCATCGCCATGCTAAACCGTGTCACGAGGTTATGTTTGTAATTTGTGTACTGTCCGTGTAGCAGGGCGTCGAGCGTATGTGGACTGATCGTTGTTGTCAGATCGTCCAGACCAAAGACGGTCAACACTGATGCGCGAATGGTACTTTTTGTTACTTCTCATTCATTGTGGCATCGCCGCTTGCACGGGCCCTCAGACAGTGCTTGCTTGTTTCATGTGAACAACAGGTGTGGTTTTCACGAAACGGCCAGTCTGTGTGAATTTCGTCATGTGTATTATAACTATTGACTATAAAAACGAATAGGCGGTCCAAGGTAATGCATTTGATTAAGACACGGGCGTGTGCTGCTATCTAACGGTAATTGGTTTCAAATAAGCGCTTGGACGACTGTTTGGCGTACTATTTGGCTCAGCTGTTAGTCACTTCGGCATGTTCTGGAGAGAGACAGAGAGAGTGTGACCGCTAGCACTACCTGTGAACACCGAACATGAAATATTTTCACCGAACTGGAAACCCGTCTTAACGTGACCAATATGAGTGGACAGTCTTCTTCTTGCTGTAGTCACTGTCAGTGTTTCTTATCTCCCGCTCTAGTAGTTTTAAACCACCCAAGAGCCGAATGTATAGAGTGGATGGGAAGATCGCCAGAATACGATGTGGCGTCGTGAAACAACTCCATCAACGGAGTATATTTACTCGACCTTGTATTTTGACATCAGCATCACCCCATCTGGTCTACACAGCCCGGATTGTTGACTACCCAATTTATTCCAGCTTTGAGTTCGCGCGGTATTTTTATTTGACATCTTAAGTGATGATGTGGGCGGGTGCCAAAAAAAATATTTTTGGCAGCGTTGTTTACTCTCGCAACCTCTATTTCTGATAATATTGATGTGATCAGCTGACGATGAAAGTAAATTATTAGACGTAATATTTTGGTTTAGTTAATTCAAGTGAATTCCGAATAAATATATTTATTTCTAAAAAAACTATATTATGTCGTAATATTTATTTTAAAACCTTTTTCTTATCTTTACAAAACGAATTTTAACAATAATGGCTGGATTGGATAGCGAAAATCGCACATCAAGTATGGTTTTTTGTTTGAAAATATAATGTCATCTTTAGTATTATTAATGTTTACAACATTCATATTAAAGTAGAACAGAAATTTTAACTAAAAAAAATAATTATAATAGCTGTATAATACAGTACATAAAATATTTACTATCTTCATCATCTAAATCTAAAATGTTTTTTAATCTATAGTCAAATTTTTCTATAAGTACTCTTTAAACCTTATTTTATTATAAGTAAGAACATTTTATATTTTATTTATCTTTAATCAATCGTTTTAGTATATTTCTTCATTTCGTTTACGGCAAAAAATATAATTTATGAGGAAGGGGTACAGAAGACGTATAGAAATGGCTAGTTGGCATAATAATAATTATGAATCAAAATTAAAAATGCTCGATTATATATTAAACAATCCCCAATTTACAAAGTCCTGATATCTCCCTTATTTTCAAGTTCGAAACTGTTCAAATAGTTTTTCAACTTGGAGTGTTTATAAAATAAACAGCGAAAATAATAGAAATAACAATAATTGTTTTTGAGAATACAGTGTAAATCATTATTTATATTTAAATCATGACATGAAAAAGATGATATAAAGAAATGTCAGATTTGTTGGGAATAAGGAAAGTCGGTGTAAATATTATGTCAGAAGCAGTGAAGCAAGGTGGGGTGGGGTTGGAGCTTAACTCGTCTCTTGTTGCACCTACCAATACGGGCTCGTTAGTTACGCCTTTAATGTATAAAGTTACAACAAGTCATTTTTACATTCATAATTGGAGTGGCCTGCTAAACTTGGTCTGTATCACAAAGAATTTTGGTTGTTGGAGCGGTAGTGCCCATAAACACAAGTTTCTTTTCTAAAACTTGATGGTATATTACTCTGATGGAATCAAAAAGAGTACCTTTAGTTTGATACCCAATTTGGGCCGTGTTCGTTAAACATTGCTCATTTTTGGGTTTTGTGGTATGCTTTTGTATCAGAAGGGTCAGAGCACTTAAACGTCCTCTCTTCCAAAATGTACTGGTATATTCAGAGGATGGTGGGTGTTTTATTTTATGATTATTCTTTTCTTGTTTTTTTCGTAGAAACTGTTGTTGGCATCCTCATATATAATACGAGAAGCAGTTTTTTTTTTTTTTTTTTTTTTTTTTTTTTTTTTTTTTTTTTTTTTTTTTTTTTTTTTTTTGAACACAACTCCTCCCTTATATCTTGACCAATTTAAACAGTTGAGGTGTTAAACAATTTTCCTCCGTTCGTAGTTGTGCAATATTGTCTTAATTATTCAATAGTTTAACCTGAAAGATGTGGGAAGACCTCAAAGTACGTTTTTCGGCCATGAGAATAATAACATGAGGTGAGATTTAAATGAACCGAGATCAAATGTAAATAATGATTTCCAAAAAGTGCTATAGTTGCGGCTGGTGGTCATCGTCACGCCATTGGTTGTAGCATTCACAAACTCGTTGTAGTTCCAGCATTTGCTGTAATAGCGCTCTGAAGTTAAGTCGGAACATTCATCAAACTCTCGTTCTGTCAAGAACCATATTACTTAAACGATGAATATTGTTGTAACGGTCCATTGTTGAGAGTGCAACAATGATTATATTACTACGCAAAAATAGATATATCATGTAATGGGAATATTCTTGCCAGTAATTTGGTTAGTTAGTGAGGTCTGATACTACAGCTGGTTTAAACTGCATTACAATTACATGGGCTACACTAGCGCTCCACAATGGATCACAAGAACAGCTGATAATTTGAGACATAAAATTTAACATTGGATGAGAAATATATTTGTGTGCTTATAGAATCAATAGTGCAAGTCGCTTGAAGAACAAGGCAGTATAAAAAACTGAAAGTTTAAATGTTTTTTGTTTGGATTTTGCAATACACAATCAATGTGTAAATGTTATTCTAATTTTATTTTACGTGGACTGCACTAATAAACCATCTGAACTTGAACATTCGCAGATTTTACGCATAAAACTAAACAAATTGTTTCGGACAACAATTCTGATTGTAGAATTCCAGAACCCAGGAAGGTGATATAGCCACTGTCAAACCATAATTGGAACACTGGGTCCGCCAATTCCCGGTAAATGTGGTGGAAAATGACACCGACTGGTGCTTTCAGCCCGGTGTGCCATGTGGGGCCCACAAACTGTTCCACCCCGATCTGAATGTGCCCTTCCTTGCAATCACAGGTTTCAATTGGCCTAATATGAACGCCAACCTGTGTGTATGACCGCGCAAACCAAATCATGTCTCATCTTAAGGATGTACAGTATCACAAAAACTTATGTAACATCTGAAAATCACCACATAAGGTAAATTTAAAATTTAATAGCTGATTGAAAATTTGTGTATAGAAAATAATTTTATTTACTTTGCTATTTAAGAAATTTTTCGAAGTAGATTTTTGGTCAGAATCTTGCAGTACAATATTTTTTTACCAATATTGTAGTAAAGGCTGAAGTCCTGTATTAAACATCAGTCTATATTATTACGCGTGTAATTTGTTCTGTACAGACGTAATCAACGAGGCCATGTAGAAGATAAATCTATAAGCACCAAGCGATCAGATATGTTTTATGTCTAGATTAAGAACTATCAACTTGCGGGAGTAAACTTTTCAGGACGAATGATGGACTTTTGCTAACATGCCCATAAACTTCCCCTTTACACTTTTTTTATAACTACTCTGTTTCATCTTCGATAAATGCTGCAATTTTATCAGCATTTAGTGAAAAGTAGATAGTGACAATTATGTATATTCCGTACAAGTTTTCAGCGGCTCCTTAATACAGAAAATATGTGATGACAATTCTTATAATTATTTCTACCATACACGCTTAATTCTGCTATTCACTTCTCTTGCTGAAATTTGCCTCCCGAGATATTATTGTGGCGGAAAATTACTTTGTGTTGTTTCGACAATGTTATCTTTCCAACTGAAGGCTTCGCTTCTTTTGTGCGAAGCGTTCACTTTGTTTCCCGTCTATGTCTCTAGGGATACCTGTTGTGATGGTCTGATATAAAAATAGAGTTGAAATCCTACATAATTAACTATATTAAATAATCTTAGTATAGGTGAAACCGCTGCACGTTGTCGGCTTGTAACACGCTCTCAATCTTCAGGTCTATGAAGCGATGTTGCCAAAGTGAACGAGGAGTGACAGCGTGAGATCTCCATTCGCATACCACTTTTGGCGCACTGTGAACTGGAACGATCTAACAACCGCGCTCAGTCCACAAACGCTCGACGCGCTGCAAAGCGGACAGTCCATAGACTACAGTAAACTGCGTGACACTGTTTAGCGTTTAGACGGTGTATGATATTAACAAAGTTCTGTAGTTAGTTAAAATCTGTTTGTAGTTAGTTTACTTCTGAAAGCCATTAGTGATCATAGTCCTAGAAAACTACAGTAGGAATGATAAATTTAAAAATATAACTATACATATATAACTTTTTGGCCCCAGGAGTGTTTCACTTTGTCCACTATACGATTTTTTAGGTGAGTCGTGGCCCCTAACATGCGTGATAGAGAAAAGCTGTTTGTTAAAGTGGCGTTAAATATTATGATCATTCCTCTTGGTACTATGGTGACAGTTATTTTCTGTGTTCACTGTATCCACACCTAACAGGACATATAGTATGTTGTATTCCTGTTGTTGTACATTCGTTATAGAAGTCCTGGCCCTGAGCCACACCTAGTCATTAAAACCTCTTCGAGCTGTTCTGTCAGAGTGATCCTGTGCAGGCAAGAACGTGTTTGACAGACATGTCGTGACGAAACAGCTGTAGATGGCGGCAACTCGAGGCGTCTTGGTCGATGTGTGATGACGATTGCTCCATTCTAAGACACCGCCAATCGATGATACATCTGTCGACGGTGTATAGTCGCGTTTACACCGGAGTTAACAATAAATTTTACTAACTTTTTGTTAGTAACATAAGTTAATAACATTTTAATTTGGCATCCAGTTTTGTCATCAACAACTTTATTAACATTATGTTTTGACTTTATATGTTTGTTATCAACATGTTCGCGTTGCGATATTTCCCGCATAGCTCAGTACCGCTTTAAAATATCACGGGTAGAGGACGTGGTTCTTGCTGCAGCTGCTGACATTATTTTGGCAAAGCAGAGAAGACCTAGAAGATTCTGGGTTAAGCCTTCTTTGAGTGCAAGAGCTAGGAAAGTGGAAGTGACATGCTGCAAGATCTACAAGACGATGATGCCGATCTTTATCAAGTGAGCTTAGATGTGATGATAGCTAAAAGCCTTCCTCCAAATAACAAGTTGTCACTTTGAATATCTATTGTAAATGTTTCTTACATCCAAAACGTGCAGTAACTTTTGTTACTAGGATGTTCCCCGACATCAAAAGAACGTTACAGACTCTTGGTGGTAAAAAAATCTTGTTACTAACACGCGATTTTGTCAAAAATAAATGTTACTAAGAAATTTTGAGGTGCTTTTAAAAAAAGATATTAACAAATGTTATCAACAGTGTTAATAATTCCGGTAAAAACGTGGCTTAAGCCTCCTCTTTATTTGTTTCCGAAACGGAACAGCGATGTAATGCTTGGATTCTGCAAAACAGATACCTGTTGTCATATGACAGGTATTTTTTGAGAAACAGTTGTTAAAAAGTTGTAAGAAAATTGACGATGGTTCCGCAACTAGCGTCTCTGCTACGTTTTTCTTATTTCTGTAACGTCTCGCTATCTAAAATGTTACTTTCGTTACCGTATTTGGCAAGAGACATTACCTACCGATATGGGTTGGTTATTATTTACTTCTTTGACGTAGTTTACTTCTATATGAAGTTTTTTCCTGTATACGGGTATTTATTCTTCTGCTAGCGTTTTCTTTCTCGATTTATTTTTCCTTGTTCATTAGTTCGTCGTTGGTTGCAAATTATATTTATCAAACAATGAATAGAATTTTACTTAGTACAACTCATAGTTTATTTACGATTTGTTTTATACATTGTGTCTTATTTAAAAAAGATCTGGTCATATATATACCAAGGTTAATTGAACACGTTTATGGTGTGTGTGTGGGTTTATCGATTTTCATAAAAAGGTAAGGTTGGCAGAAAATTATCCGTGTGTAGGTTGAGAGATGGAAGGCCTCTCAAAACTGAAACATCATAGAAAAGTTGGGAGCTTTTACAGCCAGAATGTGGTGTAGTAGTTAATCATCAGTATGTAAGATGGGTGTGTTGGGTGGACGTGTATTATGTGTAGTATGGGTGTGTCTATGTGTATTGGGAGGTTGTACATAGTGTTTGTGCCTGATTCGTAGCTCTCACTGTATAATTCACGCCTGTTACATTTAGGGTCTATTCACCAGTTTTCATTTTTATTTTTGCTGTCAGTAATTTGATTCGACAAATCATTTAGATTTTTTAAAAACTAATGAAGCTTAATAATGAAACAATCGTTACAGTGGGATACACAGTTACATATCAGCGGTGAAATATGTTAAATATACACTAGTAATTTCGCAACTCTGTTATGACACATTGCGAACCCCACAGGGTTGTGGTGACGTAGACGCTACCCCTCCAACAGATAATGCTTTGTGCATATTTCAGATTGTAATTAATAGCACAGCTTGCCGTGTTCCCTTGTATTCACCTCCGGCTGTGCACGCTACTCTATCAAGGAACAAACGTACACATTTTGACACATAGCGAGCCCCACAGGGTTGTGTTGACATAGTCGCTACCCCTCCAACAGATAATGGTTTGTGCATATTTTAGATTGTAATTAATAGCACAGCTTGCCGTGTTCCCTTGTATTCACCTCCGGCTGTGCACGCTACTCTATCAAGGAACAAACTTACACATTTTGACACATAGCGAGCCCCACAGGGTTGTGTTGACATAGTCGCTACCCCTCCAACAGATAATGGTTTGTGCATATTTTAGATTGTAATTAATAGCACAGCTTGCCGTGTTCCCTTGTATTCACCTCCGGCTGTGCACGCTACTCTATCAAGGAACAAACGTACACATTTTGACACATAGCGAGCCCCACAGGGTTGTGTTGACATAGTCGCTACCCCTCCAACAGATAATGGTTTGTGCATATTTTAGATTGTAATTAATAGCACAGCTTGCCGTGTTCCCTTGTATTCACCTCCGGCTGTGCACGCTACTCTATCAAGGAACAAACGTACACATTTTGACACATAGCGAGCCCCACAGGGTTGTGTTGACATAGTCGCTACCCCTCCAACAGATAATGGTTTGTGCATATTTTAGATTGTAATTAATAGCACAGCTTGCCGTGTCCCTTGTATTCACCTCCGGCTGTGCACGCTACTCTATCAAGGAACAAACGTACACATTTTGACACATAGCGAGCCCCACAGGGTTGTGTTGACATAGTCGCTACCCCTCCAACAGATAATGGTTTGTGCATATTTTAGATTGTAATTAATAGCACAGCTTGCCGTGTCCCTTGTATTCACCTCCGGCTGTGCACGCTACTCTATCAAGGAACAAACGTACACATTTTGACACATAGCGAGCCCTACAGGGTTGTGTTGACGTAGACGGTACTCCTCCAACAGATAATGGTTTGTGCATATTTCAGATTGTAATTAATAGCACAGCTTGCCGTGTTCCCTTGTATTCACCTTCAGCCGTGCACGCTACTGTACCAAGGACACGAACTTAGACATTTTGATACATAGCGATTCCCACAGGGTTATGGTGACGTAGACGCTACCCCTCCAACAGATAATGGTTTGTGCATATTTCAGATTGTAATTAATAGCACACCATGCCGTGTTCCCTTGTTTTCACCTGCGGCCGTGCACGCTACTCTACATAGGAAACGAACGTACACATTTTGACACATAGCGAGCCCTACAGGGTTGTGTTGACATAGTCGCTACCCCTACAACAGATAATGGTTTGTGCATATTTCAGATTGTAATTAATAGCACAGCTTGCCGTGTTCCCTTGTATTCACCTTCAGCCGTGCACGCTACTCTAACAAGGAAACGAACTTACTCATTTTGACACAGTAATATGATATGCAATGCTAAGTGACCTTTAAGTTTCAATCAAAGTTTTGTACATAAAACAACACCAAAAATAATTTCCTCTTTATTACATGATTTTTTACATTCTATCACAATATTCGTAGGTGTTCCGCCGCATTTTTACTACATAATTAATTATGAAATGGTCTTACACAATTATAGGGGACACCCGTGCACGCTTCGCGTGCCAAACCTGTCACTCGTTACGCTCGGATCACCGCGACCTTTGACCTCGGTAATACCGGTTGTTAATGAGTACCACTCGCTGCGCTCGTGACACCTTGGTGTCTGTGACTCGTGACTATATTAGCGTTGTTATGTGAAGTGTACTATATACTTATACCATTAAATGGTACAGATCATATTTCTGAAGAAGCGTGTGCTTTTAAGGGCCGTTTTTCATTTTTAAGAATGAGGTTGTGGAAAATAATTTTATGATACGCTTCTACGATTTCTTCAAAGTCAGTGTTTGACCACTCATAAATGTAGGCTATATAGGTTAATTTATGTACAATGATAGTTAGAAATAATTTCATGCAAGCGTTGAAAACTTGATTATTCGATTAACAGTAGGCCTATAATATGTGAGTGAACTTTATTCTAGGGGACATTTAGTATGATCTATAACTGCTGCAAATGTTTTCCTTTTTTGTTCAAAATCATTCTCATTAGATGTTGTTAGAATAAGATCTTGATCACAAGAATTTCAATATGGTGTGAAAACAGCTTGACTACTTAAGCCAGCTGATGCGGGCAGTTAGTATAGCCATGCATCCGCAGCAACTTCTAGCTCAAGAGGGCTGTTGACAAACATTTCTACGGAGATTTTGCTTCAACACAGCAATGACTTTGTATCAATTATAGGCCACATACAGTATGTAGATCTCCAATATTTCGTCTAAAAGGTAAGAAGTCAATTTTCAGCTCAATTCCAACATGCTTGTGAAATTTTTGGAAGCCAGTATCCAAACGGCTTGCAGGCTATCAGAGCGATCTTGATTCTGTTTCCAGAGCCTCATTACGGATTTCCTTGACACGAAGAGCGATTCTTCTTGACCCGATTATTAGAAACTTGGTTTGCTGATTTCGACAAAGTAGGTATACACTTTGCTGATTTACTAGAGGTCAAATTGGCCCTATGCTAAGGGTGAAGTTGAGTCTTGCAATATATAGACTTTCCCTTCTAACCTCTATGACTGGAGCAGATGATCAGCTGTTTCTGGATCTCGGCTGTCTTATTTTCCTCAGTATACAAGCACTCATACTTCTAGTTCATCGTGGTATGTATGGTCCTCAGGGAACAACCGTGGTTTGATAATTTTGCAGGGGGCTGGACTAGCTTTGTGAACCAGTAATAGTTTTTTATTGTTGGGTATAAATCATAGGGAGGATTTTCACTCATCTTTTTACAGCCTTTTTAAATTTGCACAAAGAGATACGCACAACGTTGTGTCGACGTCTCATATGTAAGAATGTAAGAATGTAAAAATTGCGTCTCTGAGCAGGATGAGACACAGTTTAGGGAGTTTTTGCCATCTCACTCAAGTTGAACGCTAACTCTAAACGTTAAAATTGGCATTCAATGTTCAGTGTAGAAGCTTCTTTAAAATAGTTTTTTAGCTCCAATGTTGAAACGTACGTACTACTTACCGCTAAACCAAACATTCTTTAATACAAAGTTTACCCTCATTAAAGTTTGTACTTTACTTGTTGTTACTCCCGTATGTTATGGAAGAAATTTTAACCTTATCAGTTTTAGGAGCAAATTGTTCTAAGATACATATCAAGAATTAGAGGATGTTGTTTTTCTTGTTATATTAGTTCGATAAATCCACCGTAAATAAGAAAAGTGTGTTTTCACACAACACTTATTTTAATAACATTACATCTTCATTTATGGTAACTCTCAACCGCTGTCTTTAATTTATATGTTCGAACCCAGTTGTCATGGGACGCATACGCTTGATTTTTAGGTCATGTTTACATCAACAGCTGGGTTTAACAGTATACGCTACAACAATACGGTAAACCTCGTGAAATAGCGGCCCGTTATACGTTATGTAGCACGGTAAACGCTAAACGTAGAAAAATAACGTATAGCGTTTACCGTATTCATTTAACGTACAGTGTAAAACTCTCTATTTTCTGCCTCTTCAATGTGTGACTCTAGTGTACGGTCATTAGCGTTGTACTGCAGTGGCAGGCTCTTACTGATGCACTCGCTTTTACATTTGCTTAAGCCATCTGCACAAAAAGATTACAAAATATGACGGGCCAGCTGTTAAAGTCGTACTTTCAGAGAATACGCAGCTAAGGACTGATAGGAACGTGAAGAACGCCCCTACCCCTCCTTCGTTTGAATAATATAATAATTTTAAATACAATATCATGTGAAAACTAACCTAGGCCTAATATTAATCTGGATGACCTTTACTTTGGATGCTAATTATGCTCGTGCGCCGAAAACATTTTGTTTATATGCATTGTAAAATAAAATACAAATCAATCCTCATGTCTAAACCCAAGAGCAGAGAATTCGTTTTGGTGTAAATCCTTTCATCTATCCATAGACTACTGTGCTTGACTCCAAGGTGGTCCCTCGTAGCAATGAATACAAATCGTTATGAGAATTGCAGACCCCATGTTAAGAATTCAGCCTGGCGCAGAGCTTGAAAACGCTATTGCGATAAGTGGCCGGTAGATCGTGGTGACCGTCGTTTCCTTCTAGTCAGTGTGTGTGAGAGAGAGAGAGAGAGAGAGAGAGAGAGAGAGAGAGAGAGAGAGAGCGCATCTTCTATATCTGTCTTTGTCGCACTGTCTGCTGACTATTTCTGTCTCTCTCTCGCTCTGCCTTTAGTCAGAGCAGAGCACTCTCTTGGTGACTTATTGAACGTAAATAAAACAGGCTGACCTTTCGCCATAAAGTCTGTTCATCTTGTAGAGGTTTTTATTCATTGCTCGTAGTACCAACTTTACATAATATTTTGTTTTCACTTTCAACCAGTCTTCCATATGCTACTAGACAGACCAGATCAAAAAAAGCTTTATACTTTTCAACTTTTCACACTTAAAACTTAAATTTGATTGTGTTAAGTGATTGAGAGTGGTTTCCTCGCAAATCCTCATTCAATTATTCCTGACGTTTTTACCACGTACAGTGTCGTCTCGCATGTGAAATTGGCCCTGGTACTCACAGCGGAGTAGTTTTATTGTTCCGAGTAATGGCAATATGGCGTGCACAGAACGACTGCCAATTTATTGCTTCTCGTTCTGGTTATATGTAGTATATATTTTTATTACAGTTAGTGTTTTTAAAGTACAATTAATTTTAGCTATTAATTTTTGTACTTACCATTTTATTACTTAGTTTTTGTTCAACAGATCGTTAGTTGATAATTTCAATTAATTTTTAGTACTGCACTAAAAACTGAATAGTTTTCAACATAAACTAAATGTTGTATTGCACTTTTAACATTTTCCTGTGAAATTTAATTATCAATTAAAATTAAATAACAAACCAAATGTCTGAGCTCAACTGTAACTCCATCTGAAGCTATAAAAGAATTACTAATACTGTATTGTCTTTATTATTACTAAACCAATGTGGCTCGAAGGTGTAGTTAATTGTTTGTTATGTAGTGTTTAAACGGTTGGGTGATCCTCTTTATACCGACACGCCTTGTGCTCAATGTTACCAATGCTGTCAGCTTGGACACTACTGGGACACATGTGGCTTAGTTGCCAGTTTTCGGGTGATGTGCTGAAGAGAGAAATGAGTGTCAGGATTGTATTTTTGCCTTAAATCAGATCCTGTGATGTGGTTCTGATTCCATTCTAAACTGCAGGTCCGTTAGGCCCTAGCTGTTGGGTTAATAAATAGTAATTTGTAAGGAACGGTTGACCTTACATTGACCAAACTCGTTTATTTACACTAATCACACCCTTATTCGCCCATATATTCTGGATCCGTTTGTTATCAATAATAAATTTGTTTTAAATAAATTTTATTGAAAAATTCTTAGTGATTAGATTGTTTTTTGTTTATAATTCTCAAATTGTAGGCAATTTTTCCATTTACGTTCAAATTTACGTAGCCGATCTTCGTAACTGTGCAGTGCAAGCTATAATTAGATATATTAGGAGGGCTTTAAAGAGAAAGAAAATATAGAAGTCATGCGACACTGGCGAAATAAGTTTGAACTACTTTTTTGTGAAGGAAGATTACTACGCCGGGCAGAATACAGTTTAGTTCCTGAATTATTTCCTGTATAGTAGTTTTCGTAGTATTTTCAACCGGAAACGCCAATAAACCCCCGCCTCTCAGTTGGCTATGCGCTACCTTCTCTATCTGAACGTATGTTGAGCTAAAAGGCCAATTCTTTTCGACAATTTTCGATTTTCCAGTCAGTACCGGTATTGCTAGTCAAAAAAAGTCTTTATCTTTAAATAGATATTTCATTTATAATTTTACGACAGTAAATGAAGTCAATATCTTGGACCGCGCAATGCAGTTTTTACGCTATTCAGCGCGGGGGTTTAGAGGCCTCTAATATTAATAGGATAACTTGATCGATTTATAACTGTACATAAAACCGGCTATTTATTATATATGCATGGACCCCTCAACACAGTAAACTAACTAATCCTTATGGCAAGAGCGTTTATGTATGCATAAATTACAAGTGTGCATTCGTTATTTAGGGTGCTGCTACCCCATCAAATATCTCCTTTGATGAACATTTTGCACGCTCGTATTTTCCTAAAACGTCGAGTTAATATTTCTACATTTCTTGTAGAGGTCCACTAAACGTACTCCTACCAAAATATACCAGTATGATTTTATATGTATACGATATTGACGAATTGTTGTTGGCGTTTTTTGTTTTTTATCTATTTAATATAAATTTTCGTCATAAAGGAAGTGAATGAATGGATGTACTGTCGGATCAAAAAAGCAATGTACTCGAGTTTTAACCTCTGCTACAAAATAAATACACCGATTCGTTGTGTAGTACATAGAAATTTAGCTTATTTAATTCTATGTAATATCTTATAATTTACGTATTTTATCGAAGACTTTAAGAATTTTTTATATCATGTAGAATACAAAAAGACACTTTTGGAGTAAATCTCATCTTCAAACATTTTTTAAACAAAAACTAATAAAGAGAAGTCAGTGAAACTTTAACCTCATGTGCATAAGGTTATATTATGTAGTCTGTCCAAATTTAGAATTTTTACTTTTGCAAAATATTTTTGTTTTAGTTTTTGTAAATCCTTGTAATCTTAAAAATGGCTACTCATACAAGCTTCCAAAACGGTTCAAAAATATCGGATTGAAAAATAAAGTAAGATTATAAAACATAATTTTGTAGTAAAATTACGTAATTTAAAATAAATTATGAGCAAGACCAGTCCTGTGAAGGTCTGTTTTTAAAATTTGGGAATAATTGGGAAAATAGTTTCTTAATGTTGCATGTACCAAGAAAGCCCAAATTCGCAACTCTGAGGTAATGTACTTATAACTAACTATTAACATCATTTAAATGAAGGAAGTACTTGGGAGTAGTTGAAGAAACTTTAATAGCTGATATAAAGACGTTGCAATAAAAAAATCTAATTTTGTTTGATCAAACAGTCTTAAATATGAAACACCTTAATTTGTTTGTTAAAAAAATACACCGTCAACATTAACACTACAAACAATAGTATTATTGTCTCTTATGGCTTATACAAAAAGCAAGCAATTTTGTGAATTAATAATCCTATTATTTTTAACTCTTATTTAGAAAATAATAAAACGATTATTGTAAAAGTTTTGCTACGAAATTTCAATCTCCACACCATCGTAGTACACATTCAGTAGGGATAAAGTAGATAGTAGGCTACACATTCAGTAGGGATAAAGTAGATAGTAGACTACACATTCAGTAGGGATAAAGTAGATAGTAGGCACACATTCAGTAGGGATAAAGTAGATAGTAGACTACACATTCAGTAGGGATAAAGTAGATAGTAGGCACACATTCAGTAGGGATAAATTAGATAGTAGGCTACACATTCAGTAGGGATAAAGTAGATAGTAGGCTACACATGCAGTAGGGATAAAGTAGATAGTAGGCTGCACATTCAGTAGGGATAAAGTAGATAGTAGGCTACACATTCAGTAGGGATAAAGTAGATAGTAGGCTACACATTCAGTAGAGATAAAGTAGATAGTAGGCTACACATTCAGTAGGGATAAAGTAGATAGTAGGCTACACATTCAGTAGGGATAAAGTAGATAGTAGGCTACACATTCAGTAGGGATAAAGTAGATAGTAGACTACACATTCAGTAGGGATAAAGTAGATAGTAGGCTACACATTCAGTAGAGATAAAGTAGATAGTAGGCTACACATTCAGTAGGGATAAAGTAGATAGTAGGCTACACATTCAGTAGGGATAAAGTAGATAGTAGGCACACATTCAGTAGGGATAAAGTAGATAGTAGACTACACATTCAGTAGGGATAAAGTAGATAGTAGGCACACATTCAGTAGGGATAAATTAGATAGTAGGCTACACATTCAGTAGGGATAAAGTAGATAGTAGGCTACACATTCAGTAGGGATAAAGTAGATAGTAGGCTACACATTCAGTAGAGATAAAGTAGATAGTAGGCTACACATTCAGTAGGGATAAAGTAGATAGTAGGCTACACATTCAGTAGGGATAAAGTAGATAGTAGGCTACACATTCAGTAGGGATAAAGTAGATAGTAGACTACACATTCAGTAGGGATAAAGTAGATAGTAGGCTACACATTCAGTAGAGATAAAGTAGATAGTAGGCTACACATTCAGTAGGGATAAAGTAGATAGTAGGCTACACATTCAGTAGGGATAAAGTAGATAGTAGGCTACACATTCAGTAGGGATAAAGTAGATAGTAGGCTACACATTCAGTAGTGATAAAGTAGATAATAGGCTACACATTCAGTAGGGATAAAGTAGATAGTAGGCTACACATTCAGTAGGGATAAAGTAGATAGTAGACTACACATTCAGTAGGGATAAAGTAGATAGTAGGCACACATTCAGTAGGGATAAAGTAGATAGTAGACTACACATTCAGTAGGGATAAAGTAGATAGTAGGCTACACATTCAGTAGAGATAAAGTAGATAGTAGGCTACACATTCAGTAGGGATAAAGTAGATAGTAGGCTACACATTCAGTAGGGATAAAGTAGATAGTAGGCACACATTCAGTAGGGATAAAGTAGATAGTAGACTACACATTCAGTAGGGATAAAGTAGATAGTAGGCACACATTCAGTAGGGATAAATTAGATAGTAGGCTACACATTCAGTAGGGATAAAGTAGATAGTAGGCTACACATTCAGTAGGGATAAAGTAGATAGTAGGCTACACATTCAGTAGAGATAAAGTAGATAGTAGGCTACACATTCAGTAGGGATAAAGTAGATAGTAGGCTACACATTCAGTAGGGATAAAGTAGATAGTAGGCTACACATTCAGTAGGGATAAAGTAGATAGTAGACTACACATTCAGTAGGGATAAAGTAGATAGTAGGCTACACATTCAGTAGAGATAAAGTAGATAGTAGGCTACACATTCAGTAGGGATAAAGTAGATAGTAGGCTACACATTCAGTAGGGATAAAGTAGATAGTAGGCTACACATTCAGTAGGGATAAAGTAGATAGTAGGCTACACATTCAGTAGTGATAAAGTAGATAATAGGCTACACATTCAGTAGGGATAAAGTAGATAGTAGGCTACACATTCAGTAGGGATAAAGTAGATAGTAGACTACACATTCAGTAGGGATAAAGTAGATAGTAGGCACACATTCAGTAGGGATAAAGTAGATAGTAGGCTACACATTCAGTAGGGATAAAGTAGATAGTAGGCTACACATTCAGTAGGGATAAAGTAGATAGTAGACTACACATTCAGTAGGGATAAAGTAAATAGTAGGCACACATTCAGTAGGCTACACATTCAGTAGAGATAAAGTAGATAGTAGGCTACACATTCAGTAGGGATAAAGTAGATAGTAGGCTACACATTCAGTAGGGATAAAGTAGATAGTAGGCTACACATTCAGTAGGGATAAAGTAGATAGTAGGCTACACATTCAGTAGGGATAAAGTAGATAGTAGGCTACACATTCAGTAGGGATAAAGTAGATAGTAGGCTACACATTCAGTAGGGATAAAGTAGATAGTAGGCTACACATTCAGTAGGGATAAAGTAGATAGTAGGCTACACATTCAGCCCATCCACCTTTCTTGTGGTGAACAATACATATTCACAACACCTTTCGATTCGTCTCAGTCAGCATCTCCTATCCTCCTCACGTGTGACTTATAGAGACGTCCCACCCACCTGAGGAGTACCCACTACCCATTCACCCTCTCATACCTCTTGTTGAGATCTCCTATCCTCCTCATGTGTGTGACTTGTCGAACAGACTCACCCACATTACCTGTAGAGACGTCCCACCCATATGAGCAGTACCCAATACCCTTGATTATATACACCTACAATAGATAAACCATCTAATAGGAATATTTGTGGCATTAATTTTGTTAGTTAGTGTGGCCCGCAACCACAGCTGTTTTAAACTGCATTAAATTTACATGGAGCTACACTAGCGCTCCACAATGGACCACAAAAACAGCTGATATTTTGAGACTCAAAATTTAACATTGGATGGGAAATCTATTTGTGTATAAAATCAATGCCAATACCCATTCACCCTCTCATACCTCTGGTTGAGATCTCCTATCCTTCTCATGTGTGACTTGTAGAGACGTCCCGCCCACCTGAGGTGTACCCACTACCCATTCACCCTTTCATACCTCTTGTTGAGATCTCCTATCCTCCTCATGTGTGACTTGTAGAGACGTCCCACCCACCTGAAAAGTACCTACTACCCATTCACGCTCTCATACCTCTTGTTGAGATGTCCTATCCTCCTCATGTGTGACTTGTCGAACAGACTCGCCCACATTACTTGTAGAGACGTCCCACCCACCTGAGGAGTGCCCACTCACTACCTATTATTCCTGATAATATTATCGTGGCTTACAGTTAATGGTTTAAAAATCCATGTGTCTGAGTGTTAGAAAAGATCTGTAAAGACCTTGTAAAAGACGAACGAACCTTAGATAAACATCCTTTAGTCTGGGGAAACACTCGTGATGCTACAACTGAGATTAATTACGTACTCTCTCTCTCTCTCTCTCTCTCTCTCTCTCTCTCTCTCTCTCTCTCTCTCTCTCTCTCTCTCTCTCTCTCTCTCTCTCTCTCTCTCTCTCTCTCTCTCTCTCTCTCTCTCTCTCTCTCTCTCTCTCTCTCTCTCTCTCTCTCTCTCTCTCTCTCTCTCTCTCTCTCTCTCTCTCTCTCTCTCTCTCTCTCTCTCTCTCTCTCTCTCTCTCTCTCTCTCTCTCTCTCTCTCTCTCTCTCTCTCTCTCTCTCTCTCTCTCTCTCTCTCTCTCTCTCTCTCTCTCTCTCTCTCTCTCTCTCTCTCTCTCTCTCTCTCTCTCTCTCTCTCTCTCTCTCTCTCTCTCTCTCTCTCTCTCTCTCTCTCTCTCTCTCTCTCTCTCTCTCTCTCTCTCTCTCTCTCTCTCTCTCTCTCTCTCTCTCTCTCTCTCTCTCTCTCTCTCTCTCTCTCTCTCTCTCTCCCTCTCTCCCTCTCTCCCTCTCTCTCTCTCTCTCTCTCTCTCTCTCTCTCTCTCTCTCTCTCTCTCTCTCTCTCTCTCTCTCTCTCTCTCTCTCTCTCTCTCTCTCTCTCTCTCTCTCTCTCTCTCTCTCTCTCCTCCTCCTCCTCCTCCTCCTCCTCCTCCTCCTCCTCCTCCTCCTCCTCCTCCTCCTCCTCCTCCTCCTCCTCCTCCTCCTCCTCCTCCTCCTCCTCCTCCTCCTCCTCCTCCTCCTCCTCCTCCTCCTCCTCCTCCTCCTCCTCCTCCTCCTCCTCCTCCTCCTCCTCCTCCTCCTCCTCCTCCTCCTCCTCCTCCTCCTCCTCCTCCTCCTCCTCCTCCTCCTCCTCCTCCTCCTCCTCCTCCTCCTCCTCCTCCTCCTCCTCCTCCTCCTCCTCCTCCTCCTCCTCCTCCTCCTCCTCCTCCTCCTCCTCCTCCTCCTCCTCCTCCTCCTCCTCCTCCTCCTCCTCCTCCTCCTTCTCCTCCTTCTCCTTCTCCTTCTCCTTCTCCTTATCCTGCTCCTTCTCCTTCTCCTCCTCCTCATCCTCATCCTCATCCTCCTCGTCCTCCTCCTCCTCCTCCTCCCCCTCCTCCTTCTTCTTCTTCTTCTTCCGGAGAATGAATTTGTACCAGGTTGTTACTTACATGAATTATTGCTATTCTAAGTTTGTTTTGTCTATTGCCCTTTACGTCGAGACAAGGTCAGGAGTAATAAAGGTCACGTTGTCTGGATTGTATGTGCCAAGTGTGGACATGAACCTGTTTTCTATGCCGGCTTGTGTTGTGTGGGTTAGTAAGTGTGTAGTCTGGGCGAGTGGTGGTGCCATCTGGCGGAGCGGTGTTTTCACTCTCTCTCTCATACTGGCAGCGCTGCCAAGTAGAAATAGCAATACTTCTGTACAGTCATCATCACAGCTATGACTGCCCACGTATTTGGACGTATTTCATTTCTTTTAGTCAATTTAGAGTACGAGAGGACAGTAATTTCCTCGTGGTTTCATCACTCATCTCCATTCACAGACGTGGTTAAGTTTGTCTTGAAATTGTCACCCGCTGGACTTGTGATATTTGTTTCAAACACACAACAATGATGAATCAAAAAATATTCCTCTTTGCGGTATATCATATTCCGCATTGTTTCTAGTTTTTTTAATGTTTGTACTTAATGTTATGAATGACATGGTTATAATTACAGTTCACTATAAGCAAAATAAATGAAGAGATTTTTAAAATAGATGTTCACCGACTCAAGATTACAGTTAAGTAAATTTTATAAATACATGACTTCTGTAAAATATTTCGTCTATCAACTGCATAAGGCCTGCAATAACTTCGCACGTAATCAAACGTCTGATTAGCAAAATTATAATGAACATTTTGTTATTTTTAACTTTACCAAAAGAAACTAAAGGCTCTACTATAAACTATCATAAACCGCTTTCATTCTAAAAATTCCAGTGGTAATTTAAAAAAGGCGTTCAGTGCCCTCTCTGAATCCATCAGTTCCAGTGTAATCTATTAAATCCTAGTGTTTAAAACGGGAGCACACGAAAATCTGCATTGAACATAAAAAGTAAGTGGTGAAATGGTGGGTTTAAAGCTGAAAGCTGGCAGAGACGTGTCAGTTGGGGCCACCGCGGGCTTAGCAGGTAATCTTCCAACTTGATGTAGCATTTGATCATTTCACAGGCCTTGTTGTAGTGGATAATTTGTTAGATAGTGTCACAGGTAGCTCATGGTATAACGTAAACTGCGTTGTTGGTATTTGATCACTTTACTGGCCTTGTTGACAAGGTAGAAATTCTTGTAGTAACTCATTTGATAGGTTTGCACCACAGATAGCTAACTTGCACAGGTTGCTCAAAGTGTAAGAAAAACTGCTAGGCGTCGTTTACCTGAAATGAGCACTTTACAGGTTCAAGCTTGCGGCGTTGTCGTAATGAAGAGAGAACGATTCGCAGAGCAGTTTTGGCTCTCTGTGTTTGGTACAATCTGACAACCACGCTCAGTCCACAAACGCTCGAAGTGCTGCAAAATGGATAGTCCGCTAAGTAAAATAGCGTGACATTGTTTGTCATAGAGACGAGCAATCTTGAGAGAAGGCGCATGATCAAAGAATCGTTTTTTTTTATTGCAACAAGTACTAGTTTCCTAATTTAGCTGAGGTATAAGTGATTTTCTTTTCAATTTTTTATTAAATTAATATGCCTTAAAAAACAATCTTGGGTCATAAACTCGAACTCTCCCATTCGAAGAAAAAATATATTTCATACTATATAATGAATGACCAGTGTATCCTTGATGATGCCAAGTACGTTAGTTGATCAACTTCGTTGCGTTTGTTTTAGTTTAAGTATGTTTATCACGTTTGAAAAAATAAACAACAGCGCATCTCATATATCAGCTCAGCTCAAATATATTTCAATTTAAATATATACATTGGAACGTAATTGGTGATTTGAGGAATCTTTTGTTGGCTTACACAGGATAGTTAGTAATAACTGTTCTTTAAGTGAGGTCTTAAAATATAATTGTAATTTATTGTAACTTAAAGGTTCAGCAACAGTTTGGCCTAACACAGTTCCAAAGTGTTTGTTGACGATCACTGTATCAACAGGTTGTAGAAAAGGCAAACATCTTCTCATGGGATTGGGAGCCAACTTTTCATTGGCGTTTGTGTGTAGGAAACATGAGATTCATTTTAATGTGTTATTCATAATTTCGATAAATTATAAACGAACATTTTGTTTGGTTAGTAAGGTGAGCAGTAAAAAATAAATAAATAGAATTATTTTTAAATATTTAAAAACAGGAACTTCTTCGTACGGCTGGTGTGTGGGCCACTTGGATTTTGTTCGTAGATGTCACAGATAAGCTAACTATATCCAAAATTATCGTCCCCATGCTGAACAATGTCACGCTATTTGCTGTAGTTTGTGGACTGTCCACTATGCCGCGCGCCGAGCGTTGTGGACTGAGCGCGGTTGTCATGCCGCGCCAGACCACATTGGACGAACGCTGGTTTTTATTTGAGGGGTGTTCTTTATCTGTTACTCCTCATTCATTATGGCAACGCAATGCGCACGAATATGCAGATATAGTGACCTTTGCAGGTGAAGAAAGTATAAAGTTTTACTAATACCAAGTGCAATCTGTGTTGTTGTTTTTCTATGGTAGGGATATTGGGTGAGTCGCATGGGTTTGTTCCAAGGGATCATAAGTCCGTCAGTAATACGGCTAGGTTCTGCTCGTCGGATGATGGTTGGGATGTCAGGTAATTTTGTAGAAAAAGTAGGCCTACATACGTTGCCTGAAGTCAAATTCTATATAATTTGGATAAAACCTATTGGGGGGGGGGGGCTGTAGTATTAATTAAGTCTGTTTCACACGGTGTGCACTTAATTCTATAACAGTAATCAAAAAACGTATGTTGAATAAAAAAGGCATTTTACATTTTTAAAGCCTATGACGTAACATGAGGTAAAATTGCGTCACATTATTTTGTTATTGTTTGCAGAATCCAAGTGGTCAAATAAGTGCGTACAAACTAACTGAGGTTGACTTATCCTCAATCCAGGGTGACCGAAGAACTTAAATTCGGCCATGACATTCGATCCAAGCACTCAGTCTGGTTTTATTGGGTCTGATGATAAGTTTCGATCTCAGCTCTTTCAAGATGAAGGTCCGATTACTACCCGGACACTTGACTCGTTTGGTTGCCCTTTAAAAAATGCCAACGAGACGTGTAGATTCGAGAACGTCGTATACCAGTGTCATAACTCGTCGCTTTCATTTATCGAAACTCTTCCCTTCGAAAGATGAATGGGAAGGCAAATAAATTGTGCTAATTAAAATTGAATTTGAAACTAAATTAATTTAGGGTGATTTTGTTGTAAATATAAATTGACAAGAAGGACTTTTTCCGTTAATTCACTACCACTACTTTGGTTAGGTTTGGTTTTTAGGTTTTCTTATGTTAGGTTTGGTTGTTAGGTTTTGTTAGGTCCTGTCAGGATTGTTTAGATTATGTTAAGTTTGGTTAGGTTCTTTCAGGTTTGTTTAGGTTATGTTAGGTTTCGTTATGTTGTGTTAGGTTTTGTTATGCTATGTTTGGTTAGGTTTTGTTGGGTTTGTTTAGGTTATGTTAGGTTAGGTTACGTTATGTGAGATTTTGTTATGTTATGTTAGGTTTCGTTAGGTTCTGTCAGGTTTGGTTAGGTTATATTACGTTTGGTTAGGTTATGTTAGGTTTCGTTATGTTATGTTAGGTTTGGTTAGGTTCTGTCAGGTTTGTTTAGGTTATATTAGGTTTGGTAAGGTTGTGTTAGCTTTTGTTATGGTATGTTAGGTTTCGTTAAGTTATGTTAGGCTTCGTTATGTTAGCCTTGGTCAGGTTATTTTAGGTTTAGTGGTGTTATGTTAGGTTTGGTTTGGTTATGTTAGGTTAACCTAAGTTATGGTTATGGTAATGAATTAACAGAAAATATCCGATATGAATATTGTCCCCTCAAACCAAGCCTGTAATAGTGTATCTATTAGAGGAAATTCAACTCTCACGGTTTCTACTTCTTTAAAAGTGTTTTGTAAATACACGTAGAACGGTGGACATGTAGAAAGTTTTCTACATTACGGAAACGTGTAGTGCTAGTGTTATCTCCCCTTTAAGTTCACATAACCATTGTTGTACGTCTCTAAGTACACAATTCAACGTGCATTCTTGTGTTTACCGCATGCTTGTGCTACAGTATTCTTAACTGTTGGCTCAAGCATTTGTTTGGATGATTTTAGAAAACAAGATATGTAATTATTTAGACAAGGTTGTTATTTAATTAGACTATATTAACGTTTTAATATGAAGATAAAAAAGTGTTTAAACTATCCTTCAATTAATGAGATTGAAATAAGTTAATTAATTGGCTCGAAATCTCGCTGGATATGAAGATTTTAATTAAATAGCAGACAGACTCGCTGGTTGCGTGTTTATTTTTCATAATTACTTTTTTCAGTATAGTTAAAATGCATAGAATGAAAAATTTGGAAACAATGAAATATCATAACACACTGCAAGTTTATTACAATATATTACAAAATATCCAAATATTATAGTAATCGATATTTGTAAACCTTGTCTTCCAACCTCAAACTAGAGGAATTCACGAAGGAATTTAGACATTCGTTATTTACGCTATTTGTATTGTAATAAACTTCTTTTGAACAAAACTCCGCGTGGTTTCTGGCAAGCAGCATTGATTCAATAAATAAAGTCCTGTAGGAGTGCCTATGTGACACTTCACCAAAAACGTATAAAACACTTAAAGTGTCACTGGATAGGTGAAAAACTACATTCTAGTGTACCGTAAGTTGATTTTCGTAAAAAATTTAAGTATTTTTATAATTTTCTTTGTAGTTAAAAATCATGTGTGAAAATTTAAATAACATTCTTGACGAATTGAAAGCAAAACTTATTGTGCACTACATAATAATATACAGATATAGACATGTAATAATAATACAGACATGTAATAATAATAATGCAGACCTGTATTAATATTACAGCGCTCTCTGTAACTCGTAATAATAATAAACACGAACCTTGCAGTTGAAATAGAATTCAGTTGAAACATCATGTAATTTAGTTGGTTAAATCCCAGCTAAGGTTCTCAGTTCAATCCTAATCAGAATTGCAACACATTTTGAGAGGGATCAGCTGATAACCACCGGCTGTTCATTTGTCTTTGGGCTGTTAATTAATGACAATTTCTAAGGAATAGTCGGCCATAGCTCGTAACAATGACTGCATCCGCTCATATACACTCATCACACTCATTCGAAATCCATATATTGACGATTGGCGTCTCTTAAGAATAAATAAATAATTGTTAAGCCCGCTGACTTTTAGATGTATGTCTACTATAGTACTGTCGACCAACAAACATGTCATGTATATGTTAGCTTATCTGTTCGTAGCTGTCGACTTTACAGCGGGGGCTTGTTATTTTGAGAAGCGACCTTATCAATATGGTTTTGTGTGTTTTTTTTTTTAATTCAACGGGCAAATAGTTCATATTTGCATATATTTATTTCGTATTCTGTTGTTTACCAAAAATGATCGCCACAATTTTTTTTGTACAATTTTTTCAATTTTCTCTGTTTGACGTTCAGTTTATTTGTATATTATTTAAATAAGACATACCCCCTCTCTTCATACACACTACACTTCACAAGAACTACCCACGTCTCTGACCACGTCAGTTTGTGGATAGTTCTTGTGAAGTGTAGTGTGTATGTTTGTCTTGTCCCCGTGTTTTATCACCTTGGAGGGAACTTCGCAGACATTGCATTTGGATTGAATCATCCTCACTTCGTGCCTGGGACGTCTAGACGCCATTATCACTGCGGGTCGTAAGACTTCATCATTTTGTATTATTTGATTATTGTATTGTTTTATTCCTACTAATTGTTGTATTTTCAGGTTAAAATGTAATTGTAATAGTTAGATTAGATAGTAGTCTCAATCCTTCCGAGTCACATATATCATTTTTGTGCATGCTTAATGTTATTTTAAATTAAAAGTGTTTTTCAGGTACCATATATTTATTTATGCTTAGTTAATGTAATCTCATTTCAGTCTGATTGGAATATTAATTTAACTGCGTTTTAACATTTTTCCGTTGATGTCGTGATCTTAGCAGCGCCTAATTGGTTATATTAATTTCACCCTGTTAAAATTTTTTTATATTTAGTAGAAGTTCATTTTGTTTTACCCCATTCTAGGATCTAGGTTAAATGTAGATAAGTATGTTTAAGATCGTAGTTTTATAACATGTTTGTGTAGATGTAATTTAGTTTTTAGCACTTGAAAAAGATTTGTGTTTTACCAAATCGAAACGTCGTGATTGGTATTTTTCACGTAATGATGGCAAATGTCCAACTACCTTTGTCTTTCTCATCACTTAACGGTTACAATAACGATTGACCGTTACTATGCTGGCTGGATTCACTACAGTACAGAATATTCTGTATTTTGATTGACTTAACAACAAAAACTAGAGTAAACAGATGTAGAAAATGTGTAGGGCCTACAGAATGCGAACGAATGTTCGCCCATCCCGAAGCTGGATACATGTTTTTAAACACTTATATTTACATTCAAATCAGTTTGCAAACACTAAACTTACTATTTAGTTATACGACAGTTTTTCATTTACAATTTAAATGAGTGTTCAGAGTGGTGTTTGTATTGTTGGTGGTGTTTGAGTTTTTTGCCGTCGCCACTCGGTTTATTGAAGTTGTCGAGTTTGGTCGCGAGAGTACCTCAGACATTAACTACTGAGAGAGAACTTTGGCGTTTAAAACTATTTTACAAGCGCATACAGCAAGTAGGTGTTTGCGGTTAACACTTAAACTTTGTGTTGCTCTTGACTACACTTGATATGATTTGTTAGTACATTATTACATGTTGTATTGTTGTTAACATTTGTTCTATGTTCGGTTTACTGTGTCAAAGTTTTCTAAAATGCCATAACAGTTTTTCTTAATTATTTTTTGTTTTGCTTCATAATTATTTTCTGTGAAAATAACTTTGTACATTGACTTATATCTAACGAAATTGTTGTATGAATCTGTGTTTTGTTTTAATATTTACTATCACAATTATTAAAACGTTATAAACGTTAGACTACTTAAAAGTGATAATTTATAAATGATTTTCAAACCATTCAGTATGTCTACTTGATCGAGTAAGAAACCAATCAACGTAAGTTTATTTTGTTTAATTATTAAAATGACATATAATTTATGGTATAAAAATGGTAACGCGAATACATGTGTTCAATGCATATGAGAACAAATATAATAAATGTGGTTGAAGATAGTGTTTTTTATATGAAAGCCACTGTAATTGCGATAACTTGTAATGTCTGTACAACAAACATGATCTAATAGCCAAAGTTTCTTTATTTTAAAAATTAATTTTATATTGTAGAACTTGGTGTTTTTCTGCAGCAAAATCGATGTGTAGATTTCATTACAGACGGCTATAAATAAAACTATTAAGAACTTAGCGATGATTAGGTAGAATATTATTGTTCGCCTAAACTTAATTTAACAATAACAGTTTATTAATTTAATACGTTTAACTCAATGTATTAAAGATACTGCGGACAATACTTTGAGAATCACCAACAATTTAATTGGCGAGTCTCTAGTGTCAAGGTCAACTTTAAAATTATGATAAATAGACATTTGTACCAAGTCTAATGTGGTGGGAATTTAAAATGTTAAAGTCAGTATTTAGGATTTTTCTATCAGTTTCTAAAATTACAGGACACACAGTGTTTAATTAATGTACAAGGAATAATTCAGAGATTAACCGTATCTGTTGAAACAAAGAATTAATTCTAAAAAGCATTTGTCCGAAAACGCTGCCTTGCAGGGTATCTGAGTTGTATTTGTTTTATTAAATAAATGGAAGCTCGGAAATGACTCAATCGAATGAGTTTATATGTCAGCACGAGATTCATTAGTGCGAAGACCAATTTTAAATCAAAACATCAATTTGAACCAATCGTATTTTTGTGAGTGTACTTGTTGGGAAGTAGTGGAATATAAATGAAATATTCTTCTTGGTGTCCTTTAATCTGTTATTGCTGTACATTATTAATAATAATGTGCTTAGTATTGTAATTTCCAACACTCCTTTGTGTAACAATAATACTAAAATAAATACTATAGTTACGTAAAATATCTAATATACAAATAAATTAAAACTATAGATAATACTAAATAGAATTTACAAATGATCTATTAAAATTTTTATTGTAGTGGTACTTTATTGAAGATTACTATTAAAGTTTTATCAAAACTATTTATAATTAACTTAATAATTTATTCTTACATTAACTTTGTTTCTAATAGAGTAATTTATGAATTTTCCTTTGAATTGTGCTCTTAGAAGAAATTTTGTATGTATAAGAAGTTACGGAAAATATATAATGAAGGAAAGGACATAACATTTCAAGTTCTTCAAAAGAGGGTTTACATATTGGACGTACTGCACTTTGGGGAAGGCCTTTGTTATTCTGATAATCTTTTTTGAAATATAAAGAGTTTAAAAGTTCCTTAAAGTAGGGTTTTGTACGATGAGTGACTAAGAATAAGATGTCGTACCATAAAAGATGATAAATTAATGGTGTTTGATTCATCACAGAATTAAAAATTCTTTTCATATTTTACATATTACATGTTTTTAATAGTCTAAAGGCGTGTGAATTAACTATGTATCACTTTCAAATATTGACACTGAATCTAAGACAGACGATTTTATCGATTTCAGACGAAAAATTACTAAGAACTTTGACCCGCCGTCACCAGCCAACTGTTAACTTTAAAAGGAAACATCCGGTTGTTGGATTATTATTTCTGAAGCTATAAAAACTAATTAAATCCTTTCAACAAACTTTAAGTAACTGCTCACTTCTGAGACGGGATTTTCTCCGAATATCATCTTATTAAAACAATCTCGGCTACGTAAACACGGGGAGATAATAATGGTAATTTGGTTTAATTATGTTGGCAAATGTTTATTTTTATAAATATGATAACATTGATTTTTGTGGTATTTTATGATTCAACATAAGCGAATAAATTACTGTTAGTATGATATAGTAATTATTAATTGGCTAGTGAAGTGATTGGGCTAAACGCAGGTTCATTGGTAAACAAATATTCGGTTTGATTCACAGTAAGATAAAATAAAGTACATACATTAAAATTTATCAGCTTAATTTTTCATTTAGTTATGATTTGATTAAAACGGAGACAATCGTTAAATTTGAATAAAATTTTTAAAATTAAAAAAAGATCAATTCGTATTCTCTGCGGGGCACTATTCAGCCCTAATCGTCCACTTTAAAAAAATGTACGTACAACGACACTCCCTTTTACGTAAATTAATAAGTCACACTTGAGAACGACAGGAGTGTTATACGTTGTGTTTTTTATACTTGAAGCTTTGGAAATCTCCAATAATTTTTTACCAACCATGACATTTCCTTCTTTATTCATTTATAAAACTTGCATTATAATCGCAAAATAATTATTCTCCTTAATATTAGACAAGAAATTCAAATGAACTAAAAAATCAAAAAATGCCCAAAATAAATGAACTCAACATAATTTTGGATATATTAATATTAGTCAACAAATTACCTAATAAAACTATAAATTTCAGTTTAAACAACCTAAATTAAATTATATATTAAATCTATAATATTATTGTAAGAATACTTCTAAACATCTGGAGACTTTTTCCACATAAAATGATGAACTTCTTTCAAGTTGTACAACACATTACTTATATACAGATAATAATGTAATACATCATCTGTGGTGCATTATTATTGTTGATCTTATTGTTAAATGGATTTCTAACTTAATTTTGTAATTTTTAATATTTTGTACAATAGTTACATTTTAAATTTATATTTCTTATATTTAATATTTGATCGTAAATTTACTGATCACAACATTATTTTGAAGAGCTTTTTGTAATTTTTATTAGTTAACAAACTGTACTAAACAATGTAATTATATGGCCTTGTTAAATAAAGAGACAATAAACAAAACTTAGTTCCTGATCAAGGAAGCCTACCGGAGCACAAAACAGGATTACAAGAAACTCCTGGCAAATATCTGGATCTACGTACACTGTGTCCCAATCTTGTAACATTTTACTTTCAAAACAGTTTCTCCCTCCAGAAGGTATCGGGTCTTGTCACCTCCTATGTGAATACAATAGGAACACTGGTGTGGACGGGCCGAACAAATTGGCTATAAATATGTTTGGTTACACAGTGGATACATTTTATTTGAATCACTTTACTGTATAATTCGAATAAAATTACAAAGCAAGTATGGTTAAACTTACGGAGACCGTTTCTCTTCACGAAAAACGCCAAAAACACTTGAAGTGTGATTTGATAAGTGGAGAAATCTTCTGTAAGTGGACCATAAGTTGGTTTTCGGAAAGTTATTGGATTTTTAAATTTTTTTACAGTAAATTATGACAACCTTTAAGTCTGTCTTAATATTAAATGTAAAAGTTCATAAGGCAGACTTTACAGGGTTCACTACAACTCATTATAACAATAAACATGAACCGCACAGTTGTTTTAGATTTTTTCTAATTTTTGGAAAAAAGCTTATCAGAATAATAAAAACCTTCCTCAAAATACAGTACAATCAAAATTGTAAATCCTTCGTAAAGAACTTGAAATTACGTCCAAACCTTCATTGTATGTTTTTAATAACCTTATTTTAGATATAAAATTGAAAGCAAAATGCATAGAAAAAGATTTAATGCAAGAACAAATCATCAAACAAATTATAAATTATTAATTAGTTTCAAAAACTTCAATCAGAATCTTTAATAAATTGTCACTACAATAATAAATGTAATAGAACAGAATTCTAATAACACTATTGGCACTGTTTCTATTTTTATTAATTTTGTATTTTACATTTTTTGAAAGTCTAATAATTATTATAGGTGAAAGCGTTGAACACGACAGCAAAAAGTATATTATTATCATACTTAAAAAAAAAAAAATTAAAGAACGTTAAGAATATTTCATTTATATTCCACTATTTTACTAAAAAAAAAAAAAAAAAAAAAATTGTAAATGGCCAATTCGCAAAAGCAATTTCAAACTGATTTTTTATTTAAAATTGGTCCTCGCATTGATGTTTCTTCTGCTAACATGTAAACTCAATCGGCTGTGTCATTTCAGAGTAGAATTATTTAATAAAAACAAACAAAACTCGGATACCCTGCAAGGCAGTGTTTTCGGACTTATGCTTTTTAGAATTATTTTCTTTGTTTCAACAAATACGAACACACTATAAAATATTTTTAGAAATTATTTGAGCATTGTTTGTCCTGTAAATTTAGAAACCGCTAGATATATCTTGAAAATTGTGTTTACAATTTTAAAATTAGCACCATAATAGTAACAGTACGTATACTTGCTTCAAATGTTTAATTATCACAGTTTGAAATTTTAACGTTGACCTTACAGAATTACCAATAAAACTGTTCGCGGTTTTTTATAAAATGTCCGTAGTCACTTGATACAGTAAGTCCAATTTATAAAATGCATCAAGTATTATTATTATATACTGTTATTAAATTTAGGCGAACATTCAATTTCTACATAAAAATTAAAAAGTTCTTAATGTAGCCAGTTGTATGAATGAAAAATACTTATAGCTACTTGTAATGAAATGTACTGGCGGACTATGCTAAAGGATGTCACGTTTTTAAGTATACAATGAATTTATAAAATATTGAAAACATCGACTATTAGCTAATGTTTGTTGTACAGCCATGATAAGCCATCGTTCTTACAGCGGCTTTCAAGTATAAAACACTATCTTCAACCACATTTCTTGTTTATTATAGTTTCAAATACATATACAATGTCTAATATATATTGGACACATGTATTTTGTGTAGGCTATGTATTAGTATGCAATGTACAAATTATGTAGTATAGACATTATACAGTATAAATGTTAAAATATATTTCAGATTTTTACGACTTAATAAAAAATAAAATAAAAATTAAGTTGAAAGGTTTGTAACTCAATAAAGTTGGCTTATTTGGGATAATAGTTGAGAAACCACGTGTACAGATGATCACTCTAAAGTAGTGTAATATATATGAAATGTTTTTAATACTGATATTAAATGTTACTACTAAACAAAAATCCTGATAAACATTTTTAATTTTTAGTTAATGCACATAATTATTTTCACGGTAAATCATCATCAAGCAAACAAAAATCTAACTAAAAAATACGTTTCTAACGTTTTTGAAAATAGACAAAGTAAATATAGAACGAAAGTTAACAACAATACAACATACAATAATGTACTAACAAGTCATACGAAGTGTAGTCAAGAGCAACACAAAGTTTAAGTGTTAACCGCAAACACCTACTTGCTGTATGCGCTTGTAAAATAGTTTTAAACGCCAAAGTTATCTCCCAGTAGTTAATGTCTGAGGTACTCTCGCGACCAAACTTGACAACTTCAATAAACCGAGTGGCGACGGCAAAAAACTCAAAACACCACCAACAATACAAACACCACTCTGAACACTCATTTAAATTGGAAATGAAAAACTGTCGTATAACTAAATAGTAAGTTTAGTGTTTGCAAACTGATTTGAATGTAAATATAAGTGTTAATAACATGTATCTAAACTGTAGATGGACGAACTAATACATTTTCCATCTCTTTTTACTCTGGTTTACGTAATACGAGTCAAGCAAGATACAGAATATTCTGGACTTTAGTGAATACAGCCAGCATAGTAAAGGAATAAATCGTTATTCGAACTGTTAAGTGATGTAACAATAAAATTGATTACACTATAAAAACAAAATGTACAAATACTATGCTGATCGTTTTTTGTTAATCATTCGTTACGTCACAAAATTCAACTACGGAAATCTCCAGTGACGTGGTTTGGGATCCTCATTTAATTAATTGGCTCAGTAAAAATACCTATCGGTTGTTGTCGAGGGATCAAAATTTCCCGTTTGATTGTCCACTCGACTCGTCAATTCAGCCAGCGATCAGCAGGAACCCAACTGCTGAAGTCTTGTGAAATGAGCAAAAATCGCTTTATCAATGTGATGAATTGTGCTTTTTACAGGCCTATCAAACAAATAAATTAAGGACAAATGAATGGAAAATGCATAGTGACAAGAGAGTTTGGTATCCCTTATTCGATCTTAGATGGTTACCGTCATTTTACATCATTTTTTTCAAACAATTTACCACTGGAAAGTTGGCAGCTCTATAGTATCCATACAACCCTGCTGTCAGCGGGCTAAAACATCTGAATGAACAATGAAAAATATCTGGTTTTAATTCCAAGCAGATAAATAAAATATAAATGTTGAAAAGTGTTAGCTGATAAGCTTAATTTAAAATTAATTTGTTTATTCATTAATTAATAACGGGATCAATCGTCAATATTTAAGAAAGTTTACTAAGTAAAAAAAATAAATAAATTCATTCTTATTTCTGTGAATCACCATTCAGGAGCAATTAATTGTCATCCACTTTAGAATTTTTGCAAAAAGGAACTTCTTTCTTTGTTAATTTATAAAAAATGTCCTCTATTTAAAAGAAAAAAAAATATAAATAAATCCAACAGAATTTTTAATTTATGAAAATTAAACTATAAAGAAAATGTAATAAAATTATAATATAAATTTAACAATTTAAGATTAACAATCTAGAATTTGTAAAGAAAAAGTTTATGAAAAATTCTTCCAGACATAATTTTAACTAATTTAAATTTGTACTCTAAATTATTTCAATCCATGTAGTATTGAAGGACAAATCTTGATGTTAAAATGCAACATTTATTGTTGTTATTAAAATAATGGTTGACCTTTATTTTGTAACTTTTTAAAATTTGTAGTCTACATAGAAAACTAAATTTATCTTTTTTAATTTTAATCGTAAATCACGAAATTATTTTGAAGCGTTTTTTGTAATTTGTACGAGTTAACAAACTGTACTAAACAATGTAATTATGACCTTGTTAAATAAAGAGACAATATACAAAACTTAGTTCCTGTATCCAGGATTAAGGAAGCCTACCGGAGCACAAAACAGGATTACAAGAAACTCCTGGCAAATATCTGGATCAACATACACTGTGTCCCAATCTTGTAACATTTTACTTTCAAAACAGTTTCTCCCTCCAGAAGGTATCGGGTCTTGTCACCCCCACGTGAATACAATAGGAACACTGGTGTGGACGGGCCGAACAAATTGGCTATAAATTTTGGCTATAAAAGCTATAGATGTTGCTTCATTGAAAATTTATTGTACTTTATTTGAACCACTTTATTGTATAATTGACATAGGTTTAAAATACAAGGGTGGCTTAAACTTAAGGAGACCGTTTCGCTTCAAGAAATGCTAAAAACATGGCTTTCTGTTTCAAGAATTCTGTCCATAATAATGATATTATCGCATCACTTGAAGTGTAATTTGATGGGTGAACATTTATTCTAGTGGAGCATAAGTAGGGTTTTGTAAGAAATACTTTTGGAATTTGCTTAGAGATAATTATGTGAAACTTGATTCATTCTTAACGATTTTAAATTTCAAATAAAAACATAATATTAACTAGTGGACCACTAGGATCAGACAAATAATCACGTTGTGTTTACGATGACTCATTTAAAAATAGTAATGAACCATACAGGTGAAATAGATGGCCCACTGAGGTAAGATAGTTCATCCACTATTGTGAGTCGGGCTATAGATAACCATATTTTAAATTAAGCTTATCAGCTGATACGTTTCCACATTTATATTTTACTTTATCTACTTGGAATCAAACCAGATATTTTTCATTTATGAACCGCATGTCTTAGCCCGCTGACGGCAGGGTTGTATAGACACTATAGAGCTGCCGATTTTCCAGCGGTAAATGGTTTTGAAAATTAAATTATGTAAAATATCGGTAACCAACTATAAGAACGAATACGGGATACCAAATATCTCTTGTCAGTATGCATTTTCCCTTCATTTGTCTTTAATTTACTATTTTTATATGCATAAAGCACTGTAACATCTAGCATGTTTGACACATCGGTCGAACTCCGGTTAACACCAAGCTCAAACTGAGTATAATTTCACAAAAAAAAAGCTGTTTTAACTTAATAAAAAATGCCATTTAGATCTGAGGATTATTTCGTTCATTTTTAACCTTATAGGACTTTTTTTTAACCTGTTGGCTTATATTAGAGTGATCGATTTTATCAGGCCTAGGAATTTCCTATGAATAATACTTACAAGAACATTAAAAAAAAATGTAGACGAACAAAAATAGATGTAACATGTAGCACAACTCATGTTAAATATATTAAACAATCGCCTACCTATAAAATAAATAAAAGGCGTATGTTGTATGTTTCCACAAGATGGTTGGGTGGGTCAGTCTCAGTTATATGTTTCCACAGGATGGATGGGTGGGTTAGTCTCAGTTATATGTTTCCACATGATGGTTGGGTGGGTCAGTATCAGTTATATGTTTCCACAGGATGGTTGGGTGGGTCAGTATCAGTTATATGTTTCCACAGGATGGTTGGGTTGGTCAGTCTCAGTTATATGTTTCCACAGGATGGTTGGGTTGGTCAGTCTCAGTTATATGTTTCCACAGGATGGTTGGGTTGGTCAGTCTCAGTTATATGTTTCCACAGGATGGTTGGGTTGGTCAGTCTCAGTTATATGTGTCCACAGGATGGTTGGGTGGGTCAGTCTCAGTTATATGTTTCCACAGGATGGGTGGGTGGGTCATTCTCAGTTATATGTTTCCACATGATGGTTGGGTGGGGCAGTATCAGTTATATGTTTCCACAGGATGGTTGGGTTGGCCAGTCTCAGTTATATGTTTCCACAGGATGGTTGGGTGGGTCAGTCTCAGTTATATGTTTCCACAGGATGGTTGGGTGAGTCAGTCTCAGTTATATGTTTCCACAGGATGGTTGGGTGGGTCAGTATCAGTTATATGTTTCCACATGATGGTTGGGGTGGTCAGTCTCAGTTACATGTTTCCACATGATGGTTGGGTGGGTCAGTCTCAGTTATATGTTTCCACAGGATGGGTGGGTGGGTCAGTCTCAGTTATATGTTTCCACAGGATGGTTGGGTGGGTCAGTCTCAGTTATGTTTCCACAGGATGGTTGGGTTGGTCAGTCTCAGTTACATGTTTCCACAGGATGGTTGGGTTGGTCAGTCTCAGTCATATGTTTCCACAGGATGGGTAGGTGGGTTAGTGTCAGTCATATGTTTCCACAGGATGGGTAGGTGGGTTAGTGTCAGTCATATGTTTCCACAGGATGGGTAGGTGGGTCAGTCTCAGTTATATGTTTCTACAGGATGGTTGGGTGGGTCAGTATCAGTTATATGTTTCCACAGGATGGTTGGGGTGGTCAGTCTCAGTTACATGTTTCCACAGGATGGTTGGGTTGGTCAGTCTCAGTCATATGTTTCCACAGGATGGTTGAGTGGGTTAGTGTCAGTCATATGTTTCCACAGGATGGGTAGGTGGGTCAGTGCCAGTCATATGTTTCTACAGGCTGTGTCAGTGTCAGTCATATGTATCCACAGGATTGATGGGTGGGTCAAATCAGTCCAAATGTTTCCACAGGATGGTTGAGTGGGTTAGTGTCAGTCATATGTTTCCACAGGATGGTTGAGTGGGTCAGTGTCAGTCATATGTATCCACAGGATCGGTGAGTGGGTCAATGACAGTCATATGTATCCACAGGATGGTTGAGTGGGTCAGTGTCAGTCATATGTATCCACAGGATGGTTGAGTGGGTTAGTGTCAGTCATATGTTTCCACAGGATGGTTGAGTGGGTCAGTGTCAGTCATATGTTTCCACAGGATGGTTGAGTGGGTCAGTGTCAGTCATATGTATCCACAGGATGGTTGAGTGGGTTAGTGTCAGTCATATGTTTCCACAGGATGGTTGAGTGGGTTAGTGTCAGTCATATGTTTCCACAGGATGGTTGAGTGGGTCAGTGTCAGTCATATGTATCCACAGGATCGGTGAGTGGGTCAATGACAGTCATATGTTTTTACAGAATGACTGGATAGGTCAATGACAGTTGTATGTATTAACAGGATGGGTAGGTGGGTCAATGTCAGTTTATTTTAAGTTAAACTAAGAATTTTATTTAAACGATTTTGTGCATACTTTAAACAGGTGCATACATATAAATTATATCTCTAAATAAGTATTTAAAACACTAAAATAATCTTAAGATACAAATAACTATTTTAATTATTACATAAGCTCAAGAACGTTCTATAATTGTGTTCCAGCGTTAAGCCTACACAGGTGTTATTTGCATGCATGTTTAGTCAAGAAATAGACTATCAAAGTTTTACTTCTGGGAAGAAAAAAAAACTGCAGTGCCCTTAGTTGGTTAGCTGAACAATAAAATGTCCACATTTTTATTAGTTTTTGTAATTTGTTTGTTTGTAATTAAAAAAATGTAATCAACTAGTATCCTACGGCGTCCTGACCCCGTATTTGGAATACAGTATATAAAAAAAGGAGATTCTCTTTAACTACCGTTTAACTTATCGTTTATATTTTCATGTAAGTATACTTTAAATTTGAAAATAGCAAATAAATCCAATTAATATCTTGAATCCTAATTAATTAAACATATCAGGAATGTAAAGATGTATGTTTTCGTCTCTGCTGTAGGTGGATACCTTTTTATAAATGTGCTATAATAAATATAAGAGTCGATGGCTGAGCGATGCAAGGCGTCAGGATTTTATGTCTTATTTAGAGGTTATGTAGGTTCGAATCCTGGCCTGGACTGGAAGTCGTTTTCAGTAATGTTCACCTTGTACAGACAAATTATCATGTGAAGAAGTCCAGGAGGAAACTGGTTCTGTATTTGCAACTCAGCAGAATATCACCAGTCGCTACTACCCTATTCCTAAATTACGGCCTAACATAATTGGTCAGTTGTTGCCGGCTGTATCACAGACATGTCAATGTCCATAGCTGACGTCACGTCATCCAGCAATATAGTTAATAACTGTCTCTCTCTCTCTGTGTGTTAAAAAAAAAACAGTTACAATCCTACTACATAAAAAAACAAGCATTTAAATGTTTTTGGAATGGCACGTTACTAGTTTACTCTACGAGACTCTGTCTTTGGAACGGTGAGCAGAGCTCTCAGCTAACAGCGCATGCGCAATCCTCGTGCAATCGCGCATCCAACCAGCCGCTTCTTCACGTAAAATTCTAAGTTTACTGTACTGATTCTCCCCCTTACTCTGTCTGAATAGATTCCTTTCATTCCTTAATAGTCTATAGACAATGGACAGAGGAGAATTAAGGAAGACAAGGAAGAATTAACTAGCAGAACGACATCTTCTTAAAAAGTGTATTTTTATAATTATTTTTAATATTTTCAAATCTAATTATAAATTCTATTTATAAATCTAATTAGATTTTATTGAGTGCCTCAAACGTTGGAACTTGTTATATTCTACCCGTAGCCAGTACGTTTTCTTCTGCCACCCTTATAACTCCGTAAACGTTATTATCAGTGACGAAATAAGTTCTAGGGCCTCCTGTAATTTTTCTTTCCAGAAATATATTTTTAATTTCTATTATCAACGTGGGTAAAATTGAAAACAGTCTTTACAGTACATGCAGGCATGCGTGCATGTGTGGGACCCGGTAATCTATCACTACTGGTTATTAATTGAAATATAGTGATGAAAATATTGAAAAATTAAGTTAGACACCGAAATCTTTATAAAGTGTCTAGTGATCCTTGGGGAAAGAGGTTGAATACCACAACTCTACAGAGTGTCATCACGGAAGAGACAATTTGGTAGTTCTGTTAACATGGTAACTTTAAATATGATCAAGGAAAAGAAGCAAAATTACTTGTTTCGACTATTTTATGTACTACAAATTTAAGTGGTTATTTACAATTGAAATTTAATGGATGAAAACAAATAAATACTCATCCCAATCAATAAACTGCTGTATAGTTTAAACCGATTACAGAGGATAAAGTAATAACATCGCCTCGTTGACGACTCGTTTTTATTGTTCGCCCCCACCAATAAAAGTCTCGTTTGCCAGACGCATTAGTCTGTTAAATATAACACCACCCCTCCTATCCCTATACCACGTGATACGTGAAATAGCACGGACGTGGTAGGCTGTAACCAGCACGTCAAATGTGTTTCATATAGCTAATTTCTCCTTTCCTAATACCACAGAGACATGAAATGGCACGGACGTGTTCAGGCAGTAACCAGCACGTCAAATGTGTTCCATATAACTTACAATAATTTGCTCCTTTCCGATAATAGTAATGTAGATCTATTTTTTGACTCTTTTAAAATATTTAAAGCTAATTGCCTGTCTTGTTTAAGTCAACGCTCTACATAATTTTGTTTTGTTTATTACTCTTTTACGAATTCTATATTGTTAACTGTTCAAAATATATTTATTGCTGTTATTATTTATTGTCGTTATGGTTGTCAATTGTTTAAAATATTTATTACTGTTATTATTTATTGTCGTTATGGTTGTCAATTGTTTAAAATATTTATTACTGTTATTATTTATTGTCGTTATGGTTGTCAATTGTTTAAAATATTTATTACTGTTATTATTTATTGTCGTTATGGTTGTCAATTGTTTAAAATATTTATTACTGTTATTATTTATTGTTGTTATTGTTCTTAATTGTTTGAAATATTCATTACTGCTATTGTTGCTGAATGCTAGTCTATACTAATATTAGTTATTATTTTTTATAATTGCATGTCATTATATTTTTTGCATCCTCATCAAGCATGTATTGTTCCGTTCCATATAAATTTCAGTTAAATTTGAATCTATAGTATTTCAGTTTGGTATTCTTATTTTTTGTTATTTTTATAATGTGAAGTGATTTAGTGAATAAGTTATAAAACCCACAAACATAAATATATGTATTAATATGAACTGCTTCAGTGTAATTGGTTTTTACTGTATTGAAGCATTTAAATAAATAAATAAATAACTAACTTCTCCTTTCCTAATACCACAGAGACATGAAAAAGCGCGGACGTGTTCAAGCTGTAACCAGCACGTCAAATGTGTTGCATATAACTAACTTCTCCTTTCCTAATACCACAGAGACATGAAATAGCGCGGACGTGTTCAGGCTGTAACCAGCACGTCAAATGTGTTTCATATAACTAACTTCTCCTTTCCTAATACCACAGAGACATGAAATAGCGCGGACGTGTTCAGGCTGTAACCAGCACGTCAAATGTGTTTCATATAACTAACTTCTCCTTTCCTAATACCACAGAGACATGAAATAGCGCGGACGTGTTCAGGCTGTGACCAGCACGTCAAATGTGTTTCATATAACTAACTTCTCCTTTCCTAATACCACAGAGACATGAAATAGCGCGGACGTGTTCTGGCTGTAACCAGCACGTCAAATGTGTTTCATATAACTAACTTCTCCTTTCCTAATACCACAGAGACATGAAATAGCGCGGACGTGTTCAGGCTGTGACCAGCACGTCAAATGTGTTTCATATAACTAACTTCTCCTTTCCTAATACCACAGAGACATGAAATAGCGCGGACGTGTTCAGGCTGTAACCAGCACGTCAAATGTGTTTCATATAGCTAATTTCTCCTTTCCTAATACCACAGAGACATGAAATAGCACGGACGTGTTCAAGCTGTAACCAGCACGTCAAATGTGTTTCATATAACTAACTTCTCCTTTCCTAATACCACAGAGACATGAAATAGCGCGGACGTGTTCAGGCTGTGACCAGCACGTCAAATGTGTTTCATATAACTAACTTCTCCTTTCCTAATACCACAGAGACATGAAATAGCACGGACGTGTTCTGGCTGTAACCAGCACGTCAAATGTGTTTCATATAACTAACTTCTCCTTTCCTAATACCACAGAGACATGAAATAGCGCGGACGTGTTCAGGCTGTGACCAGCACGTCAAATGTGTTTCATATAACTAACTTCTCCTTTCCTAATACCACAGAGACATGAAATAGCGCGGACGTGTTCAGGCTGTAACCAGCACGTCAAATGTGTTTCATATAGCTAATTTCTCCTTTCCTAATACCACAGAGACATGAAATAGCACGGACGTGTTCAAGCTGTAACCAGCACGTCAAATGTGTTGCATATAACTAACTTCTCTTCTTCTCAATAGTGGATACATTTTATATATATATATATATATATATATCTGTTTTATAAAATTCCTTTTTTTAAACATGATCATATTATAAATCGTTAAACAACCTTAAGTTAACTTATTTCATCCATGAATGCGATAATCACAATATAAATCAACGTAAACCCCGTCTGAAGGACGATACTCTGCTAGTTATTATTATACATAGGGTTCTGAATGATTTGTTAAGTTCATAAAATAAAATGGTTTATTTAGTTGAGGTTTCTTTTTTAAGTCGAGAATATTTTAAAAATCTGAGAATAAGTACATTAAAGTCATAGTTAGTAAAAATTATTGATATAATAGTACATTTTTGCTATCAACGTATTAAAATCAAAATTTTCTCAGTCCGTTACAAATGTATCCGATACTGAAGTCAATAACTGCATATTAACCAGTGACATATCGCCATTGGTAATAAAAGCGAATGCTAGTTTTCAGTCTGGGTCTCACACGATAAAATAGAAAGGGCTTTGACACTGGGCGAAAGGGACCTAACAGCGCACCGAGAGTGGTGGCAGGCGGTACAAAAAGTAGAGCATTAATCAAGCGGCGAAGGTCGGCTAAATAATGACAATCCGCGATCTATAAAGGAGGGCTTTGTTGGCAGTGAATAGAAGCAATCAAGGAGGCGCCGCAAGCCCGTCCTTGGGAGGCGCATAACCCCGGAGAGGGAAGGGGCGGGGGCAGTGGGTTACCGAGACAGTGGTCACTGTCAACAAGTGCCGATGAAATAATTAAATAAATAAGGAAATAAGTGAAAATTAACGGTATTTGAATTAGTGTTCGCTCAGATTTAAGCCGTAAGCATTAAGTTACATTTGTTTCATACAACCCTGTTTCCTCTTTTAATAGAAGGCCTCCTAATACCACGCGAGGCTTTAAACAGTACGCGCTTGTTCAGCTTAGAAGTATTGCGTTCTATAACCCACTTCTCCTCTCCTAATACCATTTGAGGCTGCGATCGGCCCGGGCCCTCCTCGCGCAGCTGTTCAAGTGATGAGTCACATATTGCCGTTACCACTGCACTGGTTAAATTTTGTGTGCGGCTCGAAATGTTTAACTTATTAAAGTAGGCCTATTCCTGAAAAGTATAAATATATATAAAAGAAAATGATACCAAACACGATAGTATTAACTATAAAAAACGACTTGTGCTACCTCATATTTAGGAATCACCCTACCCTTTAATTTCTGTAAGGAAACTAATCAAAACAAGAGTTATGTTTAGCGTGTATTATTTATTTCATTTGTAAAATAACTAAAACACTGATATAAATTACTCAAAAACAAAACACTAACAGTAAGCAACACACACTATATAAGTTACTCTTTGTTTAATACGCACAAGAATTTAATATAAATATTCAAAAATAAAATAAATACTCTTAAATAAAACTGTACATAATTCCAAAAGTATTTATACAGATGCTATTATTGTCCTTGCCTGTGAATTGTATGATGTTGATCGCTTTCCAATCTACGGCGGCATGTCCAACGTAATAATAAGTCTTAACATAATTAGACATAACATTACGTAGCACGTAACTGTAACAGTTTCATTTTCAGTGCAACAGTGCGCCAAGATCTGATAAGTAACAGTGCAACAGTGTCTAGTGTCTGTGGAGTTATTGGGGCGGAAGCTCCATCTCAGAGTCTGGAATGTTTCCCCAACTAAATTACTGTAAAATGTGCATTCTTCGCTCGTGTTCTTTAACAATTCCCTCTCGTATATTTAATAGAGCGATCTATGTAAATGCCCCTTACTTGAAATATCTGACGGAATATTAAGCTTCGTAGAAAAATAAATCGCAATAACGTTTTTGTTTACGAAGGGCGTTTCTTAAACATATAAACATGGAACAGATTAAAAATATAAACATGGAAAACTATTATCAATATTTTTAATTAATTTTGAAGGAATTGTTGTTTATGTTGAGTACGTTATAATTGAGGTTTATAATTGAAAATTTATTTGTGAAAATAAATAATAATTCAACTCAATATTTCGAACCGATTTCTGTGTATGGGGTAATAACACGGCCTCGTCAAGGACTCAGTTATTCGCTTTAACCAATAAAAGTGTCATTTGTCAAGATAAATAGTGTTTATTGCTTCTGGACAGTTCACGTCATCACCTCTCATTCTGTTTATTGGTATGGAAATAATATTTTATAATGCGGCAATTGTACTTTTTGTTTAGTGTCAAAGTTGATTTGGATTTTGCGATTCGTATTTTTGGTCAGGTTAAATATATTTGTACAATGAATCCACCTATAAGAAGCGAAAAGAGATAGTGAAATAGTCAGACTTCCTGTAGCAGACGAAAAGAGCTTAGCGTGGCTACTGATTCTCAGCGCTGACTGAAATTTTCTCATATGTATCCCTCTCCCAATCCAATGAATCTCTCCGTCTCTTTCTTTCTCATTCTCGTGGCAATTTGAAATCTTCAATCTCTCTCCAGTAGGACGCATTGCTGTATCTGTCATTCTCTGTCTCACTCTAAGATGTCGTGCCAAGAGCGTACAGTTAGAAAAATAAATGTTTCTAAAGAATTGGCACAAATTGTTGCCCATATTAAATAGAAAACAAAATCAAAATTTGAAAATTACCATTTTGATTCCCAAATATGTTTTTTTTTGCCATAGCTCTAACATTAGTCAAGTTAGAGTCATGCAATTTTTACTAAAATATTTTAAATTGTAATTCACATCTTTCCTGAAAATTTAATCAAAATCGTTTTAGCCGTTTTTGAGAAAATTGAATTTTTTGATGATTTTTACCCATAAAAATAAAAAAAAAACTTAACTTTCAAAAAAGTGAAAAAATGATCTGTAGATATTGACTGGATACACCTATATACCAAATTTAATTAAAATCGATCGTTTAGTCTCTAGCGAAGTGCACATACACACAGACAGACACATACGGACAGACATCAAAAACTTTTTATGGCGTCAGGCAAGCGTCTTCTGGTCGAACTCATCGCGGAAAGGTTGGCCGAGATATTGCCACTTCCTCCACCTGCTACTGCCAGATTGACACCATCTCTCAAGTCAACAATCCAGCAACCAAACCCTATTACCTTAGCCTACGAGACATCGTTGGAGCGGCATGCCGAACATCTCAGGCAGCCGGAGGACACTCGGTGGGGAGGATTCTAGCACCACCTCAAAGATCACATTCTATGAACAGGACCACACACATAGACAGTGTGATACAGCATTCTATCTCCAGTCCATTAAGTATATGACAGACTGACTTTCAACATACTAATAATAGTGATTTACATTTTTTAGGGAACCCACCTCCAGGCAAAGGCCAAAATTAACACTCTTAAAATCATACAAATCAGCAAAATGCTCAATTTGCAACCAACAAATTACAAGAAATACAACTTATGTGCGAAGAGCTCTAATCGGACCTACTTGTTGTAATCGAAAAAGATTTTAACGACCAAAACATAGATCTTTGCAAAATTCCAAACTAAAAATTGGCAAACTTATCTGTCGGGATGTCTCCAAAGAAGGTGGTGTCGCTATCTTCTTGAAGCAAAACATTTCTTTTACAAATTTCTCAATTAAAGAAACAGCCGAAAAAGATTTCGAAGCAGTTGGTACCCAAATGCACATGGTCAAGACAAAACTAATTGTAGTGGAAATTTACAGGTCTCTCAGTGGAAATGAAGACTTTTTTACAAAATTTAAATCTTTACTGACATATCTTATCAACCATAATAGAGAATTCATGTTGCCGGGGGATTTCAAAATAAACGTGCTGGACAGCAATCACTCTTCTTCCAAACGGTTTATCGATTTATTAAGATCATTTGGTTTGGTACCGTTAGTCAACGAGAGTGAAGGCTAATACTGAATCAGCAACCGATAACATCATCTCAAATGTGTCTAATGTCACAGTATCAGTGATCAACACAGCAATTTCGGACCGCTGTGGCCAAGAAGGTATTATTAGTGGAAAACAGATCGAAAAACAATTTAAAAAATATAAAATTTATAAGAGACACAAAGCCTGAAAACATTGCTCTCCTCAATCCTAACCTTTCAAATGAAAAGTGGAATTTTCAAAATTTAAATCAACCTGTAGAGTAGCAATTTAAAACGTTTAACGATTATATAACCTTTCATATCAATACCTGCTGCCCTACAAAAACAGTCAATATTGGAATAAAACAAGAGAGAAAAAATGAATCACGAAGGGCATTCGGATCTCGAGAGAGAAACTTAAGTTCCTCTCCAAAATCAACAAAAACACAAAAAATTAAGAATTTAACATTTATTTTAGAAATTGCAAAGGCACCTACAGAAAGGTGATACAAACAGAAAAGGCTAGTGATGTCTCAAAATCAATTCTTCTTTCGAAAAATATTTCAAAAACTGTCTTTGAGACAAATAAAAACTGAAATTGGGAATACCCTAGTCAGTGATGCTTTCGAGGTTGCTGACGATTTTGACAGATTTTTCTCGTCTGTTGCTTGTCGGCAAGGCCCTCGTACATCACTACTACAAGGAAATCCCACTCACAAGCAGTCCAGTACACTCAATGACACTGATCCCTGTAGTTGAGGAAGATCTCGAACGAATTATTAAACAATTTCCTAATAAAAAATCAAACGATATTAACTTGGTATCTATGTAGCTGGCATAATTGTACCAATTTATAAAAAAGGGAACAAACAGAAGTGTGAGAATTATAGGGGGATAACCCTTTTGTGTCAGAGTATGAAGATCTACGAAAGGTTACTGCTTCAAAAAATAAAACCAGTACTGGAAGAAACAGGAAGAGAGGAGCAGTGTGGATTTAGAAGAGGTAGGTCAACAGTAGATGCGATTTTTGTGATAAGGCAAGTGCTGGAAAAGAGATGGGAGTATGGAAAGGATACAGTGATAGCGTTCATAGATTTACAAAAAGCATATGACAAAGTGAAGAGAGAAATGATTTGGGAGAATCTGAGAAGAAGAGGGATAAAGGAGGGGATAATTGAAAGGATTAGGAATCTTTATGAAATATGTAAAAGTAAAGTAAGGATAGAAGAAAAATTCACGCAATCCTTTAAAACAGAGAGAGGTGTAAGACAGGGTAGTGTACTATCACCTTTTCTTTTCAATGTGATCATGGATGAAATCATTGCAGGGGTTCAGATGGACAGAAGAGCTGAGGATTTGAAGGTGGTTGCATATGCAGATGATGTAATGATATGGGAAGAAAGAGAAGAAGAGTTGGAACGAGAGTTGGCGAAATGGGCAGAAGTGGCAAAGAAGTATGGACTGAAGATGAATGTACAAAAATGTAAGGTAATGAAGGTGGGAAGAATGGATGGAGGAAATGAAGATATATCAATTCAAGGGAATGTCCTGGAAAGAGTAGAAGATTTCTGTTATTTGGGTAGTACAATAACAAGCAAGGGTACGATGACAAAGGAAATAGGAAAAAGAATTTGGAAAAGTGGACAGTTTTTCAATCTAGTGAAAAAGATACTATGGAATTGGAATATTGGGAAGGAGGCAAAATTGTTAATGTATAAAATGTATTACCAGCCAATCTTATTATATGGAGCGGAGACATGGACATGGAATAAAAGTGACATCAGCAGATTACAAGCAGCGGAGATGAGATTCCTGAGGGGAATAGAGAAGGTTAGTAGAAGAGACAGAATAAGAAATGAAGTAATCAGAGAGAGGCTGGGAGTAATAACATTACAGGAAACGATGGAAAGAAGGAGGATACAGTGGATGGGTCATGTGAAGAGGATGGAAGATAACAGAATGCCAAAGATAGCCTTGGAGAAACAAGAGGGAGGAAGGAGACCGAGGGGAAGGCCGAGAGGAAGATGGATAGACCAGGTGTGGAGGGATGTGGAGAGAAGGGGACTTCGGAGGGTACAGGTGGAGGAGGAGAAGACGTGGAGAGACAGACAGAAGTGGAAGAGGCTGTGTCAGACGACCTGCGAAAGCGGAAATGTTGACTGATGATGATGATGATCTATGTAGCTCATAAAAAAAATGCTCAAAGTATATTGTGAGACTACTAACCCACTTAGTCAATTTGTTTTTTCAAACAGGAGTTTTCCCTTCTCTCCTGAAAACTGAAGTTCATACAATATTTAAAAAAGATAATTCTCACTCAATAAATAATTACAGGCGTGTCTCAATCTTGCCAGCTCTGAGCAAGATTTTTGAAAAACTGTTTCTTTCTAGAATGCTTTATTTTTTAAACCAATACAATCAGCTCTCGGAATACCAATTTGGGTTCATAAAGGGCAAATCAACGATCGACGCAGTTTTGGGTCTAGTTGATTCGATTTTAGAGGGGATAGAAGGTCATAATCAAACTTGAAGCGTGTCTCTTGACCTTTCTAAAGCATTCGACTGCGTTGAACACGAAATACTGCTTGACAAATTAGAATCCCATGGCATTCGAGACGTGCCGCTTTTATGGCTTAGTTCGTTTTTAAGATATACAACACAAACTGTCCAGATTGAAAATTATTGTTCAAAACAAACTCCAGTCAGATTTGGAGTTCCCTAGGGTTCAATTCTCAGTCCTATTCTCATCCTGGTTTATGTCAATGACATAGATAGGTTCATCACTTCTGCACGGAAAACTGGTGCAGTACGCTGATGACACAACTCCCGGTTTAAAAAAAACTAAATTTGGAGGCAAAAAGATTTGTTGACGTAAACAACTGCGTTCAACAATTGAACAGACTCAATCTTCAAACAAACCTATCAAAATCGAATGTTTAATTTTTCATTACGCTCTACAGAGTCTGAGCGGGGACCCACCGGTATGGTGGCAGGCTCCATTTTATAGGAAGGCAGTTCCTCAACGTTCCTTGGAATATACCTCGATCGAGGTTCGACATGGTACCGTCATATTGACTATGTTTGCACCAAATTGTCCACGGGGATATTTTGTTTTAAGATCTTTGGCCAAATACAGCCCAAGTCAGGTACTGATTACGGCGTATAATGGTCTGGTTTATCCACATCTTTCCTTTGGTGTGGTGTTGTTGGGAGCCAGTGCAAACATTCATTTTTTAAGAGTGTTTCAAAAAAGGCGATCCGAACTGTAACAAAATTGAGCATCAGGGAGTCGTGCAGGCCTACTTTTGAAAATTTGCAACTGTTGACTCTGCCTTTTTAGAAACTGTCGTTTTTTGTTGGTCGATATGTGCTTTAACCAGAGGCCGTGACGGACACGAGTACGAGACAAGAGGCAGAGAAAATTACCGGACTGGGAGATACAGAATGGTAGTTTACGAACACTTGCCCTCACAAGCAGGAAGTGAGTGAAAATCGGCGACAGATGATTGCGAGAGTGAGTGGATGATCAATTGTAAGTTTGAAAGTGTCTTTGATGTGAATGAATGCCTAAATTTGAGATATAATATTCAATCTCACTCTAAGAAGCCGTGCCAAGATCGTACAATTAGAAAAATAAATGTTTCTAAAGAATTGGCACAAAGGTTTGCCCATATTAAAAAAAAAAAAAAAAAAAAATCAAAATTTGAAAATTACCATTTTGATTCCCAAATATGTTTGATTAACCCATGGAACAAGCACAGGGCCCAATAAGACAAACAACTTAAGTCAAAAACTCCAGACCAAAAGTGCCCCATACCAAAATGAAATACAAAAAAATAAGTTCAAAGTGACAATAGCACAATTCGTCTTTGTCTTCCCCGCTCTAGAAGCTGTTACCTTTACCATGAGGACATTACATCAACCAACATGACACCAGACAAGCAGCTGACTATTGATTACCTGCTCATCGCTTACAAATACTTGAGTAGAAGCCAGCATAGATAACCCCATGTACAGTGGTATTGTTAAACTAGTTAAATGTTAAATGTTAAACTAGTTAAAAATCCACTTGAAGTAGTTAATGAATTAAATTTAGTAGCTCAGATAGATCCCACAGAATATCACCCCACCAACGCTTCAAATTTGTTAGGTAACTAGCAACATCCATGGTTCTGACCCCTGTTGGCCGGGAGGAGGTGGAACGGGTGATAGAGAGACTGAAGTCAAAAAAGACATGTGACACCTATGGCATGTCTGTGTGGATTTTCAAATATTGCTAGAAGAGTATTTTAGAACCACTCACAAAATTAATAAATCTGTATTTTTTGCAGGGGAATTTCCTGATTCCTTGAAAACTGTTAAGGTTGGTAACATATTTAGATTGTTACCCAACCATAGCAAGCAATTACCGTCCCATATAAATGAAGATACAGTGTTCTTCTGTATTCGCCATTCTGTATTCTGACACTGTTATAAGTAGTTGTTTTATTGTTGTTGTTAAGATGAGCAGTTCTGAAGATGAGGATTTGTTTTTATTTTGTCTAATGGAATCGGAAGAGGAGGAGAAGAGGGAGAGACAATGAATGTTAATTGTCTCCTGCACTAATAAATTAAATGAAGTGAAATTTTTTTTTCGAAAAACCTACTTTTTGGGTTTAGGGGACCTTAAAAAGGATTTTTAGACCAACTTGTAAAAATATTTTATGGACGGTTACAATGATTTCTCTATGCTAACGCATATGGAAGAAAGTAAGAGGCGTCTGACTTTTTAACATTGGCTTTTGCTTCTTATATATGTATATTCTTTACATTCTGCCAACGTTGTTGTGCCTATTACGATGTTTGTTATTGTTGCCGTTCTAGTATGTTGTTAGTCTGACGTGCTTTAGTCACAGTTGAACTATACACATAAAGGATATATCCATATTGAGCAGTGTCACTTTGTTTTATGTAGTTTGTGGACCATATATGACTAACAATTCTCAGACTGCTCATGGTATAGGTAAAATTATGCGCGACGTTTACTGGCACACGCTTTGCGTGCTGCATTGCCGCAATGAACGGTGAGTGACGGAGAAGAAGCATATTCGCCACACTCTGCCACAAATGTTAGACGCACTGCAAAGCGGACAGTAAAAAAAAAAAAAAATAATAAATAAAAAAAATAAAAAAACACTTCATAGGTTGTATAATTTGTGCTCTCTTAATAACGTTCATCACGCCAACGCAACACTCATGGGTGTACAGATAAAGTGTAAGTTACAGGTGAAAGCGTACATAGTTTTTCCTATACCGTGAGCAGTCTGTGCATAGTTATCTATTTTTCAGTGTTAGGAGTTAGGTCGTAATTAAACTGCATGACTCTAACTTGACTAATGTTTGAGTTATGGCAAAAAACATATTTGAAAATCAAACTTGTAATTTACAATTTTGATTTTTTAGTTTTTAATATGGGGATTCTTTGGAACCATTTATTTTACTAATTTTGCGATCTTGGCACGGCCGCCTTGAGTGAGACAGAGAATGACAGAGGCTGTAATTAAGTTGTTACTAGGAAACATGTAGTTCAAAGAGTAACATGTTTTTTGAAAAACCAAGATTTAATTACATAACATTGTAAACTTGAAATCATTGTTTATGCGTAAATGTTAACTATGAATATTTAATACATTGATTACTCAAATAGTAATTATCTCAAAGTAATTGCTGATTGATATTATAATTTATGAAAATTACTTAGTATATATCAAACTTTAGTTTTTAACACACTAAATTCGCTCTTAAAGCTCATAACACTCATTCGCCAATTCATATTATTCTGTAAGATGGGTGTCTTAATGATAGATAGATTAAAGAATTAAACAAACTTGGAAAAGGATGTGTTGACGACCACCTTCTATTTTCCAGTGTTATTAAAAGAGACACATACAAGCCTTTACAGTGTCATTAATACGCGCTCTCTGTCTCTATCATGTGCCAAAGATTACATTTAGAACATTCACAACACGTACCCTTCATACTTGCACCATATTAAAGGAGAAAATAGATGAAAAGACAGTTCCTAATACTATATGTAGCAATGAGTACGTTTTAAGAATATTTTTTTAAAAGAATAACATTATCCGTAGAAATCAGTGCTGGGCACGTGCATAAGAACCCACAATGGAGGGTGCAGAGTAAACTACGTACTGGAGGGGGGAATAAGAACCCACAATGGAGGGTGCACAGTAAACTACGTACTGGAGGGGGGAATAAGAACCCACAATGGAGGGTGCACAGTAAACTACGTACTGGAGGGGGGAATAAGAACCCACAATGGAGGGTGCACAGTAAACTACGTACTGGAGGGGGGAATAAGAACCCACAATGGAGGGTGCACAGTAAACTACGTACTGGAGTGGGGAATAAGAACCCACAATGGAGGGTGCACAGTAAACTACGTACTGGAGGGGGGAATAAGAACCCACAATGGAGGGTGCACAGTAAACTACGTACTGGAGGGGGGAATAAGAACCCACAATGGAGGGTGCACAGTAAACTACGTACTGGAGGGGGGAATAAGAACCCACAATGGAGGGTGCACAGTAAACTACGTACTGGAGGGGGGAATAAGAACCCACAATGGAGGGTGCACAGTAAACTACGTACTGGAGGGGGGAATAAGAACCCACAATGGAGGGTGCACAGTAAACTACGTACTGGAGGGGGGAATAAGAACACACAATGGAGGGTGCACAGTAAACTACGTACTGGAGGGGGGAATAAGAACCCACAATGGAGGGTGCACAGTAAACTACGTACTGGAGGGGGGAATAAGAACACACAATGGAGGGTGCACAGTAAACTACGTACTGGAGGGGGGAATAAGAACACACAATGGAGGGTGCACAGTAAACTACGTACTGGAGGGGGGAATAAGAACCCACAATGGAGGGTGCACAGTAAACTACGTACTGGAGGGGGAATAAGAACCCACAATGGAGGGTGCAGAGGGGGGGAATAAGAACCCACAATGGAGGGTGCACAGTAAACTACGTACTGGAGGGGGGAATAAGAACCCACAATGGAGGGTGCACAGTAAACTACGTACTGGAGGGGGGAATAAGAACCCACAATGGAGGGTGCACAGTAAACTACGTACTGGAGGGGGGAATAAGAACCCACAATGGAGGGTGCACAGTAAACTACGTACTGGAGGGGGCAATAAGAACCCACAATGGAGGGTGCACAGTAAACTACGTACTGGAGGGGGGAATAAGAACCCACAATGGAGGGTGCACAGTAAACTACGTACTGGAGGGGGGAATAAGTAAACACTTGAATGCAATTTTACAGTTTAAAAAAGCAATTCAGCCATAATGAATAAGGACTGTGTTAAAAACTGTCCCACCATGTCAGCGAATAAAGGTTGGCGTGCTTTAATTAAACATTTTGTTTTATATGAAAGTGTTCATTTTTATAATTTAGAACATATCATCAGGGGTTTTATGTTCTAAAGAGAAGCAGGTTTCTCTCTTCGTGGAAATCAAGTCTCTCTATGACATTGAGACCAAGTACGCCCCAATTAGTTTGGAAAAGGAGAAAATTCGTCGGGGATTTTCTCAGATTAGGTGTCGCTTTGGCAACTCAGTAATATGAATACGGATCGGATTTTTGTCCGCAAAAAAGACAGAGTGTGCAAACAACTTGTTGACGACTATTAAAAGTGTCGCTTTCATCTGTGAGGCAAAGCTTAATTAAGGCATCTGTGACGTCACTTCTTACGCTGGAACGGAACGGGATTGCCTTAATCATCTGCCCCCCCCCCATTCAGCCCCTCCTACAGCTTTCTGAAATCAAAGCTGGTCTTGTACGAGTCTATTAATTCTCTACCCACTGTTTGACTTACGGAATGATGTTAATTCCGTTTTTAGTGAGCAATAAAATAGTTATAGTTTATACAATGGAAAACTGCACAATTTAAAAAAGAGTTCTGTATTCAATCAAATCAATTATGAATCATACAGTTTCCCTATTTTACTGTAAATTACATTTTTGAAGAGGCGTTAATATTGGATTTTGTATGTTGTAAATTCACTCTTAACAAGAATTAAACTATTCACTTTACGTATATAAAAAATCTATCTTGCTATTCAACGTAGTAATTGTGCGTTTAATTGGGTTTGCAAGCCTGTTCTTAAACTATTCAATGACTGAAGGACCAACCGGTAGATCAGTCGGGATTAGAACCAAGGAAAATGCAAAAATCAGAAGCCTTAGTCACCTTACTTTGACCACTGAGAATATAAGCATATGCTCTATTCGCTTATAGATCAATTAATATAGTTTTTTTTAAGCAGTATTAAAATACTGAATCTTTCATAACTCTACATGCAGCTAAAAACTGTCTCTAACTCTGCATAGCGCTAAAAAACTGTCACTACTCTGAAAAACGCAAACAAACTTTCACTAATTCTGCATAGCGCTAAAAAAGGTCAGTGACTGTGAATACCGCTAACAAACTGTCACTACTCTGAAAAACGCAAACAAACTTTCACTAATTCTGCATAGCGCTAACAAACGGTCAGTGACTGTGAATACCGCTAACAAACTGTCACTAACTGTGAATAGTGCAAACAAATGTCCACTAACTCTGAATAGCGCTAACAAACTGTCACTACTCTGAAAAACGCAAACAAACTTTCTCTAATTCTGCATAGCGCTAACAAACTGTCAGTGACTGTGAATACCGCTAACAAACTGTCACTAACTGAGAATAGCGCAAACAAATGTTCACTAACTCTGAATAGCGCTAACAAACTGTCACTAACTCTGAAAAACGCCAACAAACTTTCACTAATTCTGAATAGCGCTAACAAACGGTCAGTGACTGTGAATAGCGCTAACAAACTGTCGCTAACTCTGAAAAACGCTAACAAACTTTCACTAATTCTGAATACCGCTAACAAACTGTCACTAACTCTGAAAAACGCTAACAAACTTTCACTAATTCTGAATAGCGCTAACAAACGGTCAGTGACTGTGAATACCGCTAACAAACTGTCACTAACTGTGAATAGTGCAAACAAATGTCCACTAACTCTGAATAGCGCTAACAAACTGTCACTAACTATGAAAAACGCAAACAAACTTTCTCTAATTCTGCATACCGCTAACAAACTGTCACCAACTTTGAATAGCGCTAATAATTATTAACATAGCGCTAATAAACTGTCTGAACGGCAACTGCCATTTAATCTAAAAAGCACTCTCAAACTGTCACTAACTCTGAATGGGTCTAACTATCACAACTGCCAAGGTCACTAGTATTTGTAAAAACAATTTTTTACTTTTAGGTTCTAGAATACAAGGTCCTAGATCTCGTTAGAGGAGTCTAACAAGAATAGAGGCATTCTCAGAAGAGGTGGCGAATTAAAGGAGAAGTGGTTTTGAATTTTGGAGACTATTGTAGTCGCCTAAAGATCATCGCGCACAGGGAGCGCGCCGCGCCTCGCCTCACCACCACGTAAAAATTCCACTGGAGGTCGCACACCGAAAACGCCGTTTCGTCTCTGACCGACCGCCGCCGCCAGCCGCCATTCTGTATTCTGACACTGTTATAAGTAGTTGTTTTATTGTTGTTGTTAAGATGAACAGTTCTGAAGATGAGGATTTGTTTTTATTTTGTCTAATGGAATCGGAAGAGGAGGAGAAGAGGGAGAGGCAGACGTGTGTTTATCCAATAAACGAAAAGAGGGACAAATACGGGGAGTGTCACCATGTTTTCCGGATTTTTTAAAGATCAAACGAAAATTGTTCCAATATTTTTTAATGTCCCAAGAAACGTTTTATGATCTTCTAGATATAATAAGACCGCCTCCACAGTGGAACAATTCTTCGGTGGCCACTACATGCAAATTATTCAACTGGAATATTTTTTGTTGGGGAGGCGAGGCGCGGCGACGTTCGGCGCGCGCTCTCTGTGTGCGATTAACTTAACAGCTCAATTAATCGTTTCATTCCTCAGGGTTTAAAGCAATTAATGGTCGTTTCATTGTATAAACATTTTCTTCAGTGATTCTGAACTAAATTCATCTGTTAATTCTAGTATAAAAATGTTGATAGAAGTCCCGTTTTAGATTTAGAAGTTTTATATTTATAATGAATTATTTAAATCACGTAATCAAAGTAATCAACATTTATATACTCCATGTCGATCAATCGCTATTCCATTTCTCAACTCCATTTAATTCAATTATAATTTTAATTAATTGTTGTTGCATTATGAGTGATTTTATTTGAGAAGAAATATAATAAATACTAAAGTATTTGAGATTAGTAATAGGTTATTCATGCTACTTTACGATGGAAAATAATTCGTATTTCCGAGGACGGAGTAATGCGATGAGACAAGACGGTTTATCCGTCGACCCATCGCCATCAGCAGTCCCCAGTTAATCTGCCGCTGAGCCAGCCACCCAAATCCCTGCCTCCCATCACCGGCGGCTAAGCAACCAACTGCTATCTCCCCGTCGGGATTGTTTTCCAGACAGGCGATGCGTGATGACGTCAGGTCTTTAGCTTACGACTTCCTTTATGGCAGTGGCTTTAACGACATTTTAAAGTAGTTTTGAAGACTTACATTGAGAATTTATAATATTGTCTTAGCACTTTCTGACGATTTACCATAGAAACCCTGCTCATATAGGTCCCGTGAAGCCTGTTTTACTGTTGGGTGAAATTAGTTAATGTTCGGTTTTCATAGGTAGCGCCAGCGGTCTCCCTCTCTCTGTCTCTCTCCAGCACACGCTTAGTGACTGATGGCTGAGTCAATAGTACACCAAACAGTCGGAATAAACATTAATTAGATATGTACTGGTTTAAAGAAATAATAGTACATACAAGGTGCTAATGGTGAATTAATTAAACTATTAAATTGGAATCGCCTGCTGTGAAAATGAACGGAAGTCTATATACTCCAAAATGTACGGAAGTCTATATACTCCAAAATGAACGGAAGTCTATATACTCCAAAATGAACGGAAGTCTATATACTCCAAAATGAATGGAAGTCTATATACTCCAAAATGAACGGAAGTCTATATACTCCAAAATGAACGGAAGTTTATATACTCCAAAATGAATGGAAGTCTATATACTCCAAAATGAACGGAAGTCTATATACTCCAAAATGTACGGAAGTCTATATACTCCAAAATGAACGGAAGTCTTTATACTCCAAAATGAACGGAAGTCTAAATACTCCAAAATGAACGGAAGTCTATATACTCCAAAATGAATGGAAGTCTATATACTCCAAAATGAACGATGTATGAAAGATGTGACTAATAAACCCTGCGGCTGGAATAGAAATTACGTCTGTCTACCTACAGAAAGAGCAATTCTCGCCCCACTCTGCCGGAAGAGGTGAGAGGAAGTTAGGTAGAAAACCTTTCTTTGTGTCATAATATATTTTCTTTATTTGGTACTTGGTGGAATTTCGATGGATTTAAATGAAACATTTTTAGTAATTCCACAGTTTTTAATTTTTGATTAATGCATTTCGCCAGTTACGGCATCTTCAGATCATAAAAACCAAATTGTACAAACAAACAAAAAAAACATATGTTAAAAAATATACAATTTGTAAATATTAAATAACATTGATGGATAAGTAGTTAAAATTTAAAAACAAGGTTTTGAATTATTTAAGTTGTTTTCTAGTTCATTTCTAATTACAGGTAAAAATATATTATTAAAATTAACAGATGGTTGAGAAATACAGTCATCTTTTTTTAATGCCATGAACGCACTTTCAATTTTATTTATCTTTTTCCAAGATTTTTCTTTATATATAATAGACGACTCTTCAAATGTTATACTATGCTTTTTATCAATAGCATGTTCAACTAATTTTGATTGTTCAGTATTTTCAGTTTTAAAATTATATATAGGTTCTTTTATTCTTGTTTTAACAGGTTTGGCCGAAATATGTTTTATTGCATTCACAATTAATTTAGTATATAACATTTTTTGTTGATTGATTTTCATTTTTTGGTTTTAATTTAGATAATTTACTACGAAGGCTTCCTGATGATGTAAAACTTGTTCGAATATTAAATTTAGAATTAATTTTTTGAATTTTCTCTGAAAGGTTTTTAACATAGGGTATGACTACAGTTGTTACAGGTTTGTTTTCATTGTCCTGACGATTGTGTGTTTTTTTTAATTTTTGAATAAGTGTATTGGGATAGTTGTTCATCTTTAGAAAATGGCACATTTCTTCTTTTTTGTAATTTTTATTTTCATTTGAAGAAGAATTAAGTTCAATTTTTTGGAATAAACTTCTAGCAAGTCAAATTTTAACATGTTCAGGATGGTTAGAAAAATAATTTAAATACTGTCCACTAAATGTTTTTATGATATAAAGAGGTTTCAAGAGTATTGTCTTCTGTTTTGGTTATTAATATATATAAAAAAGGAAGTTTTCCTTCTTCTTCTTTTTCCATGGTAAATTTTATGACTGTATTTCTCAACCATCTGTTAATTTTAATAATATATTTTTACCTGTAATTAGAAATGAACTAGAAAACAACTTAAATAATTCAAAACCTTGTTTTTAAATTTTAACTACTTATCCATCAATGTTATTTAATATTTAAAAATTGTATATTTTTTAACATATGTTTTATATTTTTGTACAATTTGGTTATTATGATTTGAAGATGCCGTAACTGGCGAAAATGCAGTAATCAAAAATTAAAAACTGTGGAATTATTACAAATTTTTCATTTAAATGTCATAATATAGTTGAATAGTTTTGTATTTAAATATCTGTACCCGCCTGCTTTGCCAGTCAAAATACTAAGTATGATTATATATATAATCGAAATGAGCAGCAAGCATAGGTTTACTCTGCATCCGATTTTTATCTAATTTAGAACAGCTGATGTTATGTATAATTTACTACTGTACTCAATTATTTTTAATTAATTGAAAAATGTTAGCCTTCCATAATTTTGTTTTTATTTGACAACAAAGAGCTGTCAATTTGTTTTTATTTGAGAGCTCTTAACCAAATAAATCAATCAATTCATATAGGTCCATTAGAATACCATAGGAATTTTGGATGCCCTGTGGGACGGTGTCCTGAGGTCGGAGAGGAAACGGCTTTCTTAGTGAGCCTCTAGCGGCCAAGATAAACCTATGTACAAAATTTACCTCAATTCGTCAATTGGACGTATAGTTTTGAAGAAATAGTGAAGAGTGGTAAATGGCTTTTAAGTATAAAGATTGTAGAATTTTTTTACTTAACAACAACTATTAAATCTCTATTTTTGTTTCCAGGTATTACTAAAAGAAGATTATCGCTGGTGCAAGTTTTCCCGATAATTTCGTAAGTAAGTTTTACTACATAAAATATTGAACGTTTTGTAGCTTCAAACAAATAATAGACAACAAGCTTCTGTAGTTGTAGATATTCTCTGAGGGATGACTCCTCTTGTTCCTATTGGAAACAAATAAAAAAAACATTGTACCTAGTAAGCTATAAATAAAACACAGAAACATAAAAAATGGGCAACAACTTTTAAAGCCTACATCTGAAATTTTAAGCGTTTTTGATTGTTCGTCTGTTTGGAAATGCCAAAGGAAATATAACTGCGATAATACAGCATTTAATATGGCATGTTTAAATCACATAGGATCGTTGGTTGAATCACACAGGATCGTTGATTAAAATCTAATAGGATGGTTGATTGAAATCTAATAAGATCGTTGATTGAAATCAAACAGGATTGTTGATTGAAATCACACAGGCTCGTTGTTTGAAATCACACAGGATCGTTGATTGTAATTACATAATCGTTAATTGAAATCACATAGTAGGCTATAGTTGATTGAATCACACAGGATCATTGTTTCAAATCACACAGGATCGTCGATTGCAATCACGAAGGATCTTTGATTGAATTAAACAGGATCGTTGATTGAATCGCACAGAATCGTTGATAGAATCACACATGATCGTTAATTGAAATCACACAGGATCGTTGTTTAAAATTACACAGGATCTTCGATTGAAATCACGTAGGATCGTTGATTGAATCAAACAGGATCGTCGATTGAAATCACGTAGGATCGTTGATTGAAATCACGTAGGATCGTTGATTGAATTAAACAGGATCGTTGATTGAATCACACAGGATCGTTGATTAAAATCAGGTAAGATCGTTGATTGAATTAAACAGGATCGTTGTTTAAAATCACACAGGATCGTTGATTGAAATCACATAGGATCGTTGATTGAAACAGGATCGTTGATTGAAATCACGTAGGATCGTTGATTGAATTAAACAGGATCGTTGATTGAATCACACAGGATCGTTGATTAAAATCAGGTAAGATCTTTGATTGAATTAAACAGGATCGTTGTTTAAAATCACACAGGATCGTTGATTGAATCACATAGGATCGTTGATTGAATCACATAGGATCGTTGATTGAAACAGGATCGTTGATTGAAACAGGATCGTTGATTGAAATCACGTAGGATCGTTGATTGAATCACACAGGATCGTTGATTAAAATCAGGTAAGATCGTTGATTGAATTAATCAGGATCGTTGATTGAAATCACGTAGGATCGTTGATTGAATCACATAGGATCGTTGATTGAAACAGGATCGTCGATTGAAATCGCGTAGGATCTTTGATTGAATTAAACAGGATCGTTGATAGAATCACACCGGATCGTTGATAGAATCACACAGGATCGTTAATTGAAATCACACAGGACCGTTGTTTGAAATCACACAGGATCTTCGATTGAAATCACGTAGGATCGTTGATTGAATTACACAGGATCGTTGATTGAAATCACACAGGATCGTTGGTTGAATTACATAAGATCGTTGATTTATATCATATAGGATCGTTGATTGAAAGCATATAGGATAGTTGATTGAAAATATTCATAGATGCTCGTGAATCATACGATTTATACTCTCTTTAAAACACTTTTTAAGGTTTATTATTTCTCTACACACCAATCAACTCAAACATGTACATTTATGTACTATGGACTGTGATAGCTCGTTACATATATAAAGGATCAAAATATAGAATGAAAAAGAGTAATAATTGTTTTAGGATATAATTTTAATCTGAACCGACGTTGTACTAATGTTTAACAAGGGAAATTTTTGGTTGTAAGAAGGAGTTTTGTTCTATGTTTGTTTTTATATTTTTAACATAAAGCATGATTTAAAAGGGAAAAGTGTTGAGGTTTATTTATTGAATTGGTACACTGTTTTGATTGTTATTTTTTTTTTTTTTATATATTTTTAAATCCAGTGTAATAATATTTTAGTTTTATCCGCGTTCAGAGACTTGTCTCATTTTGTTTCTAACAAGACGTTATGTTTTTTATGAAAAATGTTTTTCCTAACATTTCAGGAGGGGGAGTCCCCCCCCCCGCTGGCTACAGCCTTGAGTAGTTTTCCATGTGATGGCAGGGTCGGTGTTTCTCTTCATCCCCTCACCCCCCCCCCAACCGAGAATCCTAAAAAGATAAAAGTAGTAAAAAGATGTGTCAAAACAGATGTATAAAGATGTACATGAATTGTAATCCATTTATAACTGCCACCGAGGCGCTCGCTGAAGCCAAAGGTGACCTCTGTTTCTTTTGTCTCTGTGGTAGTAGCAAATGTGAAACGAGGTTACAGCTAATGTAATGTTCTCCAGATTATCTTGAGTGTTCGTTACATAATTCTGGGCATTTAGCTTTCTTAAGTAACATAATAGTGTTTTACAATAAGTCTTCGTTAGTCACATGCTTATAAAATCTAAGTGGCACTTGTCCACGACTAAGTTGCAATGCGACAAAAAGGTACATTAGAATGTTCTTTTAAGGATCGGAATCTGTCTCATTAAAATATAGACCAAGGAATGAAGTAAGAGACTGACTAAATGAGAAAGTCTTAAGAGCTCTTACAAGATAAGATATCAAGAATACGATGGAAGTGGTTAGTGCTTGTAATGGTCTGCAGAAATGATCGGTATTTGCCGATAAGATCAACTGTTGGCACAAGACAGGGACTGTGTGAAGGCCTTATCAGATTTCCGAGCAGGTAACTGACGGACGAGTTAAAAAAAAAATTAGGTTCCCGACTATCCTCCTTAATATTAGTTTTCCATCCTTACCACATTTAGCGAATGGACAGAAAGTGTTACAAGTTCGTGAGGCCAAGAGAACATAAACTATATCGAGCAGTCCACCGTAGTTTCTTTTAACAGGTCAACAACTGCAGGAAAGTGTGTGCTCACTAGGGGCAGTGCAATACATAACTATCCAACCAGACACAGAGATAAGCATATAATCGCACATCATAGGATAGTAACTTACGCCGTTCCCTCACAAGCAGGTGCTCGCTTGGTCAATAGTCTTCCCATAAAAGCAACACTGAGCTAAAGGCTTTCAAAGCGAGAGTAAATAGGTTTCTCATTTCCGAAGTCTTTTGCTCGGTTGGAGATTTCTTACCCCCCCCCCCCCCTAACTGGGAGACCAATGGACCAATGAATGATTCAGAGGTTTGACACTGAAAACTAGTATCTAACATAAAGCAATGGTGTGAATGTGAAGAATGTACGAACCAAAACTGTATGTATGAATGTGGGATTCTGTGGGAATGGCTGATTTAATTTTACCCGACATAATAATTTAATTTAATTCTGACTATTGCGATACATTTACTGTAAATTTCTTGTAGTACAAAAAATTACTTTCTAACTAGCAGTTGTCTTATTAGAACTGAACAAAGGCTGTTAAACTGAATAGCTAGTAGAGGCACTACAAGTCTCATAGATGAAAGAAAAAGGAAGTCAAAATATGCTGAGGAGAGAGATAATCTAACTACAGTATATAATTTCACGCTATGTTTTGTAGTTTGTGGACTGTCCGCATTGCAGCGCGTCGAGCGTTTGTGGACTGAGCGTGGCTGTCAAACTGTGCCGGTCTACAGAGAACAAAAACTCTGTCACTCCTCGTTTTTATGTCAACATTGCACGCTTGAACCTAACTGTTACTGGTGAGCGACGTGCTCAGTTTTACCATGAGCAATCTGTGTATGGCTTCGTGTCAGGCAGATTGAGTTTATAGAATAATTATGTTTGTTGATTGTGGATATCTACGATTTCTAACACCCAGCGGGCTGTTCCAGTGGCCGATGGCCGTGAGTATAACAACCGTGGGGGTCTGGAAGAAGGCCTTCTGAACTGTTGTTCGGCCACCGTGTGAACTGTTTGGTTAACCGTCTTCTTTTAAATGGTAAAGTAGCACCTGATTGTAATTTCACAATAAGAGCTCTTTGTAGTTTTGATAAATCTTTATAGAACTAAGAACAAAAGGAATTACCAAAACGATGGGGTCTTTCGCAAGTAGGCCTATTGTTTTTTTTTGTTTCGTTTTTTTTCATATGATGGACGACTCTTCGTGGTGTGTCCAATTTATTTTAGCAGAATTCGTAGACTGGTCAGTCGAGCTTGTGGGCAAGGATAGAATCTGGTAGAAAATCATTTAATTTCCCAGAATCGCTTTGTCCCTCCGCCTGTTATCCATTAATATTATTAAGGGTGAACCGGAGTGATTAAAATGTCTTGGGATTATCCGGCCAGCACGAATAAAAACATAGCTCCAATATTGAATAGCCCTTAAGGGCATTTGTTTATTAGCCAATTCTAACTAAATCGATTATGAAAAATTCTTGAATACATGCTTAGTGCTGATTACTTTTCCGGTTTTCCAATTTGACGGTGGTTTTATTTCAATTGATTTTTGAAATTAGGACAATTTTCAGTACATCCATCACAAAATCAGAATATTTTTAAAAAATCAAAATACTTCAAGCGACAAAAGACATATCA